>CM074720.1:547790914-548387392 GCA_037306005.1 Rhinophrynus dorsalis
TGTAATGTCATAGACACTTTAGTGAATACTATCGATGTGCCTACGATACTGCTCCTACAGGACATCGACATTTTTAGCTCTCTTCGAATTTTAGTGACTCTAGTCCAATGGAGGCAACAATGTACATACGGGCTGAGGAAGACTAATGCATGGTTGTAGTTCCCTCCCGTCTTGTGTCAATAAGCTTCTGAAGGAAGGTATTACAATGTCACTATATTTGCTATATTTACTGAGCTCTACTAGTTTGCTTGGATGGGAGAGGAGATTACTGATTACTGACAGCATACTAGCCCTGGAAATTAGCGATATTGTAACACCTGCCTGCTGAAGCTTATTGGAATTACTCCAGCTAGATTATCCAGGATTTGTGAACATTTATCGTGATTGTTCATTTGTTTCTCCATACTGTGGGATTCTTGATGTTCAGTTCACTATTTTGTTTTTAATATGTGGTCACATGCTTGTTGTTTCCTATATACATTTTCAAAATATTTGAGTACAGTAGCGCTCTCCTTGTCTTCCTTCCTTGTTTACCTATTCTCTGACCTGCACACTATCGGGTGTGTGTGGTGCTGTGTGTGTTTGGTGCTGTGTGAGTGGGGCATGTGTGTGTGTTTGGTGCTGTGTGAGTGGGGCATGTGTGTGTGTGTGTGTTTGGCGCTGTGTGAGTGGGGCATGTGTGTGTGTGTGTTTGGTGCTGTGTGAGTGGGGCATGTGTGCTTGTCTGTGGTGTAGGAGCAAGTGGCATCCATTTTGTTTTTTTCTGACTTTGATAGTGGTGGGTGGGCTGCATAGTGGGGGCGGGCCAACTCCCTGCATGACTGAATCACGCAATAGGAGCAGTAACTCTTCCTTTCTGCCTCCCTTGGGTGTGGTTTGGCAGGCACAAAGTCTTCTTTTATATATATCTATATATATATATCTATATATATAAAAGAAGACTTTGTGCCTGCCAAAACACACCCAGGGGTGGTATTAAGGAGGAGTTACTGTTCCCATTGGGTGATTCAATCATGCAGGGAGTTGGCCCGCCCCCACTATGCAGCCCACCCACCACTATCAAAGTCAGAAAAAAACAATATGGCCGCCACTTGCTCCTACACCACAGACAAACACACATGCCCCACTCACACAGCACCACACAAACACACACACATGCCCCACTCACACAGCACCACACAAACACACACACATGCCCCACTCACACAGCACCAAGCAGACATGCCCCCACTCACACACACAGCACCACATACACACACAAAGCCAGACATACATATGGCTGACACACACACACAGTCACTCACCCTGACTCCCAGAGGCCTCAGCAGGACCTGTACTGCAGCACCAGAGGAACAAAATTGCACTCAAACGGTTAAGGTAGGTCCTCATTGCTCAATTATTTCTTCACTGTCATCATTTGCTATGCAAGACACAGGACAGACAGCCATCAGATTCACACTTAACCCACTGACTGCCACAGGGTTGTGTATCAAGTTTTACCCCTCAGGGAGTGTGTTCAAACTCCTCACACTGTAAACTTGCATTTCTCTCCCACTTCTCCTCCTTCCCCAGCCTATTACTAACACTTTTCCATAGTTATGTTAAACCCCGCCCCTACTCACGATTAAGCCCCGCCCCCTTTTAACCCAGATTGCCCCATTGCTCTCTCCACATCAGCACCACATGAGGGACTCCACAAGTAAAAATTCCCAGGTATAACACATACATGCCTCACTCACACAGCACCATATACCCATACACACACACAAAGCCAGAAAGAAAGATGGCTGACACACAGTCACTCACCTTGACTCCCAGTGGCCTCAGCAGGACCTGTAGTAAAGCCACTGAATGGTGCTGCATCAGCAGGGGAACAAAATGGCACTCAAAGGGTTAAGGTAGGCCCTCATTGCTGAATTACTTCTTCACTGTCACCATTTGCCATGCAAGACACAGGACAGACAGCCATCAGATTCACACTTAACCCACTGACTGCCACAGGGTTTTGTATCAAGTTTTACCCCTCATGGAGTGTGTTCAAACCCCTCACACTGTAAACTTGCATTTCTCTCCCACTTCTCCTCCTTCCCCAGCCTATTACTAACACTTTTTCACATTTATGTTAAGCCCCGCCCCCTACTCGCGATTAAGCCCCACCCACTTTTAACCCAGATTGCCCCATTTGTTTCTCCACATCAGCACCACATCAGTCCCCTCTAGGGACTTCACAAGTCAGTGTTCCCAGGTATGAACACACTTCCCACTGCTATTTAACTCTGACATGCCTCTCTATACCTTAACCCTTTGAGTGCCAGAGGGGTACACAACTCATGAGCACATGTGTTTCTGCTCATATATGTTGCGTGTCTGTGTGTGTACATCTCTGTTACATATGTGTGTCCATATGTGCATCTCCAGTGTGTCTGTGTGTACATGTCTTTTGCATGTTTCTGCCGCTCACTGTGTGTATGTGCATACCTCCCAACATTTCACAGGGCCAAAGAGGGACATGTTAGTTTTAGGTAATATTATTGGGGGTGTGGCTGGTGGGCGGGGCATTAGTAAGAATTTTTAGGTTATTTCATGACCTATTACTAGCTATTTATGTAACTGAATAAATGATTTAGTTCAAGACCAAAGTATTTTATTTGCACAGACTAATGTATACACACATATACTGAAGTTTATTGCTTTATTGCTGTAGAGCAAAGTAATACACACCACACAGTCAGGGCTGGTGCAAGGATTTTTGCCACCCTAGGCAAAACCTAATTTTGCCGCCCATTTCGCTCCGCCCCTTGTGTCCCACCCCTTTATACCCTGCCTACTTATACCCAACCTCTTTTCATGATTGTCCTCTCTCTGCCCCCTGAGCCACTCTGCCCCTGTTCTGGAGATGCCTGTAAGAGATGCCCCCCACCAGCTCCAACTTGCCCCTTATCAGCTTCACTTTGGCCCACCAGCTCCACTTTGCCCCTATCAACTCCAACTTGCCCCCATCAGCTCCAACGTGCCCCCACCAGCTCCATTTTGCCCCCTCAGCTTCACTTTACCCCCTCAGCTCCAACTTACCCCCATCAGCTCCACTTTGCCCCCCATCCTCTCCAACTTACCCCCATCAGCTCCACTTTGCCCCCCATCCGCTCCAACTTGCCCCCATCCGCTCCAACTTGCCCCCACCAGCTCCACTATGCCCTCTCAGCTCCAACTTTCCACTATCAGCTCCACTATGCCCCCAGCAGCTCCAACTTGCCCCCATCCGCTCCAACTTGCCCCCCCATCCGCTCCAACTTGCCCCCTCAGCTCCACTTTGCCCCCCTCAGCTCCACTTGCCCCCCCTCAGCTCCAACTTGCCCCCCCTCAGCTCCACTTTGACCCTCATCAGCTCCACTTTGACCCTCATCAGCTCCAACTTGCCCCCATCATCTCCAACTTGCCACCACCAGCTCCACTATGCCCCCTCAGCTCCAGCTTTCCCCTAACAGCTCCAACTTGCCCCCATCATCTCCACTTTGCCCCACATCTGCTCCAACTTGCCCCCTCAGCTCCACTATGCCCCCTCAGCTCCAACTTGCCCCCCATCACATACCTGTATCTCCCGCGCAGTCTTTTCTTCAGTAATGCAGAGCGAGGCTGGAGATCATGACTCCCAGCGCGCTCTTCATTACTAAAGATCCGACCAGATGAGGGAGCGCTGTAGCAACACAGACCTGACTGTGTTGTGGTTCCTGGCGTGGTGTGTGGGCGCACCTCTTCTCCGCTGCATGCCCGCGCCCCCAGTACGTGTGCGCCCTAGGCCGGCGCCTACCTCGCCTATAGGTGGAGCCGGCCCTGCACACAGTCTGACCTCCTAAAAAGAGGGACAACAGGGTGGGAAAGAGGGACAGAGGGATTTGGCCCTCAAAGAGGGCCTGTCCCTCCTAAAGAGGGACACTTGGGATGTATGGTATGTGTCTGCCTGTATGCTGCATATGTCTGTGTTTATCAGTGTGTCTGCATTTCACACACGTGCGCCCAATGGTCATAACATGACGGGCAACGCTGTCCCATGTTGCTAGTATATATATATATATATATATATATATATATATATATATATATATATATATAAACCACTTGGACCCTGGGGGAAATTGGTGCCATTCTATAAAATGTTTCTTTTTCCATATATATATATATATATATATATATATATATATATATATATATATAGATGTAAAATAACAAACAAAATAAGTATCTTGTAATACCTTTTTTATTGGACTAACAGAATTTTGGATTGACAAGCTTTCGGGAGAACCTCCCTTTCTCAAGTCTAAAGCATATATATATATATTCAACTTATTAAGTGTTACTATCCCTTTAAAGTGGACCTGTCACCTTTAGTCAAATTTAATTTGTTCTATAGAGGATTCAAATCGGTATATACGTTGTATAATACATTTTTCTGTCAAATACATCACTTTGGAGAAACTAACCATTATGTTTCGGTGGCAGCAGTGTGGCACTTTATGCTAATTACCTCCACGATATGCTACATTTTCAGGGTAAACATGTTACTGGCTGTGCTTTCAGCCACGCCCCAGTGTGAGGACCCTGCCCAGGTTCATTCACAACACACACATACATAGACACATTAAATACATGCACACAAAGACACACACACATATAAACACACATACATGTGTGCACACACTCATAAATACACATGAATATATGTACATACACCCATAACACACATGAAGGCAAACACACATACACCCAAGACACAGACACAGAACACACACACACACACACACAACACACCCACGGGCACACACAACATACACACTCATATGCTAGTTGCTCTTTGAAAACAAGACACATTTATTTCTCAGTGTAATATCCCCTTGGTATCTATTTCTTTCCTCAGTGACTTCTCCCACAACAGAACTAGCAGAAATCTGGCCACTGGAATGCACATCCATTTCAATACCAAACCACACGGATTTCCCCAAACCACCATAAAATGTGTGAACCACATTGAAATGTGTTTTTTTTTTTTTTTTTTTTTCTTTGCAGATCTGAAACATACACCCATTTGGGGTTTATGAGATAAACATTTACAGATCTTCATCCCTCTCCCCCTGTGTTTACCATAACATTACAGCTTATCCCATAAACAAATATACAGATGCATATGCTCTTTATCTAAGTGGAAGTTTGCTAATTGTTTAGAAACAACAGTAAAAACCATTTGTGTTATGTGTGGGTAATTAGTCTCTAACGAAGCAGAACAAAGGGTAATGTGCTAGGAACGACCAATTCGGGAGCAAATCAGATAGCAGACAAATAATAATACCCACTGATTTAAAGGGATAGTAATACTTCGTTTTACCTTTATTTTATTTTGTAGGCATTAAAAAAACAAGAAGAACGATATAAGTCTTATCTCTCAAACCTTTATGGTTTGAGAGATATTCACAAGTAAAGTTTCCCCTCCCGCCCCTTTTACCTAGTGTAAGCCATCTCTTCTCAGATGTGGAATGCAGTCCATAGACCAGACAGATAACAGAATGGGACAATCTTCTTCCTATGAGAACAATGAAAGCCCTGCCCCCCTTGACAAGTATTTCAGGTTTTTCCCTTATCTTAATTGAAGATTGTCCCTCTCTGCAGTCTACCTGGGCACCTCCCTTCTGATCTGACTGAGCAGTGTTACATCAGTAAAAGGGGCGGGAGGGGGATACTTTGTCATTGAATTACTCTTGAACTACAACTCTGACAGAATTGAAATAACATTCTCCAAAGTCCAAATACTATGATGATTAATTAGAGCTGCTTTTATTATGAAACATTACTATCCCTTTAACTCTTTGAGTGCCAGAGGGGTTGCAGAGCAATGTCTGGCTTACCCATCTGGTACACAAAGGGTTAAATGTGCATTTGGACAGCTCACTAGCATTCAAGGGGTTAAAAATCCCAATGAAATCAATGTGAATTTTCATTTTGCCCCATACGGTGCAGTTTACCAGACCCATCCGTATTAATCTATGGGTATTGTGGAACTAGACTCTGAACTGCATTAGTGGACACCAGTCCAGTGTCTATCGCAGGAACAGCAGGACGGCTCTGTGAATCATAATATACAGATTCCTGGGCAGCTCAACCTAGCAGTATCCATAGTGCTCGAATATTTGCATATGAGTGTAGTCACAGTGGCGTACTAACGGGGGGAAGGGTTGTGGTCTGCCCTGAGTGCCACTCGTTACAGGGGTGCCACTCAGTGTCAGTGTAGAGTGTAGCGTAGCCCAATTGTCCGAATGTATTAATGTAGGTACTGATGGCATTAGATGTGTCCCACCATCCAGTTCTCTCCTAGGCAGTAGGCATGTCTCAGTCGCACTGCAGCCAATGAGAGAGGAGTGCTTTGGATACTCCTCTCTCATTGGTTGTGCGTGTGAGGCAGTCAGCCCTACAGGATCCGACGCGGGTGCTAAATGCTCTAGGTACGTTCCTGTGTAGTCAGGAGAGCATCAAGGATGGTATCTTGGCTACAAAGTAATCAAAAAGAAGTCTGCATATCAAATCCTGAACTTTGCCAATAAATAACCTGTGACTTACTATAGATAATAAACAGCGGAGTTCAGTTATATGTTTCTGTCCAGAACCATGATAAGCTTGCCTACCCCATCAAAGTGCCCCAGGTTTAGGCAAGTGCCCCAAATCCATGTGAACATGTATTTAGTATAATTCAGTTAAAAAGCATCAACACCACCTTAACTTACCTCTACTGCACTGTGCAATGTGGAAGAAAGTGCTTGGGTGGATCTCAAAGGAAGAGAAGGGTAGGGAAGGCAGTGAATGGGACAGAGGAGGGGCGGCAGTGTGGAGACTGGGCAGAGGAGAGGTGGCAGAGTGGCACACAGGCAGAGGAGGTGTGGCAGATTGATGAATGGGTGGAGGAGGGGTGGCAGATTGGTGAATGGGTGGAAGAGAGGTGGCAGAGTGGCACACAGGCAGAGCAGAGGTGGCAGAGTGGCACACAGGCAGAGGAGATGTGGCAGAGTGGTACACAAGCAGAGGAGGGGTGGTAGAGTGGCAAACAAGCAGAGGAGGGGTGGTAGAGTGGTGAACGGGCAGAGGAGGGGTAGTGGATTGGTGAATGGGAGGAAGAGGAGTGGAAGATCGATGAACGGGCAGAAGAGAGGTGGCAGACTGGTGAATTGGTGGAGGAGGGGTGGCAGATTGGTGAATGGGTGGAGGAGGAGTGGCAGATATATAGAGGAGAGGTGGCAAATTGGTGAATGGGTGGAGGAGGGGTGGCAGATTGGTGAATGGGTGGAGGAGAGGTGGCAGAGTGGCAGATATATAGAGGAGAGGTGGCAGATTGGTGAATGGGTGGACAAGGGGTGGCAGAGTGGCAGATATGTAGAGGAGGGGTGGCAGATTGGTGAAAGGGTGGAGGAGGAGTAGAAAAGCGATGAACGGGCAGAGGAGGGGTGGTAGAGTGGCAGATATGTAGAAGAGGGGTGGCAGAATGGTGAATGGGCAGAGGAGGGGTGGCAGAATGGTAAATGGGCAAAGGAGGGGTGACAGATATGTAGAGGAGGGGTGGCAGATTGTTGAATGGGTGGAGGAGGAGTGGAAGAGCTGATGAACGGGCAGAGGAGGGGTGGCAGAGTGGCAGATATGTAGAGGAGGAGTGGCAGAGTAGCAGATATGTAGATGAGGGGTGGCAGAATGGTGGATGGGCAGAGGAGGGGTGGAAGAGTAGTGAATGGGTGGAGGAGGGGTGGCAGAGTGGCAGATATGTAGAGGAGGGGTGGCAGAGTGGCAGATATGTAGAGGAGGGGTGGCAGAATGGTGGATGGGCAGAGGAGGGGTGGAAGAGTAGTGAATGGGTGGAGGAGGGGTGGCAGAGTGGCGAAAGTCAAAACTGCTATTGATTTTATTGGGGCCTGCAAGTCCTTGAATAAAGGATGAAATGTGAGGATATTAATTTCAGGTGTTGGTATAGGCTGAAGTCCAGTAGTAGGAAGAGGACACATGGAGACGAGGTGAGAGGCAGAATGGCTAGGAAGTAAGGGCAGGGTTATGGAATGTAAGGAGAAATGTGGGAACAGGACAGTCAGCGGTGGCATAACTAACATTTCAGAGCCCTGGTGCAATTTTTTTCTGGGTCCCCTAACACAAAATATTTTCCAAGGGGCATAACTAGCAATTATTAGGTCTGGGGACAGATGTCCATGGAGAGGAGAGCTAGGGGCTGAGAGATCATGTGCCGGACACCAAAGGGTTTTTTTACATCTCAAGTGCTGAAGTCTGAGATGATGTCTCCTGCTCTCCCTCTGAAAAAGTGAGGAAACAGGATATTTTCAGACTTCAGGGATGTCTACTGTTGGTGATGTGTGAGGGAGAGCATCCCTTCCACATCGCCAGCAGTTCTACAATCCTGTATTCTAATGGGGAACTTCTCCTCCCCTTGCGTGCTTAATTCTTAGTGCATATGGTGCTGTGTGTGTCCAAGGCCAAGGCAATGTGTTCACCAGACATTACCAGACATTCGTCGCCGCAGTGTCAAATTTTTGTGCCTCTCCACCCAGGACTTCGCCCTCTGCCTTTCTGGTGAAAATTTCACCAATATAGAGGCTAAAGAAGCATTTCATTGGGGCAGATCATAGTATTGACTCACGAGAGGAAGATATTCTGCCTCTTTACAGGTCCATGGTAAGACCCCACCTAGAGTATGCAGTACAACTCTGGTTGCCTTTTCTGAAAAAGGACATTATGGAACTAGAGAAAGTGCAGAGGAGGGCTACAAAACTAATAAGGGGAATGGAAAGTTTTAGTTATGAAGAAAGGCTAGAAAAGTTAAATATGTACAGACTAGAGAAACAGCGTCTTAGAGGGGATATGATAACATTATATAAATATATTCAGGGCCCATACAAAGGGCTCTCGAAAGACCTGTTCATTAACAGAACAGTACACAGGACAAGGGGCTACCCGCTTAAACTTGAATAAAGGAGATTTCTTCTACAACAGTGGAAGGGATTCTTTACGGTAAGGACAGTAAAGGTATGGAATTCACTGTCTGAAGAGGTGGTGCTATTGAATATATTAGATGCCTTTAAAAGGGGCCTCAATACTTTTTTTTAAAAGAGCAGAACATAGAGGTCTATGTATGTTAGTACTGGGATTAATATTTATTTAGTGCTTGTTGATCCAAAGAGAAATCTGATTTGTAGTCAAGAAGGAATTTCCCCCCATTCAAGGCAGAATTTGAAATTACTTAAATGGGGGGCGGGGGTTGCCTTCTTTTGGATCAACAGCGGTAATCAAAAAAAGGAAAAGGGTTGAACTTGATGGTGTTTTTTCAAACTAACCTACTATGTAACTATGTAGCTATGCTTATGTAGTGGATAACACTCAATTTTTGATAATTTAGCCCTTCAACCTAAAAACCTGAGATTAGAGTCAAAATCCTGAGTATTCCCATTATGCTGCTAACAATTTTACTGGAGGCAAGTATAGTTGATACTTTTATCAGCTAACTAAGCAGATTTATGATACAAGCTTTCAAGACCTTTTAGGTCTCTTCCTCAGGCATGTTCCTCAGATCACATGCCCGAGGAGGAGACCTATGAGGTCTTGAAAGCTTGTATTCCAAATCTGTTTAGTTAGCCAATAAAGGTATCAACTTGACTTTACTTGCCTCCTGTATTTCTAAGGCTAACACGGTACCAACTCTCAATTTTTATCAACAATTTTACTGTCTTTTTCTTAGGTTTGAATTGCCCTCTTGTGATCCCCTACCTCTTTCTAATTCCAGGGTTTAACCCTTTGAGTGTCAGTGGGGTATCGCAATGCTTTGGATACTCCTCTGGCACTCAAAGGGTAAGGAATTTGTAGACTCGTGGGCTGAAGGAATTTGTAGACTCATTTTTGTATTTAATTTACCATCCCTGTCATTTGTTTTGTTTCAGAGAAAAAAAAAACAAAAAAAGCTCAAAACAGTATTGAAAAAATAAATAAAACTGCAACATCTGTCCTGTTTTAGAATGTATTTGTTTAATTTGTTAGGGGGGGTTAATTCATTATCTTGTCTGCGGAGGTGAAACCATATAATCGATTGACTATGATGTTTAGATAATCAAGTTAAATAGATGACATCTGTCTCACACTCAATAATAAACAGTGGATATAAATGGGCAGAGTAAATCTAAGTGGCGGAAATGAGGCCGCGTGGGGTGGAATGTCAGATTAAATGAGTACGTTCATATGTAAATCCTAAGTGCACTTCTGCAATACTGAAGAAATGTATATAGACATGTGCAGATAAATTCCTTATACAATCAGGCTTCTATACGCGAGTCAATCTAGTAGACCTAATTAGTGTGGAACAGACTGACAAATAGATAATAAGGACTATTCCCTTGGGTAAAAAAACAAACAAACCTGGTGACGGTTGTTTTGAAAGCACAGTTTGGTATTCTGTTAACCCCTTAAGAACCATTGCTGTACCAGGACCGCCACTGGTGATCCTGGTACTTCATGGAGTACAGGAATTGCATGCACGCGCCGGTCCTTAAGGGGTTAACCCTCTGAGTACCAGAGGGGAGGAGTACGCAATGCATTGGGTATCCTTTTAATATGCTGCATGCAAAATAGCATGCCACCATACCGCCCAACATTTTGAATTGCCAAAGAGGGACAATTGTGTTGTAGGGGGTGTAGCTGGTGGCCGGGGAATTAACAAGAACTTTTAGGCTATTTCATGACCTATTGACACCTCGTTCTGTTATCTATTAAATGACTTATAACAAGACCAAAGTATTTTATTTAAGCACACTAATTTATAAACACATATACTGATGTTTAAAGAAACAATGTGAGTTTTATTGCTGTAGAACAATGTGATACACTTAAACACACACTACACAATCTGATCTCCTAAACACAGGGACACCAGGGTGATACACTTCTATACACACCACACAGTCTGATCTCCTAAACACAGGGACATCAGGGTGATTCACTTATATACAAACCACACAGTCTGATCTCCTAAACACAGGGACAACAGGGTGATACACTTATATACACACCACACTGTCTGATCTCCTACACACAGGGACATCAGGGTGATTCACTTATATACAAACCACACAGTCTGATCTCCTAAACACAGGGACACCAGGGTGATTCACTTATATACAAACCACACAGTCTGATCTCCTAAACACAGGGACACCAGGGTGATACACTTCTATACACACCACACAGTCTGATCCTCTAAACACAGGGACACCAGGGTGATACACTTCTATACACACCACACAGTCTGATCTCCTAAACACAGGGACACCAGGGTGATTCACTTATATACAAACCACACAGTCTGATCTCCTAAACACAGGGACAACAGGGTGATACACTTATATACACACCACACTGTCTGATCTCCTACACACAGGGACATCAGGGTGATTCACTTATATACAAACCACACAGTCTGATCTCCTAAACACAGGGACACCAGGGTGATTCACTTATATACAAACCACACAGTCTGATCTCCTAAACACAGGGACACCAGGGTGATACACTTATATACACACCACAGAGTCTGATCTCCTAAACACAGGGACACCAGAGTGATACACTTATATACACACCACACAGTCTGATCTCCTAAACACAGGGACACCAGGGTGATACACTTATATACACACCACACAGTCCGATCTCCTAAACACAGGGACACCAGAGTGATACACTTATATACACACACCACACAGTCTGATCTCCTAAACACAGGGACACCAGGGTGATACACTTATATACACACACCACACAGTTTGAGCTCCTACACACGGGGACGCCAGGGTGGGAAAGAGGGACAGTGGGATTTAGGTCTAAAAGAGGGACTGTCCCTCCTAAAGAGGGACACTTGGGAGGTATGTGCCACTCTATTGCACAGTCAGCATGTCGCCATGATTAAAAGGGCAACCTGAGAATCTCATATTGCAGGACAGACCGAAATTCTCAAGTCGTGCTTTCAAGTTCCAGCATCCTTAGCCACTATTGAAGGCCTGACTTGAGAATCTCTCGCTGTCCTGCAATGCGAGATTCTCAGGTCGCCCTTTTAATCATGGCGACATGCTGATGCACCCGGAGTTGCACACTACTTTGCATGCCACTTATTAAAAGTGAACCACGCAATGCGTTGCGTACCCCTCTGGCACTCAGAGTGTTGACTGTGCTGTCAAAAATCTACCAACGGTGCAAAATTTGCACCCATTGGACACAAAGAAAAAGTTGTTAAATTTGTCATTCTGTCACATGCATTGGCTTTAACACACGTTCAGGGACTCATTTTTTTTTTGGTGAAAAATTGCACCTATCAAAGGTAGGCCCTGAGTCCGTTAAGTGTGTTAAAAACCACCGACATATTAGAAGAGTGGACTGTAACACACTCATGCGTGGTTAGTGATCCCTACACTAGTGACACGTGGATGTATTCATATTGGGCCCTAAGAACCATATCAATACATCCAAGTGGCTAAAAACAAGATTGAAAACAAAAGAATATTAACACCCATGAGTGCCAGTGGGGGTATGCAATGCAATGCAGTGTTGCATACCCCACTGGCACTTACAGGGTTAATCTCACTAAAACTAACACCATCTCATTAAAGAGATAGTAATACTTGCAAACTACTAATCCCCACATTTTAGCTTTGTTAAAAAGAAGCTTATTGCCCCCAGTGTCATCTCTCAAATCCTTATGGTCTGAGAGATGATAGCGCTCAAAGTTCCCCCTCCCTCCCCCTTCCCTGACTGAACGCTGACTGCAGGGGAAGCTGTCGTACAACAGTCTTATGTGCATCAGGTGGCTCTGCAGCTGAGACGAGATCGTGTTTATAAAAAAGAAATCTTTCAGTAAACTGTCTTCTACGTGTGCTTGCAAACCAAGCAAAAACCAAGCACATGTAGAAGACCGTTATAGTGAAAGATTTCTTTTTTATAAACACGATCTCGGCTCAGCTGCAGAGCCGCCTGATGCACATAAGACTGTCGTACAACAGCTTCCCCTGCAGTCAGCGTTCAGTCAGGGAAGGGGGAGGGAGGGGGGAACTTTGAGCGCTATCATCTCTCAGACCATCAGGGTTTGAGAGATGACACTGGGGGCAATAAGTTTCTTTTTAACAAAGCTACAATATGGGGATTAGTAATTTGCAAGTATTACTATCCCTTTAAAATAAACACTTAGCTGTAAGCCTGATGTCCAGTGGTGTCTTCATCACCCGAGTCATCCATTGTCAGTCTTCCTCTGTAATCTTCTTCATCTTCTGTCCTCTTCATCTTTCTCTTCTGTCTTCTTATCTTCTGTCTTCTCCAAATCCACTGGTAAAAAGGTTGAAATCATCCAAAATGTCAGTCCACGATGCCTCGAAAGAAATATACAAACACATTGTCCGTGATGCTCAATATAATATCAAAGACATATGCCCATGATGCTCACCAATAAATAATTCCTCAAAGCCACCACAGCTGCGGCTGCTGGCAGAAGCGGCAGGAAAAAAGATCAAGAGACCTCCCCCTTTTGTTACCTCTTGGGCCTTTGCCCGAGCCATAATGAGTTTGTAGGCCAGTCTCTGTTCAAATTATTCCCGCACGACAATTGGGTGGGATGTGTTCTTACACACCTCCCAGCCAATCAGTTCCTAGCGGGGAAAGGACGAAACCAACTAGAAGCTGATTGGCTGGGAGGTGCGGAAGCACACATCCCAGCCAATTGTAGCTTGGGAACCATTCTGAACAGAGACTGGATCGCTTAGAGCCCCATAAATCCACGTGTGACTAGTATAGGGATCACTAACGACACATGCGTGTGTTAGAAACCACTGTCCTAATACAAGTCTGTGGTTTTTAACGCATGTTAGGATCTCAGCGCATACCTTTCTATAGGCGCAATTTTTTCACCAAAAAAAGTGAGTCCCTTAACGTGTGTTAAAGCCAACACATGCAATAAAATGCCAAATTCAACAACTTTTTCATCAGGTCCAATGAGAGCAAATTTTTTCACCCGCTGGGCATTTTTACGTGTCGGTAGTTACTGTTAATAGAATACCAAACTGTGCTTTCAAAACCACCATCGCCAGTTTTTTTGTTTTACTTGGGGGGATAGTATCGAGGCCCTTGGTTCATGTACCGGCCCAGTTACAGAATAGCAGTGATACACAAGTATGTTTCTTGTTTGGTGTTTATTCTTTCCTTAATGACTGTTTTATCAGTGGGAACAGTATCGAGCCCTAAGTGTCTGCAAAATTTTAATTAATAAGTATGTTGTGTAGTAATGACTGTGGGATCTGAAAAAGCCTGGCTTGGAGCACCGGGGGTGGGGGCGGAGGTGAAAAGTGTCATGACCCTTTTTTCATCTGGAATGTTGTGTGCGATAATTGCAACTTCAATGAGACCTTCAACATATCACAACAAAGGGAAAGAAGTTCTCAGCTCATTGCCAGCCGAACACTGTTTTTAATCATCAAGCTATTTATTTATATATTTTTTTTTCTGCCATAAACATTTGAGTGCCAGAGGGGTATGCGCTGGACAAAGAGGAAATGCTTCTTAACCCTTTGAGTGCCAGAGGGGTATGGAATGCATTGCAAAGCAAAGGTTTAACCCTGAGAGTGCCAGGTAGTGAGCAACGCAATAGTCCGCACTGCATTGGACTTCCCCCTGGCACTCAAAGGGTTAACCCTATGTGAAGGCAGTGTCCAGTGCATAGTATAACCTCCAGGATGCTGTGCAACGAGTTTAGACCTCTCAAGAGCTTAAGGGGTTAAAAGCCCCTTTTAAATCCAATGGAAATGTTATCTGTTCCGCGTGGTGCAGTTGGCTTTGCCCAAAATTGTTCCACTTTTGCCATTATACAGGGCCGGCGCTAGCATAAGGTAGGTTAGGCAACCGCCTTAGGGCGCCGCATCGGACGGGCGTCAAAACGGGGAGCTTGAAAATCCGGTATTATTTGTGTGGGTCCCTCGCCATGCAACTGCAGCTGCAGCTCAGTCTGTGAACTGATCTCCCAGCTCCGGGGCTCTAGTAATACAGAGCGATGACATCATCTTCCAGCGCTCTGCATTACTGAGAACCGCGCGGGAACTTCAGCTCTGTGCCAAAGGAGGCACAGTCTATCTCATGATGCCACGCCGCTAGACAACCAGGGACTCAACTCGAGGTAGGAGATGGACACAGGGGGGAATCAGTAGGGGCAATGTGGAGATGGTGACATTGTGGGGATTGGGACAATGTGGAGATTGAGGGGCAATAAGGAGATGAAGGGGCATTGTGGAGATTGAGGGGCAATGTGGAGATGGTGATATTGTGGGGATTGGGACAATGTGGAGATTGAGGGGCAATGTGGAGATGAAGGGGCATTGTGGGGATTGAGGCAATGTGGAGATTGAGGGGCAATGTGGAGATTGAGGGGCATTGTGGAGATGAAGGGGCATTGTGGGGATTGGGGCAATGTGGAGATTGAGGGGCATTGTGGAGATGAAGGGGCATTGTGGAGATTGAGGGGCTTTGTGGAGATTGTGGGGCAATGTGGAGATGAAGGGGCATTGTGGGGATTGGGGCAATGTGGAGATTGAGGGGCATTGTGGAGATTGAGGGGCAATGTGGAAATGGGGGCATTGTAGAGATTGAGGGGCAATAAAGGTTTGAGAGATGAGAATTGGGTCATTTAGTTTAATTTTTTAAATGCTACAATGATTTTACAATGATATCCCTTTAAATGTATTTCATCCCATTACAGTGTGGAAAGAGTGTGGAGGTGGACAATGTGATCGGGGCAGGGGATTGTGGCAAGGTGGGAGGGGCAGGGGATTGTGGCCGGGTCGCAGGGGGGTGGGGCATCAAAATGCACCTTCGCCTGTGTAGACAAAAATCCTTGCACCGGCCCTGCCATTATACATATGCGTCAAAATTCAACGGAGTCCACTCTAGCACTTAAGAGTTTAACCTTCTGAGTGCCAGAGGGATACACAATGCATTGCTTTGCAACACATTACAATTTCATCGCAAAGTCACCCGATCACAGATAGTAACAGCAGTAACACTGTAGATGAGGTTCAAAAAACATGCAACCTTCAAGTTTAACCTTTGCCCTATTACCCATATTTTTTATTTTTTTTTATCCAGAGGAACACAAAAAAAAACCATCCTAATAAAGCCATTTCCAATGATGCCGCACATGGTTGAATTAATTCCTACCTGACTCATAAAGGCAATCAGATAGTTCCCTGGATCAACATTCTGAGTTAAAAAAAATGTCCTAACCCTATATTGTTCTAAGCTAAAAATGCATCCAGTACTTTTCTGAAACTATCAGTAATATCTGCTTGCATAGCCTCCCTCACTAAACAATGATAAAGAGGTGATAAAATAGAGATGACTTCTCCAGTGATATCACGTCTTCAGTTCCTATGTTATTCTGTAGAGACTATGCACTAATATTTCTTCAGCTTTGGTAGCCGTAGCGCATAGGCTCCATAGAATAACATAGGAACTGGAGAAGTTATCAGCACTTTATCACCGCTTAGTGAATCTCCCCCAAAGAATTCCACAACCTTACTACTTTGACTGTAAAAACAACAAAAAAAAATTTTTACTGATAGGTGGCAGTATCATTCAGGCAGGCAGGTGATCCTACCTGAGCTGGCTGAGCTTGAGACTCAGCTGAGACTCAGTGACAGTCAGATAATACACAGACATTCAAGACAAGAAAGACAGACTACAGGTAGATATACTGTGTTACATACAGTCCTACAACCACACTGAGAAGAATATGAGGAACAAGCAAATGCTGTGGTGTGGCAGATTTTGTTGATGCACCTGCCACTGTGCTGTGTGCTTTATCCTTTTTTGTAATTTGCATGCTGCTGATTCTGAAGCTATCTGGTCTATCCTGTACATTACTATAATAACTTACAAGAATATGAAAGCAATGGGAGGTAGAGAATGTGGATATTGTAGCTGATGCTGATGACCTCATTATTGATGATGTTGATAAAGAAATGTCCCTCTACACCTCTCTCTTTCTTCTTAATCCCTTAAAGGGTAATCCTCTCAGTGAGCAAGCGGAGGCTCTGCAGGAGTCCTGAGATTGTGTATTAGAAACAGAAATCCTTCACTAAAATGATCTTCTATGTGTGCTTGGTTTGCAAGCACACGTGGAAGACCATTTTAGTGAAGGATTTCTGTTTCTATAACAAGATCTCAGCACTGCTGCAGAGCCACCGCCGGTCCCAGGACTGGATTCCCCTTCTCTAAGCTAGAACGCTGACGTCAGGGGAAAGACAAAATGAGGGAACTTTGAAAGCGATATCTCTCAAACCATAAAGGTTTGAGAGATGCCACTGCTATCGTTGAATTCAGAATTTTAAGAGCTACAACATGTGGGATAGTAATAATGAAGTACTACTATCCCTTTAACGTCCAATGCCATGCCAGGACCCTCACAGCTGTCCGGCACTTAAGGATCAGTGACGGTCCTGGTACATCATGGAACTGAGGGCTCCCTGACACCGCACAGGGACCCCTGAATCGGTACTACAAAAAAAAAATGCCCTGTGGTCCTTCAGTGCCAGTCGTTAAGGGGTTAAATAGCTCAATTCGAATCTGAGAAAGATGATGATTATGGCAAAACAATAATTGTATCTGTAAGGATAAGGCTCAATCTTCCAGCACTGAAAAGGAGCAATATGTTGTTCATAAACCGTTTGAATCGAAAAACAAGGAAGTCTGAACACGTAAACATGCCTAACAATATGTAATCATCATCTCAGACATCATCACCATCACTGCTTCCAAGTTCAACCCCCATCCAGTCACACTCAATATTTTTTACGAAGCAGCAATACAGATTGACATCAACAACCACAGTTATGAGTGCTCTGCTGCTGTTTTAGATGCAGCTCCACTGCAGGTACTACAAGTTCTATTGCAACATCTTGTAGTGATTATTTAATAACTAGTTGAAGAGCCTGTTACACGGGCCACAGTGCCACTGCCAGCCGGTCACGGGGCAGTCATGCGCAATACAGACTTCCCGCGCTGCGGCTGATACAGAGCTGGACGCTCCATATCAGCCACACACCTCAGGCAGTCTCTACTGCACATGACTGCGTCGTTACACACGTTTTAGCGAATTATTATATAGGATTATTAGTCCCTTAGGAACCCCTTGGTCCATTAAATCTTTGGTATGAAGATATCTCACTCATGATCCAAAATGTAACATGTTGTTATCTGTTTTCTCTGTAACAATATGTGAACAGGAGGAAAGCAGGATCACATATAGGCATTTCCTCATTGAGATGACCCCTGAAGCACAACCACATGTCTCAGTAGGAGACTTACCTGCAGTACGTCACAGGTGTGGTGACTGGTAACACATCCTCAAAGTGCTCCTGAAAGTGTATGGGGCCAAGGGGGACATCATAGTACTGTTCTGTGTGTTCAGGGAGTAGGGCATCCATGTCTGCTACTGCTGTTACGCAAATACAAATGGAGGAGGCTGACTCTGGGTAGCTGGAGGTAGCAAGATATACCCATCTCCACTACCACCACTAGGTATGTTGTTAAAGGGATAGTAATACTTCGTTTTATCTTTATTTTATTTTGTAGGCATTAAAAAAACATGAAGAACGATATAAGTCTTATCTCTCAAACCTTTATGGTTTGAGAGGTATTCACAAGCAAAGATTCCCCTCCCGCCCCTTTTACCGAGTGTAAGCCATCTCTTCTCAGATGTGGAATGCAGTCCATAGACCAGACAGATAACAGCAAGGGACAATGTTCTTCCTATGAGAACAATGAAAGCCCTGCCCCCTTTGACAAGTTTTTCAGGTTTTTCCCTTATCTTAATTGAAGATTGTCCCTCTCTGCAGTCTACCTGGGCACCTCCCTTCTGATCTGGCTGAACAGTGTTACATCAGTAAAAGGGGTGGGAGGGGGATACTTTGTCATTGAATTACTCTTGAACTACAACTCTGACGGAACTGAAGTAACACTCTCTAAGGTCCAAATACTATGATGATTAATTAGAGCTGTTTTTATTATGAAACATTACTATCCCTTTAAAGCAATTAAGTTACACAGTTCTTCTATGTGCTGCCAACTCACACATGCTAAGTTCTAAAGTAAAAAAAATGCACCAAAATAATCCAAACATACACCTGTGTAATGGCAAACTCGCCAGAATGTCAGAGGTGACATATTCTTTTGTAGAAAACAGAGGTTTTTAAAGAACTGATGTCATGCACCCCACTGGCATATCCCAAACCGCATTTATTTTTCTAGAGCGGCATACAAACAGGCAGTTAGTGTTGTGGGCAGATGGCTGGAAACAGCAAAAAAGTTTATGTGTCCTCAGATTTGTGGACAAGTAAACAGAGTATAGACTATGACTTCCACTGCTCACTGGGTATCTTTTCCATCAGTGCGCAACAGCATGCAACATCAACAGGTCACAGCCTGTGTTGCCTCTAGCACTAGAAGCAAAGGCCAACAGCAGGGTAGCCAATACAGCCGGCAACTCATAATGCCACTTTATGCATGCAGAGCTTTGACAGGCAATCCCACCAAGCTGTAGGAGTGTTAAATATCAGGTCGTAGATAAATGGCTCTGTACCCCACACCTTGTAAGCTGGCTTTGTGTCTCAACCTTGCAACATAATGATGGCCTTGATAATAGCTAATATCATGTGTGTACCCCACTTCACTCATGTCCTAAATGTAGTTGTTCCTTGATCCCTCTCAGAATCTGAAAACCCCAGAGAAATATAGTAACATAGTAGATAAGGCTGAAAAAAGACATGCGTCCATCAAGTCCAGCCCATGCCAATAACACCCCTGTTGATCCAGAGGAAGGCAACAAAAAGCCCTCTGGAGCAATTTCCAATGTAGGTGTGTGTGTGTATGTATGTGTGTGTGTGCATGTATGTATGTGTGTGTGTGTTTGTGTGTGTGTGTGTATGTATGTGTGTGTGTGTGTGTGTGTGTGTGTGTGTGTGTGTGTGTGTGTGTGTGTGTGTGTGTGTGTGTGTGTGTGTGTGTGTGTCAAATAGTTCCCCAGCTCAATATCCTATTTGCTTTGAAGCCATCTGTCATAACTCTCAATATTGTTCTGTGCTAGACAGGCATCCATTGCTTTTTTGAATGCAGTTACATTATCTGCAAGCACAACATCCCGAGGCAAAGAATTCCATAGCCTTACCGCCCTTACTGTAAAGAATCCCTGCCTGTGTTTTAGTCGAAAGCGCCTTTCCTCAAGTCTTAATGGATGACCTCTTGTTCTTAGCTCAGCTCTTTGCATAAAATATAACCAGGAAAATCTGCACATATTTTAGCTAGTCCTGCACTGCTTACAATGAATTAAAATCCATGCAAGAGTGTAACCACCTGCCCCATAACCATGTTAAAATGGAGGTCTCTACAAGGTGGAATTCCATATTATACTTACTGCAACATGTACATGAGCAGAACAAGGTCATTAGTACGTAATACAATTCTTAGCTGGAAGGTGTCGGAGGGGGCTTCTTTGTCACTTGTTCGGTGGCAGTTAATGTGTAGCTAATGTGAAATCCTGGAGCCTTCTGAGGAGGTCACCTTGCTGGTTAGTTGTGCCGGTGCGGGAATCATTAAGACACTTCCACTAAGATATTTACTACAGAATAAAATGAAAAGCGTTGCCAATGGTTCTTATAATAAAGACAACATAGACATAATCCAGCTGGAGAATTACATTGGCATGCTTTGAGCAGGATCCTCACATCGACTCCATTAAAACCAATGGGGAATACAATCTGGCAACGTTGCTGGACGCCTGCTTTAAAAATAAAGTTTATGAATTTTTGCCAGGGCTTGAGCAACAGCATTCTGGGGAATTGGATTCTGTGAAAGCATATAAGAAATCATTATAGATCAAGTGGCATATTTAAAGGGATAGTAATACTTCGTTTTAACTTTATTTTATTTTGTAGACATTAAAAAAACATAAATGATATAAGTCTTACCTCTCTAACCTTTATGGTTTGAGAGATATTCACAAGCAAAGTTTCCCCCTCCCGCCCCTTTTACCTAGTGTAAGCCATCTCTTCTCAGATGTGGAATCCAGTCCATAGACCAGACAGCTAACAGCAGGGGACAATCTTCTTTATATGAAAACAATGAAACCCTGCCCCCCCTTGACAAGCTTTTCAGGTTTTTCCCTTATCTTAATTGAAGATTGTCCCTCTCTGCAATCTACCTGGGCACCTCCCTTCTGCTTTGGCTGAGGAGTGTTACATCAGTAAAAGGGGCGGGAGGGGGATACTTTATCATTCAATTACTCCTGAACTACAGCTCTGACAGAATTGAAATAACACTCTCCAAAGTCCAAATACTATGATGATTAATTAGAACTGCTTTTATTATGAAACATTACTATCCCTTTAATAGTATAGAATGACAGAGAAATAAGATAATAATATATCATCACAGTATATTACCGGGGTGAGTATATTGGGGGAGATTCACTAAGTGGCGATAAAGAGGAGATGACGTCTCCAGTGATATCACTTCTTCAGTTCCTATGATATTGTATGGAGGCTATGCACTTAGATTTGTTCAGCTTTGGAGATCTTAGTGCATAGGGTCTATACAATAACATAGGAACTGGAGAAGTGATATCACTGGAGAAGTCACCTCCACTTAATCTCACTGGAGGAGATTCACTAAGTTAAAGAAATCTTAGTGCATAGTCTCCATAGAATAACATAGGATCACCACTTTATCATCTCTGTATCGCTGCTTACTGAATCTTCCCCAATGTGATTATCTCTCATTTCCTGGGTCATAGATGTTATCATTACCCAACTTCATGATACTCGTTTGATCTACCTGGGAAACTCAGCTGCAGTGCTATTGCAGTGAGGATTCTCATGGCTTTAGAAAGCATAGAAAGAAATTCCAAGTTCTCACTGAAATTCCATTGATGGTAGCAAAAATAAAGACATTTTCTATCAGCAGGAATTTTCACAAAACAGTGTGTTTTTTTTCCAATAAAATTATTTCAAAGAGAATACTGGGCTTTTTAACCCATCCATAGTCCCCATGTTCCCCCTCTCTAATCAGGGAATATAACTACACGGGGTACAGAGGGTGAAGCTGTGACATCTAAGGGACCCCTCGGCTCTGTACTGTCCTTCAGCATCTTACAATCAGACCAGTTTCCTATATTGGACGGTGGCCACTGATATCATCACACGAAGCAGCGGTCAGCCAGTAAGATGTCAGTAGTGTTGGTGAGACCCTTCCCTTTAATTCATTATCCTTTTGAAAATCAGAGCAAGGGGATGTGAGAGGGGTCTAGCCTCAGATTTCACCCCCTGGGGCCCGGCAGGTTCTAGTTTTGCCCCGTCTCCATCATTCATCTTCTCCTTTTTTCTCATGCAGTGATCCGATGTAATGCAGTAACATAGTTGATGAGGCAGAAAAAATAAGACGTGTTCATCGAGTTCAGCCCATGCCACATCACCTCAATGCTAAACTACTTTCCTGTGATGTTCTGCTGGTATATTAAACCGTTGACTGACAGATCTCTCTAGCACTCAAAGAGTTAATGATTTGTTGGTCTCAGTTAATGGGTCAATGCTCATTTATTGGGCTGTGAGTTACTGGTGCTCATCTCAGAGGGAACAGTGCTAAGCAAAGTAGCAATATGGGGGTGCGGGGGGTTAGCAGGGTCATTTGAGTAGACCCCCCTGGCCCTTGAGCACCCTTCTGGCACTAAGGGGGTTAAATGAGACTTTTAACCCCTTGAATGCTAGAGAGGTTTCCAATGTGTTTCTTTTCAATGTACTGGAAACTTCACTAGCAATTAAGAGATAAATCCCCCCTGCCAAATAAATGTGGCCTTTTATTTGGTCTCTGCGGTGCAGCTGGTTTGCCTAAGAGTTGCTCCACTAAAAGCTGAAAGGTCATTAACATTTTGAGTGCCAGAAGTATGTCCAGTTTATTGTTGTGGAGCTGAGTCTCATTGATGGGACCCCTACAATCTGTCTCCCTTTCCCAAGATCGGAACTCCATAGCCTGCAGAGGGATTGAATGCTGCTCCCACACTGAGCCTCATTCACAGATAACATGCACCTCTCCTAATGCTTTGCTTCCTCCTACTTTCCCTTTAAGTACCTTCCCAGTCCCAGCCCAGGGAAATCCTTAAGGGGCCAGGACATAATCTAATTCCAAGGAGGGGTAACTGCTACATGTTAAATCAAACTAAACCCCTCTTAGGGTGACAGGACCACTTTAAGTGATAAAAGGGTGCGTAGTACATTGTGGAGCAATGTGTTGGACACCCATTTGTCACTTAAAGATATAGTAATACTTCGTTTTATCTTTATTTTATTTTGTAGGCATTAAAAAAACATGAAGAACAATATAAGTCTTATCTCTCAAACCTTTATGGTTTGAGAGATATTCACAAGCAAAGTTTCCCCTCCCGCCCCTTTTACCTAGTGTAAGCCATCTCTTCTCAGATGTGGAACGCAGTCCATAGACCAGACAGATAACAGCAGGGGACAATCTTCTTCCTATGAGAACAATGAAAGCCCTGCTCCCCTTGACAAGCTCTTCAGCTTTTTCCCTTATCTTAATTGAAGATTGTCCCTCTCTGCAGTCTACCTGGGCACCTCCCTTCTGATCTGGCTGAGCAGTGTTACATCAGTAAAAGGGGCGGGAGGGGGATACTTTGTCATTGAATTACTCTTGAACTACAACTCTGACAGTATTGGAATAACACTCTCCAAAGTCCAAATACTATGATGATTAATTAGAGCTGCTTTTATTATGAAACATTACTATCCCTTTAACAGGTTGGAGTTTATCTTTTCCCCCTTTCATATTGAAAACAATAGTTTTTGGTGTAGAGTATGCCATCATCAATACTCTTAACAGATAACTCTTCTGTCAACACATTGGGTTAACCACCAGCCACAAGAATTTCCTTTCCTTTAAATCAGCTACGAAGCAGAGAGAGAAATTGCCTTTTCCACTTAAAACAACATCTACTCTCGTGGCTGAATGTAAAAACATATTTTCCCCATCAGCACCACATTACACTTCTCATTTTTCCATATTCCAAATATTCACTTATAATCCTCTAACATTTCTGGAACTGGTACTCCGAATCCCCAGAGCCACAGTACACTGATCTCCCATAACGTGTAAACCGCACAGGCTCTGGATAGTCATTTGCCCTGTTACAGAAAACAGGAACATTCTGCACTAATGTGAGTTAACAGAGAATTTGACATTCGTAGATTATGAGTTGCTTGTAAACTTTGCATTGAGTTTGAATAAAGAATTCAGAGGAAGCCATCATTACTGCCAGTCCAGGATTTGGTAAGCACATCCAACAACATAAACACATATAAAATTGCTGGAGCGCAACCAGTTCGGAATTGACCAAATAGCTAAAAGCAAAAACACAGGATATTAAATGTTGTGTTTTTGCTTTTAGCTATTTTGGTTAAAACTGGTTGTACGCCATCAATTTTAACCCCTTAAGGACCGGCGGTCATGGGACATTTCCGTCCCATATTGACCGCATAGGCGCACTTGGATGCGCCGGTACACGTGACCTGTCACGTGTATCGGCGCGTCATTATGGGGCTTGAAAGAGATCGCTCCGATCTTGGAGCGGTCTATTTCAGGCCCTATTTTTACTTACAGTGCTCCCAGTAGAGCGCTGTAAGTAAAAAGTACGTGATGTACCATGACCGTCATCGGTCCTTGAGTAGTTCAAGGACCGTGACGGTCCTGGTACGTCAAGGGTCCTTAAGGGGTTAAAGGTGTTTTTTTTCTTTAGTTGTCATTACCAAAACCAGGACTGGAATTATATATTTGGAAGTTTTGATCAACTTCTATTGGTTCAATCACCCCTCCCACCTTCAGGTGTAATGTTCGTTGTCGTTAGGGCACTATATAACCCCTCCCCCAGGTGTAATGGTCATTGTCTTTAGGACACTATATAACCCCTCCCCCAGGTGTAATGATCATTGTCTTTAGGGCACTATATAACCCCTCCCCCAGGTGTAATGTTCGTTGTCTTTAGGACACTATATAACCCCTCCCCCAGGTGTAATGGTCATTGTCTTTAGGACACTATATAACCCCTCCCCCAGGTGTAATGTTCATTGTCTTTAGGACACTATATAACCCCACCCCCAGGTGTAATGTTCGTTGTCTTTAGGACACTATATAACCCCTCCCCCAGGTGTAATGGTCATTGTCTTTAGGACACTATATAACCCCTCCCCCTGGTGTAATGGTCATTGTCTTTAGGACACTATGTAACCCCTCCCCCAGGTGTAATGTTCAGTGTCTTTAGGGCACTATATAACCCCTCCCCCAGGTGTAATGGTCATTGTCTTTAGGACACTATATAACGCCTCCCCCAGGTGTAATGATCATTGTCTTTAGGACACTATATAACTCCACCCCCAGGTGTAATATTCATTGTCTTTAGGACACTATATAACCCCACCCCCAGGTGTAATGTTCATTGTCTTTAAGACACTATGTAACCCCTCCCCCAGGTGTAATGGTCATTGTCTTTAGGACACTATATAACCCCTCCCCCAGGTGTAATGGTCATTGTCTTTAGGACACTATATAACCCACCCCCAGGTGTAATGTTCATTGTCTTTAGGACACTATATAACCCCTCCCCCAGGTGTAATGATCATTGTCTTTAGGACACTATATAACCCCTCCCCCAGGTGTAATGTTCATTGTCTTTAGGGCACTATATAACCCCTCCCCCAGGTGTAATGATCATTGTCTTTAGGACACTATATAACCCCTCCCCCAGGTGTAATGGTCATTGTCTTTAGGGCACTATATAACCCCTCCCCCAGGTGTAATGATCATTGTCTTTAGGACACTATATAACCCCTCCCCCAGGTGTAATGGTCATTGTCTTTAGGACACTATATAACCCCTCCCCCAGGTGTAATGGTCATTGTGTTTAGGACACTATATAACCCCACCCCCAGGTGTAATGGTCATTGTCTTTAGGACACTATATAACCCCTCCCTCAGGTGTAATGTTCATTGTCTTTAGGACACTATATAACCCCTCCCCCAGGTGTAATGGTCATTGTCTTTAGGACTCTATATAACCCCACCCCCAGGTGTAATGGTCATTGTCTTTAGGGCACTATATAACCCCTCCCCCAGGTGTAATGATCATTGTCTTTAGGACACTATATAACTCCACCCCCAGGTGTAATGGTCATTGTCTTTAGGGCACTATATAACCCCTCCCCCAGGTGTAATGATCATTGTCTTTAGGACACTATATAACTCCACCCCCAGGTGTAATGGTCATTGTCTTTAGGGCACTATATAACCCCTCCCCCAGGTGTAATATTCATTGTCTTTAGGACACTATATAACCCCTCCCCCAGGTGTAATGTTCATTGTCTTTAGGACACTATATAACCCCTCCCTCAGGTGTAATGGTCATTGTCTTTAGGACACTATATAACCCCACCCCCAGGTGTAATGGTCATTGTCTTTAGGACACTATATAACCCCACCCCCAGGTGTAATGGTCATTGTCTTTAGGGCACTATATAACCCCTCCCCCAGGTGTAATGGTCATTGTCTTTAGGACACTATATAATCCCACCCCCAGGTGTAATGTTCATTGTCTTTAGGACACTATATAACCCCACCCCCAGGTGTAATGGTCATTGTCTTTAGGACACTATATAACCCCTCCCCCAGGTGTAATGTTCATTGTCTTTAGGACACTATGTAACCCCTCCCCCAGGTGTAATGTTCATTGTCTTTAGGACACTATATAACCCCTCCCCCAGGTGTAATGGTCATTGTCTTTAGGACACTATATAACCCCACCCCCAGGTGTAATGGTCATTGTCTTTAGGACACTATATAACCCCTCCCCCAGGTGTAATGTTCATTGTCTTTAGGACACTATATAACCCCTCCCCCAGGTGTAATGTTCATTGTCTTTAGAACACTATATAACCCCACCCCCAGGTGTAATGATCATTGTCTTTAGGACACTATATAACCCCTCCCCCAGGTGTAATGTTCATTGTCTTTAGGACACTATGTAACCCCTCCCCCAGGTGTAATGTTCATTGTCTTTAGGACACTATATAACCCCACCCCCAGGTGTAATGATCATTGTCTTTAGGACACTATATAACCCCTCCCCCAGGTGTAATGTTCATTGTCTTTAGGACACTATGTAACCCCTCCCCCTGGTGTAATGTTCATTGTCTTTAGGACACTATATAATCCCACCCCCAGGTGTAATGTTCATTGTCTTTAGGACACTATATAACCCCACCCCCAGGTGTAATGGTCATTGTCTTTAGGACACTATATAACCCCTCCCCCAGGTGTAATGTTCATTGTCTTTAGGACACTATATAACCCCTCCCCCAGGTGTAATGGTCATTGTCTTTAGGACACTATATAACCCCTCCCCCAGGTGTAATGTTCATTGTCTTTAGGACACTATATAACCCCACCCCCAGGTGTAATGATCATTGTCTTTAGGACACTATATAACCCCTCCCCCAGGTGTAATGTTCATTGTCTTTAGGACACTATATAACCCCTCCCCCAGGTGTAATGATCATTGTCTTTAGGACACTATATAACCCCTCCCCCAGGTGTAATGGTCATTGTCTTTAGGACACTATATAACCCCTCCCCCAGGTGTAATGTTCATTGTCTTTAGGACACTATATAACCCCACCCCCAGGTGTAATGGTCATTGTCTTTAGGACACTATATAACCCCTCCCCCAGGTGTAATGTTCATTGTCTTTAGGACACTATATAACCCCTCCCCCAGGTGTAATGTTCATTGTCTTTAGGACACTATATAACCCCACCCCCAGGTGTAATGATCATTGTCTTTAGGACACTATATAACCCCTCCCCCAGGTGTAATGTTCATTGTCTTTAGGACACTATGTAACCCCTCCCCCAGGTGTAATGTTCATTGTCTTTAGGACACTATATAACCCCTCCCCCAGGTGTAATGGTCATTGTCTTTAGGACACTATATAACCCCTCCCCCAGGTGTAATGTTCATTGTCTTTAGGACACTATATAACCCACCCCCAGGTGTAATGGTCATTGTCTTTAGGACACTATATAACCCCTCCCCCAGGTGTAATGGTCATTGTCTTTAGGACACTATATAACCCCTCCCCCAGGTGTAATGTTCATTGTCTTTAGGACACTATATAACCCCTCCCCCAGGTGTAATGGTCATTGTCTTTAGGACACTATATAACCCCTCCCCCAGGTGTAATGTTCATTGTCTTTAGGACACTATATAACCCCTCCCCCAGGTGTAATGGTCATTGTCTTTAGGACACTATATAACCCCTCCCCCAGGTGTAATGGTCATTGTCTTTAGGACACTATATAACCCCTCCCCCAGGTGTAATGGTCATTGTCTTTAGGACACTATATAATCCCTCCCCCAGGTGTAATGTTCATTGTCTTTAGGACACTATATAACCCCTCCCCCAGGTGTAATGATCATTGTCTTTAGGACACTATATAACCCCTCCCCCAGGTGTAATGGTCATTGTCTTTAGGACACTATATAACCCCTCCCCCAGGTGTAATGTTCATTGTCTTTAGGACACTATATAACCCACCCCCAGGTGTAATGGTCATTGTCTTTAGGACACTATATAACCCCTCCCCCAGGTGTAATGGTCATTGTCTTTAGGACACTATATAACCCCTCCCCCAGGTGTAATGGTCATTGTCTTTAGGACACTATATAGCCCCTCCCCCAGGTGTAATGGTCATTGTCTTTAGGACACTATGTAACCCCTCCCCCAGGTGTAATGTTCATTGTCTTTAGGACACTATATAACCCCTCCCCCAGGTGTAATGGTCATTGTCTTTAGGACACTATATAACCCCTCCCCAGGTGTAATGTTCATTGTCTTTAGGACACTATATAACCCCACCCCCAGGTGTAATGTTCATTGTCTTTAGGACACTATATAACCCCTCCCCAGGTGTAATGTTCATTGTCTTTAGGACACTATATAACCCCTCCCCCAGGTGTAATGTTCATTGTCTTTAGGACACTATATAACCCCTCCCCCAGGTGTAATGGTCATTGTCTTTAGGACACTATATAACCCCTCCCCCAGGTGTAATGGTCATTGTCTTTAGGACACTATATAACCCCACCCCCAGGTGTAATGGTCATTGTCTTTAGGACACTATATAACCCCACCCCAGGTGTAATGTTCATTGTCTTTAGGACACTATATAACCCCTCCCCCAGGTGTAATGTTCATTGTCTTTAGGACACTATATAACCCCTCCCCAGGTGTAATGGTCATTGTCTTTAGGACACTATATAACCCCACCCCCAGGTGTAATGTTCATTGTCTTTAGGACACTATATAACCCCACCCCCAGGTGTAATGTTCATTGTCTTTAGGACACTATATAACCCCACCCCCAGGTGTAATGTTCATTGTCTTTAGGACACTATATAACCCCACCTCCAGGTGTAATGTTCATTGTCTTTAGGACACTATATAACCCCACCCCCAGGTGTAATGTTCATTGTCTTTAGGACACTATATAACCCCACCCCCAGGTGTAATGGTCATTGTCTTTAGGACACTATATAACCCCACCCCCAGGTGTAATGGTCATTGTCTTTAGGACACTATATAACCCCTCCCCCAGGTGTAATGTTCATTGTCTTTAGGACACTATATAACCCCACCCCCAGGTGTAATGTTCATTGTCTTTAGGACACTATATAACCCCACCCCCAGGTGTAATGGTCATTGTCTTTAGGACACTATATAACCCCACCCCCAGGTGTAATGTTCATTGTCTTTAGGACACTATATAACCCCTCCCCCAGGTGTAATGATCATTGTCTCTAGGACACTATATAACCCCTCCCCCAGGTGTGATGGTCATTGTCTTTAGGACACTATATAACCCCTCCCCCAGGTGTGATGGTCATTGTCTTTAGGACACTATATAACCCCTCCCCCAGGTGTAATGATCATTGTCTTTAGGACACTATGTAACCCCTCCCCCAGGTGTAATGGTCATTGTCTTTAGGACACTATGTAACCCCTCCCCCTGGTGTAATGGTCATTGTCTTTAGGACACTATATAACCCCTCCCCCAGGTGTAATGTTCATTGTCTTTAGGACACTATATAACCCCACCCCAGGTGTAATGTTCATTGTCTTTAGGACACTATATAACCCCACCCCCAGGTGTAATGGTCATTGTCTTTAGGACACTATATAACCCCTCCCCCAGGTGTAATGGTCATTGTCTTTAGGACACTATATAACCCCACCCCCAGGTGTAATGGTCATTGTCTTTAGGACACTATATAACCCCTCCCCCTGGTGTAATGGTCATTGTCTTTAGGACACTATATAACCCCTCCCCCAGGTGTAATGTTCATTGTCTTTAGGACACTATATAACCCCTCCCCCAGGTGTAATGATCATTGTCTTTAGGACACTATGTAACCCCACCCCCAGGTGTAATGTTCATTGTCTTTAGGACACTATATAACCCCTCCCCCAGGTGTAATGTTCATTGTCTTTAGGACACTATATAACCCCGCCCCCAGGTGTAATGTTCATTGTCTTTAGGACACTATATAACCCCTCCCCCAGGTGTAATGATCATTGTCTTTAGGACACTATATAACTCCACCCCCAGGTGTAATGGTCATTGTCTTTAGGACACTATATAACCCCTCCCCCTGGTGTAATGATCATTGTCTTTAGGACACTATATAACCCCACCCCCAGGTGTAATGGTCATTGTCTTTAGGGCACTATATAACCCCTCCCCCAGGTGTAATGTTCATTGTCTTTAGGACACTATATAACCCCTCCCCCAGGTGTAATGATCATTGTCTTTAGGACACTATATAACCCCTCCCCCAGGTGTAATGGTCATTGTCTTTAGGACACTATATAACCCCTCCCCCAGGTGTAATGATCATTGTCTTTAGGACACTATATAACCCCTCCCCCAGGTGTAATGATCATTGTCTTTAGGACACTATATAACCCCTCCCCCAGGTGTAATGATCATTGTCTTTAGGACACTATATAACCCCTCCCCCAGGTGTAATGGTCATTGTCTTTAGGACACTATATAACCCCACCCCCAGGTGTAATGTTCATTGTCTTTAGGACACTATATAACCCCTCCCCCAGGTGTAATGGTCATTGTCTTTAGGACACTATATAACCCCTCCCCCAGGTGTAATGATCATTGTCTTTAGGACACTATATAACCCACCCCCAGGTGTAATGGTCATTGTCTTTAGGACACTATATAACCCCACCCCCAGGTGTAATGATCATTGTCTTTAGGACACTATATAACTCCACCCCCAGGTGTAATGTTCATTGTCTTTAGGACACTATATAACACCTCCCCCAGGTGTAATGTTCATTGTCTTTAGGACACTATATAACTCCACCCCCAGGTGTAATGTTCATTGTCTTTAGGACACTATATAACTCCACCCCCAGGTGTAATGTTCATTGTCTTTAGGACACTATATAACCCCTCCCCCAGGTGTAATGTTCATTGTCTTTAGGACACTATATAACTCCACCCCCAGGTGTAATGTTCATTGTCTTTAGGACACTATATAACCCCTCCCCCAGGTGTAATGTTCATTGTCTTTAGGACACTATATAACCCCTCCCCCAGGTGTAATGTTCATTGTCTTTAGGACACTATATAACCCCACCCCCAGGTGTAATGGTCATTGTCTTTAGGACACTATATAACCCCTCCCCCAGGTGTAATGGTCATTGTCTTTAGGACACTATATAACCCCTCCCCCAGGTGTAATGTTCATTGTCTTTAGGGCACTATATAACTCCTCCCCCAGGTGTAATGTTCATTGTGTTTAGGACACTATATAACCCCTCCCCCAGGTGTAATGATCATTGTCTTTAGGACACTATATAACCCCTCCCCCAGGTGTAATGTTCATTGTCTTTAGGACACTATATAACCCCTCCCCCAGGTGTAATGTTCATTGTCTTTAGGACACTATATAACCCCACCCCCAGGTGTAATGGTCATTGTCTTTAGGACACTATATAACCCCTCCCCCAGGTGTAATGGTCATTGTCTTTAGGACACTATATAACCCCTCCCCCAGGTGTAATGTTCATTGTCTTTAGGGCACTATATAACTCCTCCCCCAGGTGTAATGTTCATTGTGTTTAGGACACTATATAACCCCTCCCCCAGGTGTAATGTTCATTGTCTTTAGGACACTATATAACCCCTCCCCCAGGTGTAATGTTCATTGTCTTTAGGACACTATATAACCCCTCCCCCAGGTGTAATGTTCGTTGTCTTTAGGGCACTATATAACCCCTCCCCCAGGTGTAATGTTCATTGTCTTTAGGACACTATATAACCCCTCCCCCAGGTGTAATGTTCATTGTCTTTAGGACACTATATAACCCCTCCCCCAGGTGTAATGTTCATTGTCTTTAGGACACTATATAACCCCTCCCCCAGGTGTAATGGTCATTGTCTTTAGGACACTATATAACCCCTCCCCCAGGTGTAATGGTCATTGTCTTTAGGACACTATATAACCCCTCCCCAGGTGTAATGTTCATTGTCTTTAGGACACTATATAACCCCTCCCCCAGGTGTAATGGTCATTGTCTTTAGGACACTATATAACCCCACCCCCTGGTGTAATGGTCATTGTCTTTAGGACACTATATAACCCCTCCCCCAGGTGTAATGTTCATTGTCTTTAGGGCACTATGTAACCCCTCCCCCAGGTGTAATGGTCATTGTCTTTAGGACACTATATAACCCCTCCCCCAGGTGTAATGTTCATTGTCTTTAGGGCACTATATAACCCCTCCCCCAGGTGTAATGTTCATTGTCTTTAGGACACTATATAACCCCTCCCCCAGGTGTAATGATCATTGTCTTTAGGACACTATATAACCCCTCCCCCAGGTGTAATGTTCATTGTCTTTAGGACACTATATAACCCCTCCCCCAGGTGTAATGCTCATTGTCTTTAAGACACTATATAACCCCTCCCCCAGGTGTAATGTTCATTGTCTTTAGGACACTATATAACCCCACCCCCAGGTGTAATGGTCATTGTCTTTAGGACACTATATAACCCCTCCCCAGGTGTAATGGTCATTGTCTTTAGGACACTATATAACCCCTCCCCCAGGTGTAATGTTCATTGTCTTTAGGACACTATATAACCCCTCCCCCAGGTGTAATGTTCATTGTCTTTAGGACACTATATAACCCCTCCCCCAGGTGTAATGGTCATTGTCTTTAGGACACTATATAACCCCTCCCCCAGGTGTAATGTTCATTGTCTTTAGGGCACTATATAACCCCTCCCCCAGGTGTAATGTTCATTGTCTTTAGGACACTATATAACTCCCTCCCCCAGGTGTAATGGTCATTGTCTTTAGGACACTATATAACCCCTCCCCCAGGTATAATGTTCATTGTCTTTAGGACACTATATAACTCCCTCCCCCAGGTGTAATGGTCATTGTCTTTAGGGCACTATATAACCCCACCCCCAGGTGTAATGATCATTGTCTTTAGGACACTATATAACCCCTCCCCCAGGTGTAATGTTCATTGTCTTTAGGACACTATATAACTCCCTCCCCCAGGTGTAATGGTCATTGTCTTTAGGGCACTATATAACCCCTCCCCCAGGTGTAATGGTCATTGTCTTTAGGACACTATATAACCCCTCCCCCTGGTTTAATGGTCATTGTCTTTAGGACACTATATAACCCCTCCCCCTGGTGTAATGTTCATTGTCTTTAGGGCACTATATAACCCCTCCCCCAGGTGTAATGGTCATTGTCTTTAGGACACTATATAACCCCACCCCCAGGTGTAATGATCATTGTCTTTAGGACACTATATAACCCCACCCCCAGGTGTAATGGTCATTGTCTTTAGGACACTATATAACCCCTCCCCCAGGTGTAATGGTCATTGTCTTTAGGACACTATATAACCCCACCCCCAGGTGTAATGGTCATTGTCTTTAGGACACTATATAACCCCACCCCCAGGTGTAATGATCATTGTCTTTAGGACACTATATAACCCCTCCCCCAGGTGTAATGGTCATTGTCTTTAGGACACTATATAACCCCTCCCCCAGGTGTAATGTTCATTGTCTTTAGGGCACTATATAACCCCTCCCCAGGTGTAATGGTCATTGTCTTTAGGGCACTATATAACCCCTCCCCCAGGTGTAATGTTCATTGTCTTTAGGACACTATATAACCCCTCCCCCAGGTGTAATGATCATTGTCTTTAGGACTCTATATAACCCCTCCCCCAGGTGTAATGATCATTGTCTTTAGGACACTATATAACCCCTCCCCCAGGTGTAATGGTCATTGTCTTTAGGACACTATATAACCCCTCCCCCAGGTGTAATGGTCATTGTCTTTAGGACACTATATAACCCCACCCCCAGGTGTAATGGTCATTGTCTTTAGGACACTATATAACCCCACCCCCAGGTGTAATGTTCATTGTCTTTAGGACACTATATAACCCCACCCCCAGGTGTAATGGTCATTGTCTTTAGGACACTATATAACCCCACCCCCAGGTGTAATGTTCATTGTCTTTAGGACACTATATAACCCCTCCCCCAGGTGTAATGATCATTGTCTTTAGGACACTATATAACCCCTCCCCCAAGTGTAATGTTCATTGTCTTTAGGACACTATATAACCCCTCCCCCAGGTGTAATGTTCATTGTCTTTAGGACACTATATAACCCCTCCCCCAGGTGTAATGGTCATTGTCTTTAGGACACTATATAACCCCACCCCCAGGTGTAATGGTCATTGTCTTTAGGACACTATATAACCCCACCCCCAGGTGTAATGGTCATTGTCTTTAGGACACTATATAACCCCTCCCCCAGGTGTAATGTTCATTGTCTTTAGGACACTATATAACCCCTCCCCCAGGTGTGATGTTCATTGTCTTTAGGACACTATATAACCCCTCCCCCAGGTGTAATATTCATTGTCTTTAGGACACTATATAACCCCACCCCCAGGTGTAATGGTCATTGTCTTTAGGACACTATATAACCCCTCCCCCAGGTGTAATGTTCATTGTCTTTAGGACACTATATAACCCCTCCCCCAGGTGTAATGTTCATTGTCTTTAGGACACTATATAACCCCTCCCCCAGGTGTAATGTTCATTGTCTTTAGGACACTATATAACCCCACCCCCAGGTGTAATGTTCATTGTCTTTAGGGCACTATATAACCCCTCCCCCAGGTGTAATGTTCATTGTCTTTAGGACACTATATAACCCCACCCCCAGGTGTAATGTTCATTGTCTTTAGGACACTATATAACCCCTCCCCCAGGTGTAATGTTCATTGTCTTTAGGACACTATATAACCCCTCCCCCAGGTGTAATGTTCATTGTCTTTAGGACACTATGTAACCCCACCCCCAGGTGTAATGTTCATTGTCTTTAGGACACTATATAACCCCTCCCCCAGGTGTAATGTTCATTGTCTTTAGGACACTATATAACCCCTCCCCCAGGTGTAATGTTCATTGTCTTTAGGACACTATATAACTCCACCCCCAGGTGTAATGTTCATTGTCTTTAGGACACTATGTAACCCCTCCCCCAGGTGTAATGTTCATTGTCTTTAGGACACTATGTAACCCCACCCCCAGGTGTAATGGTCATTGTCTTTAGGACACTATATAACTCCACCCCCAGGTGTAATGTTCATTGTCTTTAGGACACTATATAACCCCACCCCAGGTGTAATGATCATTGTCTTTAGGACACTATATAACCCCTCCCCCAGGTGTAATGTTCATTGTCTTTAGGGCACTATATAACCCCTCCCCCTGGTGTAATGGTCATTGTCTTTAGGACACTATATAACTCCACCCCCAGGTGTAATGGTCATTGTCTTTAGGGCACTATATAACCCCTCCCCCAGGTGTAATGTTCATTGTCTTTAGGGCACTATGTAACCCCTCCCCCAGGTGTAATGGTCATTGTCTTTAGGACACTATATAACCCCTCCCCCAGGTGTAATGGTCATTGTCTTTAGGACACTATATAACCCCTCCCCCAGGTGTAATGATCATGGTCTTTAGGACACTATATAACCCCACCCCCAGGTGTAATGGTCATTGTCTTTAGGACACTATATAACCCCTCCCCCAGGTGTAATGGTCATTGTCTTTAGGACACTATATAACCCCACCCCCAGGTGTAATAGTCATTGTCTTTAGGATACTATATAACCCCTCCCCCAGGTGTAATGCTCATTGTCTTTAGGACACTATATAACCCCTCTCCCAGGTGTAATGGTCATTGTCTTTAGGACTCTATATAACCCCTCCCCCAGGTGTAATGGTCATTGTCTTTAGGACTCTATATAACCCCACCCCCAGGTGTAATGTTCATTGTCTTTAGGGCACTATGTAACCCCTCCCCCAGGTGTAATGTTCATTGTCTTTAGGACACTATATAACCCCTCCCCCAGGTGTAATGGTCATTGTCTTTAGGACACTATATAACCCCTCCCCCAGGTGTAATGTTCATTGTCTTTAGGACACTATATAACCCCTCCCCCAGGTGTAATGATCATTGTCTTTAGGACACTATATAACCCCTCCCCCAGGTGTAATGTTCATTGTCTTTAGGACACTATATAACCCCACCCCCAGGTGTAATGTTCATTGTCTTTAGGACACTATATAACCCCTCCCCCAGGTGTAATATTCATTGTCTTTAGGGCACTATATAACCCCTCCCCCCAGGTGTAATGGTCATTGTCTTTAGGACACTATATAACCCCTCCCCAGGTGTAATGTTCATTGTCTTTAGGACACTATATAACCCCACCCCCAGGTGTAATGGTCATTGTCTTTAGGACTCTATATAACCCCACCCCCAGGTGTAATGTTCATTGTCTTTAGGGCACTATATAACCCCTCCCCCAGGTGTAATGGTCATTGTCTTTAGGACACTATATAACCCCTCCCCAGGTGTAATGTTCATTGTCTTTAGGACACTATATAACCCCACCCCCAGGTGTAATGGTCATTGTCTTTAGGACACTATATAACCCCTCCCCCAGGTGTAATGGTCATTGTCTTTAGGACACTATATAACCCCACCCCCAGGTGTAATGGTCATTGTCTTTAGGACACTATATAACCCCTCCCCCAGGTGTAATGATCATTGTCTTTAGGACACTATATAACCCCTCCCCAGGTGTAATGGTCATTGTCTTTAGGACACTATATAACCCCTCCCCCAGGTGTAATGGTCATTGTCTTTAGGACACTATATAATCCCTCCCCCAGGTGTAATGGTCATTGTCTTTAGGACACTATATAACCCCACCCCCAGGTGTAATGGTCATTGTCTTTAGGACACTATATAACCCCTCCCCCAGGTGTAATGTTCATTGTCTTTAGGACACTATATAACCCCTCCCCAGGTGTAATGTTCATTGTCTTTAGGACACTATATAACCCCACCCCCAGGTGTAATGGTCATTGTCTTTAGGACACTATATAACCCCTCCCCCAGGTGTAATATTCATTGTCTTTAGGACACTATATAACCCCTCCCCCAGGTGTAATGATCATTGTCTTTAGGACACTATGTAACCCCTCCCCCAGGTGTAATGTTCATTGTCTTTAGGACACTATATAACCCCTCCCCCAGGTGTAATGGTCATTGTCTTTAGGACACTATATAACTCCACCCCCAGGTGTAATGTTCATTGTCTTTAGGACACTATATAACTCCACCCCCAGGTGTAATGTTCATTGTCTTTAGGACACTATATAACCCCTCCCCCAGGTGTAATGTTCCTTGTCTTTAGGACACTATATAACCCCTCCCCCAGGTGTAATGGTCATTGTCTTTAGGACACTATATAACTCCACCCCCAGGTGTAATATTCCTTGTCTTTAGGACACTATATAACCCCACCCCCAGGTGTAATGTTCATTGTCTTTAGGACACTATATAACCCCTCCCCCAGGTGTAATGGTCATTGTCTTTAGGACACTATATAACCCCTCCCCCAGGTGAAATGTTCATTGTCTTTAGGACACTATATAACTCCACCCCCAGGTGTAATGTTCATTGTCTTTAGGACTCTATATAACACCTCCCCCAGGTGTAATGTTCATTGTCTTTAGGACACTATATAACCCCTCCCCCAGGTATAATGGTCATTGTCTTTAGGACACTATATAACCCCTCCCCCAGGTGTAATGTTCCTTGTCTTTAGGACACTATATAACCCCTCCCCCAGGTGTAATGTTCATTGTCTTTAGGGCACTATATAACCCCACCCCCAGGTGTAATGGTCATTGTCTTTAGGACACTATATAACCCCTCCCCCAGGTGTAATGTTCATTGTCTTTAGGACACTATATAACCCCTCCCCCAGGTGTAATGGTCATTGTCTTTAGGACACTATATAACCCCTCCCCCAGGTGTAATGATCATTGTCTTTAGGACACTATATAACCCCTCCCCCAGGTGTAATGGTCATTGTCTTTAGGGCACTATATAACCCCTCCCCCAGGTGTAATGGTCATTGTCTTTAGGACACTATATAACCCCTCCCCCAGGTGTAATGGTCATTGTCTTTAGGACACTATATAACCCCACCCCCAGGTGTAATGTTCATTGTCTTTAGGACACTATATAACTCCACCCCCAGGTGTAATGTTCATTGTCTTTAGGACACTATATAACCCCTCCCCCAGGTGTAATGTTCATTGTCTTTAGGACACTATATAACCCCACCCCCAGGTGTAATGGTCATTGTCTTTAGGACACTATATAACCCCTCCCCCAGGTGTAATGATCATTGTCTTTAGGACACTATATAACCCCTCCCCCAGGTGTAATGTTCATTGTCTTTAGGACACTATATAACTCCACCCCCAGGTGTAATGGTCATTGTCTTTAGGACACTATATAACCCCTCCCCCAGGTGTAATGTTCATTGTCTTTAGGACACTATATAACCCCTCCCCCAGGTGTAATGTTCATTGTCTTTAGGACACTATATAACCCCACCCCCAGGTGTAATGTTCATTGTCTTTAGGGCACTATATAACCCCACCCCCAGGTGTAATGGTCATTGTCTTTAGGACACTATATAACCCCTCCCCCAGGTGTAATGTTCATTGTCTTTAGGACACTATATAACCCCTCCCCCAGGTGTAATGTTCATTGTCTTTAGGACACTATATAACCCCACCCCCAGGTGTAATGATCATTGTCTTTAGGACACTATATAACCCCACCCCCAGGTGCAATGTTCATTGTCTTTAGGGCACTATATAACCCCACCCCCAGGTGTAATGATCATTGTCTTTAGGGCACTATATAACCCCTCCCCCAGGTGTAATGTTCATTGTCTTTAGGACACTATATAACCCCTCCCCCAGGTGTAATGTTCATTGTCTTTAGGACACTATATAACTCCACCCCCAGGTGTAATGTTCATTGTCTTTAGGACACTATATAACCCCTCCCCCAGGTGTAATGGTCATTGTCTTTAGGGCACTATATAACCCCACCCCCAGGTGTAATGATCATTGTCTTTAGGGCACTATATAACCCCTCCCCCAGGTGTAATGTTCATTGTCTTTAGGACACTATATAACCCCTCCCCCAGGTGTAATGTTCATTGTCTTTAGGACACTATATAACCCCTCCCCCAGGTGTAATGTTCATTGTCTTTAGGACACTATATAACTCCACCCCCAGGTGTAATGTTCATTGTCTTTAGGACACTATATAACTCCACCCCCAGGTGTAATGTTCATTGTCTTTAGGACACTATATAACTCCCTCCCCCAGGTGTAATGTTCATTGTCTTTAGGACACTATATAACCCAACCCCCAGGTGTAATGTTCATTGTCTTTAGGACACTATATAACCCCACCCCCAGGTGTAATGGTCATTGTCTTTAGGACACTATATAACCCCTCCCCCAGGTGTAATGATCATTGTCTTTAGGACACTATATAACCCCGCCCCCAGGTGTAATGTTCATTGTCTTTAGGACACTATATAACCCCTCCCCCAGGTGTAATGATCATTGTCTTTAGGACACTATATAACCCCACCCCCTGGTGTAATGTTCATTGTCTTTAGGACACTATATAACCCCACCCCCAGGTGTAATGTTCATTGTCTTTAGGACACTATATAACCCCTCCCCCAGGTGTAATGTTCATTGTCTTTAGGACACTATATAACCCCTCCCCCAGGTGTAATGGTCATTGTCTTTAGGACACTATATAACCTCTCCCCCAGGTGTAATGGTCATTGTCTTTAGGACACTATATAACCCCTCCCCCAGGTGTAATGTTCATTGTCTTTAGGACACTATATAACCCCTCCCCCAGGTGTAATGTTCATTGTCTTTAGGGCACTATATAACCCCACCCCCAGGTGTAATGTTCATTGTCTTTAGGACACTATGTAACCCCTCCCCCACGTGTAATGTTCATTGTGTTTAGGACACTATATAACCCCTCCCCAGGTGTAATATTCATTGTCTTTAGGGCACTATATAACCCCTCCCCCAGGTGTAATGATCATTGTCTTTAGGACACTATATAACCCCACCCCCAGGTGTAATGTTCATTGTCTTTAGGACACTATATAACCCCACCCCCAGGTGTAATGTTCATTGTGTTTAGGACACTATATAACCCCACCCCCAGGTGTAATGTTCATTGTCTTTAGGACACTATATAACCCCACCCCCAGGTGTAATGTTCATTGTGTTTAGGACACTATATAACCCCTCCCCAGGTGTAATATTCATTGTCTTTAGGGCACTATATAACCCCTCCCCCAGGTGTAATGATCATTGTCTTTAGGACACTATATAACCCCTCCCCCAGGTGTAATGATCATTGTCTTTAGGACACTATATAACCCCACCCCCAGGTGTAATGTTCATTGTCTTTAGGGCACTATATAACCCCTCCCCCAGGTGTAATGTTCATTGTCTTTAGGACACTATATAACCCCTCCCCCAGGTGTAATGTTCATTGTCTTTAGGACACTATATAACCCCACCCCCAGGTGTAATGTTCATTGTCTTTAGGACACTATATAACCCACCCCACAGGTGTAATGTTCATTGTCTTTAGGACACTATATAACCCCTCCCCCAGGTGTAATGTTCATTGTCTTTAGGGCACTATATAACTCCTCCCCCAGGTGTAATGTTCATTGTCTTTAGGACACTATATAACCCCTCCCCCAGGTGTAATGTTCATTGTCTTTAGGACACTATATAACCCCACCCCCAGGTGTAATGGTCATTGTCTTTAGGGCACTATATAACCCCTCCCCCAGGTGTAATGTTCATTGTCTTTAGGACACTATATAACCCCTCCCCCAGGTGTAATGGTCATTGTCTTTAGGACACTATATAACCCCTCCCCCAGGTGTAATGTTCATTGTCTTTAGGACACTATATAATCCCTCCCCCAGGTGTAATGTTCATTGTCTTTAGGACACTATATAACCCCTCCCCCAGGTGTAATGTTCATTGTCTTTAGGACACTATATAACCCCTCCCCCAGGTATAATGGTCATTGTCTTTAGGACACTATATAACCCCACCCCCAGGTGTAATGGTGATTGTCTTTAGGGCACTATATAACCCCTCCCCCAGGTGTAATGCTCATTGTCTTTAGGACACTATATAACCCCTCCCCCAGGTGTAATGTTCATTGTCTTTAGGACACTATATAACCCCTCCCCCAGGTGTAATGTTCATTGTCTTTAGGACACTATATAACCCCTCCCCCAGGTGTAATGTTCATTGTCTTTAGGACACTATATAACCCCACCCCCAGGTGTAATGTTCATTGTCTTTAGGACACTATATAACCCCTCCCCCAGGTGTAATGATCATTGTCTTTAGGACACTATATAACCCCTCCCCCAGGTGTAATGTTCATTGTCTTTAGGACACTATATAACTCCTCCCCCAGGTGTAATGTTCATTGTCTTTAGGACACTATATAACCCCACCCCCAGGTGTAATGCTCATTGTGTTTAGGACACTATATAACCCCACCCCCAGGTGTAATGTTCATTGTCTTTAGGACACTATATAACCCCACCCCCAGGTGTAATGTTCATTGTCTTTAGGACACTATGTAACCCCTCCCCCAGGTGTAATGGTCATTGTCTTTAGGACACTATATAACTCCTCCCCCAGGTGTAATAATCATTGTCTTTAGGACACTATATAACCCCTCCCCCAGGTGTAATGGTCATTGTCTTTAGGACACTATATAACCCCTCCCCCAGGTGTAATGTTCATTGTCTTTAGGACACTATATAACCCCACCCCCAGGTGTAATGTTCATTGTCTTTAGGACACTATATAACCCCTCCCCCAGGTGTAATGGTCATTGTCTTTAGGACACTATATAACCCCTCCCCCAGGTGTAATGTTCATTGTCTTTAGGGCACTATATAACCCCTCCCCCAGGTGTAATGTTCATTGTCTTTAGGACACTATATAACTCCTCCCCCAGGTGTAATGATCATTGTCTTTAGGACACTATATAACCCCACCTCCAGGTGTAATGATCATTGTCTTTAGGACACTATATAACCCCTCCCCCAGGTGTAATGTTCATTGTCTTTAGGACACTATATAACCCACCCCCAGGTGTAATGTTCATTGTCTTTAGGACACTATATAACCCCACCCCCAGGTGTAATGGTCATTGTCTTTAGGACACTATATAACCCCCCCAGGTGTAATGGTCATTGTCTTTAGGACACTATATAACCCCACCCCCAGGTGTAATGTTCATTGTCTTTAGGACACTATGTAACCCCTCCCCCAGGTGTAATGGTCATTGTCTTTAGGACACTATATAACTCCTCCCCCAGGTGTAATAATCATTGTCTTTAGGACACTATATAACCCCTCCCCCAGGTGTAATGGTCATTGTCTTTAGGACACTATATAACCCCTCCCCCAGGTGTAATGTTCATTGTCTTTAGGACACTATATAACCCCACCCCCAGGTGTAATGTTCATTGTCTTTAGGACACTATATAACCCCTCCCCCAGGTGTAATGGTCATTGTCTTTAGGACACTATATAACCCCTCCCCCAGGTGTAATGTTCATTGTCTTTAGGGCACTATATAACCCCTCCCCCAGGTGTAATGTTCATTGTCTTTAGGACACTATATAACTCCTCCCCCAGGTGTAATGATCATTGTCTTTAGGACACTATATAACCCCACCTCCAGGTGTAATGATCATTGTCTTTAGGACACTATATAACCCCTCCCCCAGGTGTAATGTTCATTGTCTTTAGGACACTATATAACCCACCCCCAGGTGTAATGTTCATTGTCTTTAGGACACTATATAACCCCACCCCCAGGTGTAATGGTCATTGTCTTTAGGACACTATATAACCCCCCCAGGTGTAATGGTCATTGTCTTTAGGACACTATATAACCCCACCCCCAGGTATAATGTTCATTGTCTTTAGGACACTATATAACCCCACCCCCAGGTGTAATGTTCATTGTCTTTAGGACACTATATAACCCCTCCCCCAGGTGTAATGGTCATTGTCTTTAGGACACTATATAACCCCACCCCCAGGTATAATGTTCATTGTCTTTAGGACACTATATTACCCCACCCCCAGGTGTAATGTTCATTGTCTTTAGGACACTATATAACCCCTCCCCCAGGTGTAATGATCATTGTCTTTAGGACACTATATAACCCCTCTCCCAGGTGTAATGTTCATTGTCTTTAGGACACTATATAACCCCTCCCCCAGGTGTAATGTTCATTGTCTTTAGGGCACTATATAACCCACCCCCAGGTGTAATGGTCATTGTCTTTAGGACACTATATAACCCCTCCCCCAGGTGTAATGATCATTGTCTTTAGGACACTATATAACCCCTCCCCCAGGTGTAATGTTCATTGTCTTTAGGACACTATATAACCCCTCCCCCAGGTGTAATGGTCATTGTCTTTAGGACACTATATAACCCCTCCCCCAGGTGTAATGTTCATTGTCTTTAGGACACTATATAATCCCACCCCCAGGTGTAATGTTCATTGTCTTTAGGACACTATATAACCCCTCCCCCAGGTGTAATGGTCATTGTCTTTAGGACACTATATAACCCCTCCCCCAGGTGTAATGTTCATTGTCTTTAGGGCACTATGTAACCCCTCCCCCAGGTGTAATGTTCATTGTCTTTAGGACACTATATAACCCCTCCCCCAGGTGTAATGTTCATTGTCTTTAGGACACTATATAACCCCTCCCCCAGGTGTAATGTTCATTGTCTTTAGGACACTATATAACCCCTCCCCCAGGTGTAATGTTCATTGTCTTTAGGACACTATATAACCCCTCCCCCAGGTGTAATGGTCATTGTCTTTAGGGCACTATATAACCCCACCCCCAGGTGTAATGTTCATTGTCTTTAGGACACTATATAACCCCTCCCCCTGGTGTAATGGTCATTGTCTTTAGGGCACTATATAACCCCTCCCCCAGGTGTAATGGTCATTGTCTTTAGGATACTATATAACCCCTCCCCCAGGTGTAATGTTCATTGTCTTTAGGACACTATATAACCCCTCCCCCAGGTGTAATGGTCATTGTCTTTAGGACACTATATAACCCCACCCCCAGGTGTAATGTTCATTGTCTTTAGGACACTATATAACCCCACCCCCAGGTGTAATGTTCATTGTCTTTAGGACACTATATAACCCCTCCCCCAGGTGTAATATTCATTGTCTTTAGGACACTATATAACCCCACCCCCAGGTGTAATGTTCATTGTCTTTAGGACACTATATAACCCCTCCCCCAGGTGTAATGATCATTGTCTTTAGGACACTATATAACCCCACCCCCAGGTGTAATGTTCATTGTCTTTAGGACACTATATAACCCCTCCCCCAGGTGTAATGTTCATTGTCTTTAGGACACTATATAACCCCACCCCCAGGTGCAATGGTCATTGTCTTTAGGACACTATATAATCCCACCCCCAGGTGCAATGGTCATTGTCTTTAGGACACTATATAACCCCACCCCCAGGTATAATGTTCATTGTCTTTAGGACACTATATAACCCCTCCCCCAGGTGTAATGTTCATTGTCTTTAGGACACTATATAACCCCTCCCCCAGGTGTAATGGTCATTGTCTTTAGGACACTATGTAACCCCACCCCCAGGTGTAATGTTCATTGTCTTTAGGACACTATATAACCCCTCCCTCAGGTGTAATGTTCATTGTCTTTAGGACACTATATAACCCCACCCCCAGGTGTAATGTTCATTGTCTTTAGGACACTATATAACCCCACCTCCAGGTGTAATGTTCATTGTGTTTAGGACACTATATAACCCCACCCCCAGGTGTAATGGTCATTGTCTTTAGGACACTATATAACCCCTCCCCCAGGTGTAATGATCATTGTCTTTAGGACACTATATAACCCCTCCCCCAGGTGTAATGGTCATTGTCTTTAGGACACTATATAACCCCTCCCCCAGGTGTAATGTTCATTGTCTTTAGGACACTATATAACCCCTCCCCCAGGTGTGATGTTCATTGTCTTTAGGACACTATATAACCCCTCCCCCAGGTGTAATGTTCATTGTCTTTAGGACACTATATAACCCCTCCCCCAGGTGTGATGTTCATTGTCTTTAGGACACTATATAACCCCTCCCCCAGGTGTGATGTTCATTGTCTTTAGGACACTATATAACCCCTCCCCCAGGTGTAATGGTCATTGTCTTTAGGACACTATATAACCCCACCCCCAGGTGTAATGTTCATTGTCTTTAGGACACTATATAACCCCTCCCCCAGGTGTAATGGTCATTGTCTTTAGGACACTATATAACCCCTCCCCCAGGTGTAATATTCATTGTCTTTAGGACACTATATAACCCCACCCCCAGGTGAAATGTTCATTGTCTTTAGGACACTATATAACCCCTCCCCCAGGTGTAATGTTCATTGTCTTTAGGACACTATATAACCCCACCCCCAGGTGTAATGGTCATTGTCTTTAGGACACTATATAACCCCTCCCCCAGGTGTAATGTTCATTGTCTTTAGGACACTATATAACCCCTCCCCCAGGTGTAATGTTCATTGTCTTTAGGACACTATATAACCCCTCCCCCAGGTGTAATGATCATTGTCTTTAGGACACTATATAACCCCTCCCCCAGGTGTGATGGTCATTGTCTTTAGGACACTATATAACCCCTCCCCCAGGTGTAATGATCATTGTCTTTAGGACACTATATAACCCCACCCCCAGGTGTAATGATCATTGTCTTTAGGACACTATATAACCCCACCCCCAGGTGTAATGGTCATTGTCTTTAGGACACTATATAACCCCTCCCCCAGGTGTAATGATCATTGTCTTTAGGACACTATATAACCCCTCCCCCAGGTGTAATGTTCATTGTGTTTAGGACACTATATAACCCCACCCCCAGGTGTAATGGTCATTGTCTTTAGGACACTATATAACCCCTCCCCCAGGTGTAATGATCATTGTCTTTAGGACACTATATAACCCCTCCCCCAGGTGTAATGGTCATTGTCTTTAGGACACTATATAACCCCTCCCCCAGGTGTAATGTTCATTGTCTTTAGGACACTATATAACCCCTCCCCCAGGTGTGATGTTCATTGTCTTTAGGACACTATATAACCCCTCCCCCAGGTGTAATGTTCATTGTCTTTAGGACACTATATAACCCCTCCCCCAGGTGTGATGTTCATTGTCTTTAGGACACTATATAACCCCTCCCCCAGGTGTGATGTTCATTGTCTTTAGGACACTATATAACCCCTCCCCCAGGTGTAATGGTCATTGTCTTTAGGACACTATATAACCCCACCCCCAGGTGTAATGTTCATTGTCTTTAGGACACTATATAACCCCTCCCCCAGGTGTAATGGTCATTGTCTTTAGGACACTATATAACCCCTCCCCCAGGTGTAATATTCATTGTCTTTAGGACACTATATAACCCCACCCCCAGGTGAAATGTTCATTGTCTTTAGGACACTATATAACCCCTCCCCCAGGTGTAATGTTCATTGTCTTTAGGACACTATATAACCCCACCCCCAGGTGTAATGGTCATTGTCTTTAGGACACTATATAACCCCTCCCCCAGGTGTAATGTTCATTGTCTTTAGGACACTATATAACCCCTCCCCCAGGTGTAATGTTCATTGTCTTTAGGACACTATATAACCCCTCCCCCAGGTGTAATGATCATTGTCTTTAGGACACTATATAACCCCTCCCCCAGGTGTGATGGTCATTGTCTTTAGGACACTATATAACCCCACCCCCAGGTGTAATGGTCATTGTCTTTAGGACACTATATAACCCCTCCCCCAGGTGTAATGATCATTGTCTTTAGGACACTATATAACCCCTCCCCCAGGTGTAATGGTCATTGTCTTTAGGACACTATATAACCCCACCCCCAGGTGTAATGGTCATTGTCTTTAGGACACTATATAACCCCTCCCCCAGGTGTAATGATCATTGTCTTTAGGACACTATATAACCCCACCCCCAGGTGTAATGTTCATTGTCTTTAGGACACTATATAACCCCACCCGCAGGTGTAATGTTCATTGTCTTTAGGACACTATATAACCCCTCCCCCAGGTGTAATGTTCATTGTCTTTAGGACACTATATAACCCCTCCCCCAGGTGTAATGGTCATTGTCTTTAGGACACTATATAACCCCACCCCCAGGTGTAATGTTCATTGTCTTTAGGACACTATATAACCCCTCCCCCAGGTGTAATGTTCATTGTCTTTAGGACACTATATAACCCACCCCCAGGTGTAATGGTCATTGTCTTTAGGACACTATGTAACCCCTCCCCCAGGTGTAATGGTCATTGTCTTTAGGACACTATATAACCCCTCCCCCAGGTGTAATGTTCATTGTCTTTAGGACACTATATAACCCCTCCCCCAGGTGTAATGTTCATTGTCTTTAGGACACTATATAACCCCACCCCCAGGTGTAATGATCATTGTCTTTAGGACACTATATAACCCCTCCCCCAGGTGTAATGTTCATTGTCTTTAGGACACTATATAACCCCTCCCCCAGGTGTAATGGTCATTGTCTTTAGGACACTATATAACCCCACCTCCAGGTGTAATGTTCATTGTCTTTAGGACACTATATAACCCCACCCCCAGGTGTAATGGTCATTGTCTTTAGGACACTATATAACCCCACCCCCAGGTGTAATGTTCATTGTCTTTAGGACACTATATAACCCCACCCCCAGGTGTAATGGTCATTGTCTTTAGGACACTATATAACCCCTCCCCCAGGTGTAATGTTCATTGTCTTTAGGACACTATGTAACTCCACCCCCAGGTGTAATGGTCATTGTCTTTAGGACACTATATAACCCCTCCCCCAGGTGTAATGATCATTGTCTTTAGGACACTATATAACCCCTCCCCCAGGTGTAATGCTCATTGTCTTTAGGACACTATATAACCCCTCCCCCAGGTGTAATGATCATTGTCTTTAGGACACTATATAACCCCACCCCCAGGTGTAATGTTCATTGTCTTTAGGGCACTATATAACCCATCCCTCAGGTGTAATGATCATTGTCTTTAGGACACTATATAACCCCTCCCCAGGTGTAATGATCATTGTCTTTAGGACACTATATAACCCCACCCCCAGGTGTAATGTTCATTGTCTTTAGGACACTATATAACCCCTCCCCCAGGTGTAATGCTCATTGTCTTTAGGACACTATATAACCCCTCCCCCAGGTGTAATGTTCATTGTCTTTAGGACACTATATAACCCCACCCCCAGGTGTAATGGTCATTGTCTTTAGGACACTATATAACCCCACCCCCAGGTGTAATGTTCATTGTCTTTAGGACACTATATAACCCCTCCCCCAGGTGTAATGGTCATTGTCTTTAGGACACTATATAACCCCTCCCCCAGGTGTAATGATCATTGTCTTTAGGGCACTATATAACCCCTCCCCCAGGTGTAATGTTCATTGTCTTTAGGACACTATATAACCCCTCCCCCAGGTGTAATGATCATTGTCTTTAGGACACTATATAACCCACCCCCAGGTGTAATGGTCATTGTCTTTAGGACACTATATAACTCCACCCCCAGGTGTAATGTTCATTGTCTTTAGGACACTATATAACCCCACCCCCAGGTGTAATGGTCATTGTCTTTAGGACACTATATAACCCCTCCCCCAGGTGTAATGTTCATTGTCTTTAGGACACTATATAACCCCTCCCCCAGGTGTAATGTTCATTGTCTTTAGGACACTATATAACCCCACCCCCAGGTGTAATGTTCATTGTCTTTAGGACACTATATAACCCCTCCCCCAGGTGTAATGTTCATTGTCTTTAGGACACTATATAACCCCTCCCCCAGGTGTAATGTTCATTGTCTTTAGGACACTATATAACCCCTCCCCCAGGTGTAATGGTCATTGTCTTTAGGACACTATATAACCCCACCCCCAGGTGTAATGGTCATTGTCTTTAGGACACTATATAACCCCTCTCCCAGGTGTAATGTTCATTGTCTTTAGGACACTATATAACCCCACCCCCAGGTGTAATGGTCATTGTCTTTAGGACACTATATAACCCCACCCCCAGGTGTAATGGTCATTGTCTTTAGGACACTATATAACCCCTCCCCCAGGTGTAATGTTCATTGTCTTTAGGACACTATATAATCCCACCCCCAGGTGTAATGGTCATTGTCTTTAGGACACTATATAATCCCACCCCCAGGTGTAATGTTCATTGTCTTTAGGGCACTATATAACCGCTCCCCCAGGTGTAATGGTCATTGTCTTTAGGGCACTATATAACCCCACCCCCAGGTGTAATGGTCATTGTCTTTAGGACACTATATAACCCCACCCCCAGGTGTAATATTCATTGTCTTTAGGACACTATATAACCCCACCCCCAGGTGTAATGTTCATTGTCTTTAGGACACTATATAACCCCACCCCCAGGTGTAATGGTCATTGTCTTTAGGACACTATATAACCCACCCCACAGGTGTAATGATCATTGTCTTTAGGACACTATATAACCCCACCCCCAGGTGTAATGGTCATTGTCTTTAGGACACTATATAACCCCTCCCCCAGGTGTAATGTTCATTGTCTTTAGGACACTATATAACCCCTCCCCCAGGTGTAATGTTCATTGTCTTTAGGGCACTATGTAACCCCTCCCCCAGGTGTAATATTCATTGTCTTTAGGACACTATATAACCCCTCCCACAGGTGTAATGTTCATTGTCTTTAGGACACTATATAACCCCACCCCCAGGTGTAATGATCATTGTCTTTAGGACACTATATAACCCCACCCCCAGGTGTAATGTTCATTGTCTTTAGGACACTATATAACCCCTCCCCCAGGTGTAATGTTCATTGTCTTTAGGACACTATATAACCCCTCCCCCAGGTGTAATGGTCATTGTCTTTAGGACACTATATAACCCCACCCCCAGGTGTAATGGTCATTGTCTTTAGGACACTATATAACCCCTCCCCCTGGTGTAATGGTCATTGTCTTTAGGACACTATATAACCCCTCCCCCAGGTGTAATGTTCATTGTCTTTAGGACACTATATAACCCCTCCCCCAGGTGTAATGGTCATTGTCTTTAGGACACTATATAACCCCTCCCCCAGGTGTAATGTTCATTGTCTTTAGGACACTATATAACCCCTCCCCCAGGTGTAATGTTCATTGTCTTTAGGACTCTATATAACCCCACCCCCAGGTGTAATGTTCATTGTCTTTAGGACACTATATAACCCCACCCCCAGGTGTAATGGTCATTGTCTTTAGGACACTATATAACCCCTCCCCCAGGTGTAATGTTCATTGTCTTTAGGACACTATATAACCCCTCACCCAGGTGTAATGGTCATTGTCTTTAGGACACTATATAACGCCTCCCCCAGGTGTAATGGTCATTGTCTTTAGGACACTATATAACCCCACCCCCAGGTGTAATGTTCATTGTCTTTAGGACACTATATAACGCCTCCCCCAGGTGTAATGGTCATTGTCTTTAGGACACTATATAACCCCTCCCCCAGGTGTAATGGTCATTGTCTTTAGGACACTATATAACCCCTCCCCCAGGTGTAATGTTCATTGTCTTTAGGACACTATATAACCCCTCCCCCAGATGTAATGGTCATTGTCTTTAGGACTCTATATAACCCCACCCCCAGGTGTAATGTTCATTGTCTTTAGGACACTATATAACCCCACCCCCAGGTGTAATGTTCATTGTCTTTAGGACACTATATAACCCCTCTCCCAGGTGTAATGTTCATTGTCTTTAGGACACTATATAACCCCACCCCCAGGTGTAATGGTCATTGTCTTTAGGACACTATATAACCCCACCCCCAGGTGTAATGGTCATTGTCTTTAGGACACTATATAACCCCTCCCCCAGGTGTAATGGTCATTGTCTTTAGGACACTATATAACCCCTTCCCCAGGTGTAATGGTCATTGTCTTTAGGACACTATATAACCCCTTCCCCAGGTGTAATGGTCATTGTCTTTAGGACACTATATAACCCCTCCCCCAGGTGTAATGGTCATTGTCTTTAGGACACTATATAACCCCTCCCCCAGGTGTAATGTTCATTGTCTTTAGGACACTATATAACCCCACCCCCAGGTGTAATGGTCATTGTCTTTAGGGACTATATAACCCCACCCCCAGGTGTAATGGTCATTGTCTTTAGGACACTATATAACCCCACCCCCAGGTGTAATGGTCATTGTCTTTAGGACACTATATAACCCCTCCCCCAGGTGTAATGTTCATTGTCTTTAGGACACTATATAACTCCACCCAGGTGTAATGGTCATTGTCTTTAGGGCACTATATAACCCCACCCCCAGGTGTAATGGTCATTGTCTTTAGGACACTATATAACTCCTCCCCCAGGTGTAATGGTCATTGTCTTTAGGACACTATATAACCCCACCCCCAGGTGTAATGGTCATTGTCTTTAGGACACTATATAACCCCACCCCCAGGTGTAATGGTCATTGTCTTTAGGACACTATATAACCCCACCCCCAGGTGTAATGGTCATTGTCTTTAGGACACTATATAACTCCTCCCCCAGGTGTAATGGTCATTGTCTTTAGGACACTATATAACCCCTCCCCCAGGTGTAATGGTCATTGTCTTTAGGACACTATATAACTCCACCCCCAGGTGTAATGGTCATTGTCTTTAGGACACTATATAACCCCACCCCCAGGTGTAATGGTCATTGTCTTTAGGGCACTATATAACCCCTCCCCCAGGTGTAATGGTCATTGTCTTTAGGACACTATATAACCCCTCCCCCTGGTGTAATGTTCATTGTCTTTAGGACACTATATAACCCCTCCCCCAGGTGTAATGTTCATTGTCTTTAGGGCACTATATAACTCCACCCCCAGGTGTAATGGTCATTGTCTTTAGGACACTATATAACCCCTCCCCCAGGTGTAATGGTCATTGTCTTTAGGACACTATATAACCCCTCCCCCAGGTGTAATGTTCATTGTCTTTAGGGCACTATATAACCCCTCCCCCCAGGTGTAATGATCATTGTCTTTAGGACACTATATAACCCCGCCCCCAGGTGTAATGATCATTGTCTTTAGGACACTATATAACCCCTCCCCCAGGTGTAATGTTCATTGTCTTTAGGGCACTATATAACTCCACCCCCAGGTGTAATGATCATTGTCTTTAGGACACTATATAACCCCTCCCCCAGGTGTAATGGTCATTGTCTTTAGGACTCTATATAACCCCTCCCCCAGGTGTGATGGTCATTGTCTTTAGGGCACTATATAACCCCTCCCCCAGGTGTGATGGTCATTGTCTTTAGGGCACTATATAACCCCACCCCCAGGTGTAATGGTCATTGTCTTTAGGACACTATATAACCCCACCCCCAGGTGTAATGTTCATTGTCTTTAGGACACTATATAACCCCACCCCAGGTGTAATGGTCATTGTCTTTAGGACACTATATAACCCCACCCCAGGTGTAATGATCATTGTCTTTAGGACACTATATAACCCCACCCCAGGTGTGATGGTCATTGTCTTTAGGACACTATATAACCCCTCCCCCAGGTGTAATGTTCATTGTCTTTAGGACTCTATATAACCCCTCCCCCAGGTGTGATGGTCATTGTCTTTAGGGCACTATATAACCCCTCCCCCAGGTGTGATGGTCATTGTCTTTAGGGCACTATATAACCCCTCCCCCTGGTGTAATGTTCATTGTCTTTAGGACACTATATAACTCCACCCCCAGGTGTAATGTTCATTGTCTTTAGGACACTATATAACCCCTTCCCCCAGGTGCAATGTTCATTGTCTTTAGGACACTATATAACCCCTCCCCCAGGTGTAATGTTCATTGTCTTTAGGACACTATATAACCCCACCCCCAGGTGTAATGTTCATTGTCTTTAGGACACTATATAACCCCACCCCAGGTGTAATGGTCATTGTCTTTAGGACACTATATAACCCCACCCCAGGTGTAATGATCATTGTCTTTAGGACACTATATAACCCCACCCCAGGTGTGATGGTCATTGTCTTTAGGACACTATATAACCCCTCCCCCAGGTGTAATGTTCATTGTCTTTAGGACTCTATATAACCCCTCCCCCAGGTGTGATGGTCATTGTCTTTAGGACACTATATAACCCCACCCCCAGGTGTAATGGTCATTGTCTTTAGGACACTATATAACCCCTCCCCCAGGTGTAATGTTCATTGTCTTTAGGACACTATATAACTCCACCCAGGTGTAATGGTCATTGTCTTTAGGGCACTATATAACCCCACCCCCAGGTGTAATGGTCATTGTCTTTAGGACACTATATAACTCCTCCCCCAGGTGTAATGGTCATTGTCTTTAGGACACTATATAACCCCACCCCCAGGTGTAATGGTCATTGTCTTTAGGACACTATATAACCCCACCCCCAGGTGTAATGGTCATTGTCTTTAGGACACTATATAACCCCACCCCCAGGTGTAATGGTCATTGTCTTTAGGACACTATATAACTCCTCCCCCAGGTGTAATGGTCATTGTCTTTAGGACACTATATAACCCCTCCCCCAGGTGTAATGGTCATTGTCTTTAGGACACTATATAACTCCACCCCCAGGTGTAATGGTCATTGTCTTTAGGACACTATATAACCCCACCCCCAGGTGTAATGGTCATTGTCTTTAGGGCACTATATAACCCCTCCCCCAGGTGTAATGGTCATTGTCTTTAGGACACTATATAACCCCTCCCCCTGGTGTAATGTTCATTGTCTTTAGGACACTATATAACCCCTCCCCCAGGTGTAATGTTCATTGTCTTTAGGGCACTATATAACTCCACCCCCAGGTGTAATGGTCATTGTCTTTAGGACACTATATAACCCCTCCCCCAGGTGTAATGGTCATTGTCTTTAGGACACTATATAACCCCTCCCCCAGGTGTAATGTTCATTGTCTTTAGGGCACTATATAACCCCTCCCCCCAGGTGTAATGATCATTGTCTTTAGGACACTATATAACCCCGCCCCCAGGTGTAATGATCATTGTCTTTAGGACACTATATAACCCCGCCCCCAGGTGTAATGATCATTGTCTTTAGGACACTATATAACTCCACCCCCAGGTGTAATGATCATTGTCTTTAGGACACTATATAACCCCTCCCCCAGGTGTAATGGTCATTGTCTTTAGGACTCTATATAACCCCTCCCCCAGGTGTGATGGTCATTGTCTTTAGGACACTATATAACCCCTCCCCCAGGTGTAATGATCATTGTCTTTAGGGCACTATATAACCCCTCCCCCAGGTGTAATATTCATTGTCTTTAGGACACTATATAACCCCACCCCCAGGTGTAATGATCATTGTCTTTAGGGCACTATATAACCCCTCCCCCAGGTGTGATGGTCATTGTCTTTAGGGCACTATATAACCCCTCCCCCTGGTGTAATGTTCATTGTCTTTAGGACACTATATAACTCCACCCCCAGGTGTAATGTTCATTGTCTTTAGGACACTATATAACCCCACCCCAGGTGTAATGGTCATTGTCTTTAGGACACTATATAACCCCACCCCAGGTGTAATGATCATTGTCTTTAGGACACTATATAACCCCACCCCAGGTGTGATGGTCATTGTCTTTAGGACACTATATAACCCCTCCCCCAGGTGTAATGTTCATTGTCTTTAGGACTCTATATAACCCCTCCCCCAGGTGTGATGGTCATTGTCTTTAGGGCACTATATAACCCCTCCCCCAGGTGTGATGGTCATTGTCTTTAGGGCACTATATAACCCCTCCCCCTGGTGTAATGTTCATTGTCTTTAGGACACTATATAACTCCACCCCCAGGTGTAATGTTCATTGTCTTTAGGACACTATATAACCCCTTCCCCCAGGTGCAATGTTCATTGTCTTTAGGACACTATATAACCCCTCCCCCAGGTGTAATGTTCATTGTCTTTAGGACACTATATAACCCCACCCCCAGGTGTAATGTTCATTGTCTTTAGGACACTATATAACCCCACCCCCAGGTGTAATGGTCATTGTCTTTAGGACACTATATAACCCCACCCCAGGTGTAATGGTCATTGTCTTTAGGACACTATATAACCCCTCCCCCAGGTGTAATCGTCATTGTCTTTAGGGCACTATATAACCCCTCCCCCTGGTGTAATGTTCATTGTCTTTAGGACACTATATAACTCCACCCCCAGGTGTAATGGTCATTGTCTTTAGGGCACTATATAACCCCTCCCCCTGGTGTAATGTTCATTGTCTTTAGGACACTATGTAACCCCTCCCCCAGGTGTAATGGTCATTGTCTTTAGGACACTATATAACCCCTCCCCCAGGTGTAATGTTCATTGTCTTTAGGACACTATATAACCCCTCCCCCAGGTGTAATAGTCATTGTCTTTAGGACACTATATAACCCCTCCCCCAGGTGTAATGGTCATTGTCTTTAGGACACTATATAACCCCACCCCCAGGTGTAATGTTCATTGTCTTTAGGACACTATATAACCCCTCCCCCAGGTGTGATGGTCATTGTCTTTAGGACACTATATAACCCCACCCCCAGGTGTAATGTTCATTGTCTTTAGGACACTATATAACCCCACCCCAGGTGTAATGTTCATTGTCTTTAGGACACTATATAACCCCTCCCCCAGGTGTAATGATCATTGTCTTTAGGACACTATATAACCCCTCCCCCAGGTGTAATGATCATTGTCTTTAGGACACTATATAACCCCTCCCCCAGGTGTAATGATCATTGTCTTTAGGACACTATATAACCCACCCCCAGGTGTAATGATCATTGTCTTTAGGACACTACATAACCCCTCCCCAGGTGTAATGTTCATTGTCTTTAAGACACTATGTAACCCCTCCCCCAGGTGTAATGGTCATTGTCTTTAGGACACTATATAACCCCTCCCCCTGGTGTAATGGTCATTGTCTTTAGGACACTATATAACCCCTCCCCCAGGTGTAATGCTCATTGTCTTTAGGACACTATATAACCCCACCCCCAGGTGTAATGGTCATTGTCTTTAGGACACTATATAACCCCACCCCCAGGTGTAATGGTCATTGTCTTTAGGACACTATATAACCCCTCCCCAGGTGTAATGGTCATTGTCTTTAGGACACTATATAACCCCTCCCCCAGGTGCAATGGTCATTGTCTTTAGGACACTATATAACCCCACCCCAGGTGTAATGGTCATTGTCTTTAGGACACTATATAACCCCTCCCCCAGGTGTAATGGTCATTGTCTTTAGGACACTGTATAACCCCACCCCCAGGTGTAATGGTCATTGTCTTTAGGACACTATATAACCCCTCCCCAGGTGTAATGGTCATTGTCTTTAGGACACTATATAACCCCTCCCCAGATGTAATGGTCATTGTCTTTAGGACACTATATAACCCCTCCCCCAGGTGCAATGGTCATTGTCTTTAGGACACTATATAACCCCACCCCAGGTGTAATGGTCATTGTCTTTAGGACACTATATAACCCCACCCCCAGGTGTAATGGTCATTATCTTTAGGACACTATATAACCCCACCCCCAGGTGTAATGGTCATTGTCTTTAGGGCACTATATAACCCCACCCCCAGGTGTAATGTTCATTGTCTTTAGGACACTATATAACCCCTCCCCCAGGTGTAATGTTCATTGTCTTTAGGACACTATATAATCCCACCCCCAGGTGTAATGGTCATTGTCTTTAGGACACTATATAACCCCACCCCCAGGTGTAATGTTCATTGTCTTTAGGGCACTATATAACTCCTCCCCCAGGTGTAATGGTCATTGTCTTTAGGACACTATATAACCCCTCCCCCAGGTGTAATGGTCATTGTCTTTAGGACACTATATAACTCCACCCCCAGGTGTAATATTCATTGTCTTTAGGACACTATATAACCCCACCCCCAGGTGTAATGGTCATTGTCTTTAGGGCACTATATAACCCCTCCCCCAGGTGTAATGGTCATTGTCTTTAGGACACTATATAACCCCTCCCCCTGGTGTAATGTTCATTGTCTTTAGGACACTATATAACCCCTCCCCCAGGTGTAATGTTCATTGTCTTTAGGGCACTATATAACTCCACCCCCAGGTGTAATGGTCATTGTCTTTAGGACACTATATAACCCCTCCCCCAGGTGTAATGGTCATTGTCTTTAGGACACTATATAACCCCTCCCCCAGGTGTAATGTTCATTGTCTTTAGGGCACTATATAACCCCTCCCCCCAGGTGTAATGATCATTGTCTTTAGGACACTATATAACCCCGCCCCCAGGTGTAATGATCATTGTCTTTAGGACACTATATAACCCCGCCCCCAGGTGTAATGATCATTGTCTTTAGGACACTATATAACTCCACCCCCAGGTGTAATGATCATTGTCTTTAGGACACTATATAACCCCACCCCCAGGTGTAATGGTCATTGTCTTTAGGACACTATATAACCCCTCCCCCAGGTGTAATGGTCATTGTCTTTAGGACACTATATAACCCCACCCCCAGGTGTAATGTTCATTGTCTTTAGGACACTATATAACCCCTCCCCCAGGTGTAATGTTCATTGTCTTTAGGACACTATATAACCCCTCCCCCAGGTGTAATGTTCATTGTCTTTAGGACACTATATAACCCCACCCCCAGGTGTAATGATCATTGTCTTTAGGACACTATATAACCCCTCCCCCAGGTCTAATGTTCATTGTCTTTAGGACACTATATAACCCCTCCCCCAGGTGTAATGTTCATTGTCTTTAGGGCACTATATAACCCCTCCCCCAGGTGTAATGTTCATTGTCTTTAGGACACTATATAACCCAACCCCCAGGTGTAATGATCATTGTCTTTAGGACACTATATAACCACACCCCCAGGTGTAATGTTCATTGTCTTTAGGACACTATATAACCCCTCCCCCAGGTGTAATGATCATTGTCTTTAGGACACTATATAACCCCTCCCCCAGGTGTAATGTTCATTGTCTTTAGGACACTATATAACCCCTCCCCCAGGTGTAATGGTCATTGTCTTTAGGACACTATATAACCCCTCCCACAGGTGTAATGTTCATTGTCTTTAGGACACTATATAACCCCTCCCCCAGGTGTAATGTTCATTGTCTTTAGGACACTATATAACCCCACCCCCAGGTGTAATGGTCATTGTCTTTAGGACACTATATAACCCCTCCCCAGGTGTAATGTTCATTGTCTTTAGGACACTATATAACCCCACCCCCAGGTGTAATGTTCATTGTCTTTAGGACACTATATAACCCCTCCCCCAGGTGTAATGTTCATTGTCTTTAGGACACTATATAACCCCACCCCCAGGTGTAATGGTCATTGTCTTTAGGACACTATATAACCCCTCCCCAGGTGTAATGTTCATTGTCTTTAGGACACTATATAACCCCTCCCCCAGGTGTAATGGTCATTGTCTTTAGAACACTATATAACCCCACCCCCAGGTGTAATGTTCATTGTCTTTAGGACACTATATAACCCCTCCCCCAGGTGTGATGGTCATTGTCTTTAGGGCACTATATAACCCCACCCCCAGGTGTGATGGTCATTGTCTTTAGGGCACTATATAACCCCTCCCCCTGGTGTAATGTTCATTGTCTTTAGGGCACTATATAACCCCTCCCCCAGGTGTAATGTTCATTGTCTTTAGGACACTATATAACCCCTCCCCCAGGTGTAATGATCATTGTCTTTAGGACACTATGTAACCCCACCCCCAGGTGTAATGTTCATTGTCTTTAGGACACTATATAACCCCACCCCCAGGTGTAATGGTCATTGTCTTTAGGACACTATATAACCCACCCCCAGGTGTAATGGTCATTGTCTTTAGGACACTATATAACCCCTCCCCCAGGTGTAATGTTCATTGTCTTTAGGACACTATATAACCCCTCCCCCAGGTGTAATGATCATTGTCTTTAGGACACTATATAACCCCTCCCCCAGGTGTAATGGTCATTGTCTTTAGGACACTATATAACCCCACCCCCAGGTGTAATGGTCATTGTCTTTAGGACACTATATAACCCACCCCCAGGTGTAATGGTCATTGTCTTTAGGACACTATATAACCCCTCCCCCAGGTGTAATGATCATTGTCTTTAGGACACTATATAACCCCTCCCCCAGGTGTAATGATCATTGTCTTTAGGACACTATATAACCCCTCCCCCAGGTGTAATGATCATTGTCTTTAGGACACTATATAACCCCTCCCCCAGGTGTAATGATCATTGTCTTTAGGACACTATATAACCCCACCCCCAGGTGTAATGGTCATTGTCTTTAGGACACTATGTAACCCCTCCCCCAGGTGTAATGTTCATTGTCTTTAGGACACTATATAACCCCGCCCCCAGGTGTAATGATCATTGTCTTTAGGACACTATATAACCCCGCCCCCAGGTGTAATGATCATTGTCTTTAGGACACTATATAACTCCACCCCCAGGTGTAATGATCATTGTCTTTAGGACACTATATAACCCCACCCCCAGGTGTAATGGTCATTGTCTTTAGGACACTATATAACCCCTCCCCCAGGTGTAATGGTCATTGTCTTTAGGACACTATATAACCCCACCCCCAGGTGTAATGTTCATTGTCTTTAGGACACTATATAACCCCTCCCCCAGGTGTAATGTTCATTGTCTTTAGGACACTATATAACCCCTCCCCCAGGTGTAATGTTCATTGTCTTTAGGACACTATATAACCCCACCCCCAGGTGTAATGATCATTGTCTTTAGGACACTATATAACCCCTCCCCCAGGTCTAATGTTCATTGTCTTTAGGACACTATATAACCCCTCCCCCAGGTGTAATGTTCATTGTCTTTAGGGCACTATATAACCCCTCCCCCAGGTGTAATGTTCATTGTCTTTAGGACACTATATAACCCAACCCCCAGGTGTAATGATCATTGTCTTTAGGACACTATATAACCACACCCCCAGGTGTAATGTTCATTGTCTTTAGGACACTATATAACCCCTCCCCCAGGTGTAATGATCATTGTCTTTAGGACACTATATAACCCCTCCCCCAGGTGTAATGTTCATTGTCTTTAGGACACTATATAACCCCTCCCCCAGGTGTAATGGTCATTGTCTTTAGGACACTATATAACCCCTCCCACAGGTGTAATGTTCATTGTCTTTAGGACACTATATAACCCCTCCCCCAGGTGTAATGTTCATTGTCTTTAGGACACTATATAACCCCACCCCCAGGTGTAATGGTCATTGTCTTTAGGACACTATATAACCCCTCCCCAGGTGTAATGTTCATTGTCTTTAGGACACTATATAACCCCACCCCCAGGTGTAATGTTCATTGTCTTTAGGACACTATATAACCCCTCCCCCAGGTGTAATGTTCATTGTCTTTAGGACACTATATAACCCCACCCCCAGGTGTAATGGTCATTGTCTTTAGGACACTATATAACCCCTCCCCAGGTGTAATGTTCATTGTCTTTAGGACACTATATAACCCCTCCCCCAGGTGTAATGGTCATTGTCTTTAGAACACTATATAACCCCACCCCCAGGTGTAATGTTCATTGTCTTTAGGACACTATATAACCCCTCCCCCAGGTGTGATGGTCATTGTCTTTAGGGCACTATATAACCCCACCCCCAGGTGTGATGGTCATTGTCTTTAGGGCACTATATAACCCCTCCCCCTGGTGTAATGTTCATTGTCTTTAGGGCACTATATAACCCCTCCCCCAGGTGTAATGTTCATTGTCTTTAGGACACTATATAACCCCTCCCCCAGGTGTAATGATCATTGTCTTTAGGACACTATGTAACCCCACCCCCAGGTGTAATGTTCATTGTCTTTAGGACACTATATAACCCCACCCCCAGGTGTAATGGTCATTGTCTTTAGGACACTATATAACCCACCCCCAGGTGTAATGGTCATTGTCTTTAGGACACTATATAACCCCTCCCCCAGGTGTAATGTTCATTGTCTTTAGGACACTATATAACCCCTCCCCCAGGTGTAATGATCATTGTCTTTAGGACACTATATAACCCCTCCCCCAGGTGTAATGGTCATTGTCTTTAGGACACTATATAACCCCACCCCCAGGTGTAATGGTCATTGTCTTTAGGACACTATATAACCCACCCCCAGGTGTAATGGTCATTGTCTTTAGGACACTATATAACCCCTCCCCCAGGTGTAATGATCATTGTCTTTAGGACACTATATAACCCCTCCCCCAGGTGTAATGATCATTGTCTTTAGGACACTATATAACCCCTCCCCCAGGTGTAATGATCATTGTCTTTAGGACACTATATAACCCCTCCCCCAGGTGTAATGATCATTGTCTTTAGGACACTATATAACCCCACCCCCAGGTGTAATGGTCATTGTCTTTAGGACACTATGTAACCCCTCCCCCAGGTGTAATGTTCATTGTCTTTAGGACACTATATAACCCCTCCCCCAGGTGTAATGGTCATTGTCTTTAGGGCACTATATAACCCCTCCCCCAGGTGTAATGGTCATTGTCTTTAGGACACTATATAACCCCTCCCCCAGGTGTAATGTTCATTGTCTTTAGGACACTATATAACCCCTCCCCCAGGTGTAATGGTCATTGTCTTTAGGACACTATATAACCCCTCCCCCAGGTGTAATGATCATTGTCTTTAGGACACTATATAACCCCTCCCCCAGGTGTGATGGTCATTGTCTTTAGGACACTATATAACCCCTCCCCCAGGTGTAATGATCATTGTCTTTAGGACACTATATAACCCCTCCCCCAGGTGTAATGTTCATTGTCTTTAGGACACTATATAACCCCTCCCCCAGGTGTAATGGTCATTGTCTTTAGGACACTATATAACCCCTCCCCCAGGTGTAATGTTCATTGTCTTTAGGACACTATATAACCCCTCCCCCAGGTGTAATGATCATTGTCTTTAGGACACTATATAACCCCTCCCCCAGGTGTAATGGTCATTGTCTTTAGGACACTATATAACCCCTCCCCCAGGTGTAATGATCATTGTCTTTAGGACACTATATAACCCCTCCCCCAGGTGTAATGTTCATTGTCTTTAGGACACTATATAACCCCTCCCCCAGGTATAATGGTCATTGTCTTTAGGACACTATATAACCCCTCCCCCAGGTGTAATGTTCATTGTCTTTAGGACACTATATAACCCCTCCCCCAGGTGTAATGTTCATTGTCTTTAGGACACTATATAACCCCACCCCCAGGTGTAATGTTCATTGTCTTTAGGACACTATATAACCCCACCCCCAGGTGTAATGGTCATTGTCTTTAGGGCACTATATAACCCCTCCCCCAGGTGTAATGTTCATTGTCTTTAGGACACTATATAACCCCTCCCCCAGGTGTAATGTTCATTGTCTTTAGGACACTATATAACCCCACCCCCAGGTGTAATGTTCATTGTCTTTAGGACACTATATAACCCCTCCCCCAGGTGTAATGTTCATTGTCTTTAGGACACTATATAACCCCTCCCCCAGGTGTAATGGTCATTGTCTTTAGGACACTATATAACCCCTCCCCCAGGTGTAATGTTCATTGTCTTTAGGACACTATATAACCCCACCCCCAGGTGTAATGGTCATTGTCTTTAGGGCACTATATAACCCCTCCCCCAGGTGTAATGTTCATTGTCTTTAGGACACTATATAACCCCTCCCCCAGGTGTAATGGTCATTGTCTTTAGGACACTATATAACCCACCCCCAGGTGTAATGGTCATTGTCTTTAGGACACTATATAACCCCTCCCCCAGGTGTAATGTTCATTGTCTTTAGGACACTATATAACCCCACCCCCAGGTGTAATGATCATTGTCTTTAGGACACTATATAACCCCTCCCCCAGGTGTAATGGTCATTGTCTTTAGGACACTATATAACCCCACCCCCAGGTGTAATGTTCATTGTCTTTAGGACACTATATAACCCCTTCCCCAGGTGTAATGTTCATTGTCTTTAGGACACTATATAACCCCTCCCCCAGGTGTAATATTCATTGTCTTTAGGACACTATATAACCCCTCCCCAGGTGTAATGATCATTGTCTTTAGGACACTATGTAACCCCTCCCCAGGTGTAATGTTCATTGTCTTTAGGACACTATATAACCCCTCCCCCAGGTGTGATGGTCATTGTCTTTAGGACACTATATAACCCCACCCCCAGGTGTAATGGTCATTGTCTTTAGGACACTATATAACCCCTCCCCCAGGTGTAATGTTCATTGTCTTTAGGACACTATATAACCCCTCCCCCAGGTGTAATGGTCATTGTCTTTAGGACACTATATAACCCCTCCCCCAGGTGTAATGGTCATTGTCTTTAGGACACTATATAACCCCTCCCCCAGGTGTAATATTCATTGTCTTTAGGACACTATATAACCCCTCCCCCAGGTGTGATGTTCATTGTCTTTAGGACACTATATAACCCCTCCCCGGGTGTAATGGTCATTGTCTTTAGGACACTATGTAACCCCTCCCCCTGGTGTAATGTTCATTGTCTTTAGGACACTATATAACCCCACCCCCAGGTGTAATGTTCATTGTCTTTAGGACACTATATAACCCCTCCCCCAGGTGTAATGGTCATTGTCTTTAGGACACTATGTAACCCCTCCCCCAGGTGTAATGTTCATTGTCTTTAGGACACTATATAACCCCACCCCCAGGTGTAATGGTCATTGTCTTTAGGACACTATATAACCCCTCCCCCAGGTGTAATGGTCATTGTCTTTAGGACACTATATAACCCCTCCCCCAGGTGTAATGGTCATTGTCTTTAGGACACTATATAACCCCGCCCCCAGGTGTAATGTTCATTGTCTTTAGGACACTATATAACCCCTCCCCCAGGTGCAATGGTCATTGTCTTTAGGACACTATATAACCCCACCCCCAGGTGTAATGTTCATTGTCTTTAGGACACTATATAACCCCTCCCCAGGTGTAATGTTCATTGTCTTTAGGACACTATATAACCCCTCCCCCAGGTGTGATGGTCATTGTCTTTAGGACACTATATAACCCCACCCCCAGGTGTAATGGTCATTGTCTTTAGGACACTATATAACCCCTCCCCCAGGTGTAATGTTCATTGTCTTTAGGACACTATATAACCCCTCCCCCAGGTGTAATGGTCATTGTCTTTAAGACACTATATAACCCCTCCCCCAGGTGTAATGGTCATTGTCTTTAGGACACTATATAACCCCACCCCCAGGTGTAATGGTCATTGTCTTTAGGACACTATATAACTCCACCCCCAGGTGTAATGGTCATTGTCTTTAGGACACTATATAACCCCACCCCCAGGTGTAATGTTCATTGTCTTTAGGACACTATATAACCCCTCCCCCAGGTGTAATATTCATTGTCTTTAGGACACTATATAACCCCTCCCCCAGGTGTAATGGTCATTGTCTTTAGGACACTATATAACCCCTCCCCCAGGTGTAATGATCATTGTCTTTAGGACACTATATAACCCCTCCCCCAGGTGTAATGTTCATTGTCTTTAGGACACTATATAACCCCTCCCCCAGGTGTAATGTTCATTGTCTTTAGGACACTATATAACCCCTCCCCCAGGTGTAATGGTCATTGTCTTTAAGACACTATATAACCCCTCCCCCAGGTGTAATGGTCATTGTCTTTAGGACACTATATAACCCCACCCCCAGGTGTAATGGTCATTGTCTTTAGGACACTATATAACCCCTCCCCCAGGTGTAATGGTCATTGTCTTTAGGACACTATATAACTCCACCCCCAGGTGTAATGGTCATTGTCTTTAGGACACTATATAACCCCTCCCCCAGGTGTAATATTCATTGTCTTTAGGACACTATATAACCCCTCCCCCAGGTGTAATGGTCATTGTCTTTAGGACACTATATAACCCCACCCCCAGGTGTAATGGTCATTGTCTTTAGGACACTATATAACCCCTCCCCCAGGTGTAATGTTCATTGTCTTTAGGACACTATATAACCCCACCCCCAGGTGTAATGTTCATTGTCTTTAGGACACTATATAACCGCTCCCCCAGGTGTAATGTTCATTGTCTTTAGGACACTATATAACCCCTCCCCCAGGTGTAATGTTCATTGTCTTTAGGACACTATATAACCCCTCCCCCAGGTGTAATGGTCATTGTCTTTAGGACACTATATAACCCCTCCCCCAGGTGTAATGTTCATTGTCTTTAGGACACTATATAACCCCACCCCCAGGTACAATGTTCATTGTCTTTAGGACACTATATAACCCCTCCCCCAGGTGTAATGGTCATTGTCTTTAGGACACTATATAACTCCACCCCCAGGTGTAATGTTCATTGTCTTTAGGACACTATATAACCCCTCCCCCAGGTGTAATGATCATTGTCTTTAGGACACTATATAACCCCACCCCCAGGTGTAATGTTCATTGTCTTTAGGACACTATATAACCCCTCCCCCAGGTGTAATGTTCATTGTCTTTAGGACACTATATAACCCCTCCCCCAGGTGTAATGGTCATTGTCTTTAGGACACTATATAATCCCACCCCCAGGTGTAATGTTCATTGTCTTTAGGACACTATATAACCCCTCCCCCAGGTGTAATGTTCATTGTCTTTAGGACACTATATAACCCCACCCCCAGGTGTAATGGTCATTGTCTTTAGGACACTATATAACTCCACCCCCAGGTGTAATGGTCATTGTCTTTAGGACACTATATAACCCCACCCCCAGGTGTAATGTTCATTGTCTTTAGGACACTATATAACCCCTCCCCCAGGTGTAATATTCATTGTCTTTAGGACACTATATAACCCCTCCCCCAGGTGTAATGGTCATTGTCTTTAGGACACTATATAACCCCTCCCCCAGGTGTAATGATCATTGTCTTTAGGACACTATATAACCCCTCCCCCAGGTGTAATGTTCATTGTCTTTAGGACACTATATAACCCCTCCCCCAGGTGTAATGTTCATTGTCTTTAGGACACTATATAACCCCTCCCCCAGGTGTAATGGTCATTGTCTTTAAGACACTATATAACCCCTCCCCCAGGTGTAATGGTCATTGTCTTTAGGACACTATATAACCCCACCCCCAGGTGTAATGGTCATTGTCTTTAGGACACTATATAACCCCTCCCCCAGGTGTAATGGTCATTGTCTTTAGGACACTATATAACCCCACCCCCAGGTGTAATGTTCATTGTCTTTAGGACACTATATAACCCCTCCCCCAGGTGTAATGGTCATTGTCTTTAGGACACTATATAACCCCTCCCCCAGGTGTAATGATCATTGTCTTTAGGACACTATATAACCCCTCCCCCAGGTGTAATGATCATTGTCTTTAGGACACTATATAACCCCTCCCCCAGGTGTAATGTTCATTGTCTTTAGGACACTATATAACCCCTCCCCCAGGAGTAATGGTCATTGTCTTTAGGACACTATATAACCCCTCCCCCAGGTGTAATGTTCATTGTCTTTAGGACACTATATAACCCCTCCCCCAGGTGTAATGGTCATTGTCTTTAGGACACTATATAACCCCTCCCCCAGGTGTAATGATCATTGTCTTTAGGACACTATATAACCCCTCCCCCAGGTGTAATGGTCATTGTCTTTAGGACACTATATAACCCCTCCCCGGGTGTAATGGTCATTGTCTTTAGGACACTATATAACCCCTCCCCCAGGTGTAATGGTCATTGTCTTTAGGACACTATATAACCCCTCCCCCAGGTGTAATGATCATTGTCTTTAGGACACTATATAACCCCTCCCCCAGGTGTAATGGTCATTGTCTTTTTTTTATTGCTTATTTTGTACATTGTTATCATCCCTGGCAGAAAGTTTTGTACATTGTTATCATCCCTGGCAGAAAGCTTCTTGCAAACAGACTCAGAGAGCTCATTGTGAAAGACATTAACCCTTTGAGTGCCAGAGGGGTACACAACGCATTGCTCTACAATTCTACCCCTCTGGCACTCAAAGGGTTAAAGCATAAAAAAAATAATAATTAAAAAAAATCATTTTGCATATTACGTGCTTGTGGAATATGTAAAGTAAAAATGAATGGTTTCTGTCACTTTAAGGATGTACAGATCAGATCTGTATATATCAGCATAATAAGGGCAGAATGCTAATTGTGAGTCAAGACAGTCCATTCGGTTTCCAGGAATTATCCCTTTCAAATCCACACATGTTGGGAGAAATGCTTCCTAAGTGATTCCTTTCCCCGAGTCAGGGAAATGAAACCCCAGGCACGTGGAATGATACACAAAGATGTCAAGCGCTGTATATTTTCTTATCTTGATGTAGTGCAGCCATTGGATCCGGCCTGTGGCTCTGTACACAGCACAACTGGATCAAGTCAGGAAGGTTTTTTAGTTTTTCTTTTGTTTTTTGTTTTTGTTTTGAACACTAACAGCAGACAGAAGAGAAAGCACAAAGGTAAGGGTTTAAATGGTCAGTTGAACATTGCAGGGTAGGAGATGTGACTTCAATTCAATGTAACAGTATCTTTAGATTTTAAACAACTGTAGATTTCTTAAATTAACCCTTTGCATGCCAGGTGACACTCAAGAGCAGAAGTCTTAGACTAGAACTCTCCAATGTAACTAATAAGTCCAGAGCCACTTGGTGACCGCAGCAGAAGGTTGTAGTAAAATAGACACAAACCAGTTTGAGTTGTAATAACTTTTGAATTAAGCATCTCCCAGCTACAGATAAAGAGTGTATACATACAGACATACAAACCTACAGACATGCATATATGCATACACACAGAGATATACACACACCTACATGCATACACACACCTACAGACACACACAGGCGTGCATACATACAGACTGGACCACTGCACCCAACAGCACTTCTCTCTCCCACCCACTGACTGGCAGTTCATGTGGCAGGAGGCACTTACACCCAATAGCGCTTACTCCTTCTCTATCCTACCCACCTTCCTCTAGACTGTAAGCTCTCACCAGCAGGGGGCCCTCTGATCCTTCTGTTCTCCACATATGATTTGTACTATTTAATACCTCTGTATGTCCATTCCCTATTGTACAGCGCTACGAAATAAGTTGACACTATATAAATAAATAATAATAATAGTTACAACCAAAAGATCAGCTATAAATTTTGAGGAAAACATCTGACAGCGATGGGAGTGACCTTGTTTTATTCAGCAGGAAATGTTCTGTAGAATATGTGTTTTCATAAAAAAAGTTTACTGCTCCTTTAAGGACTAGCACGTCATGGAATTCACAGCTGCACACCTCTCGGGGAGCCCTGAATCGGATACACACACACACACACACAAAAAAAATGCGCTGTGGTCCTTAAGTGCTGGCATTGCGTGCGTGCGCTGGTCCTTACGGGTTTAAGCCTTTGAATGTCAGAGGGGTATGCAACGCACTGCAAAGCAATTTGTTGCGTACCCCTCTGGCACTCAAAGGGTTAATGTGAAAAAGAAAAGAAGTAGTTTGAACTGTAATAACATTTGGGTGAGGGTTCTTCCAACAGTTGAAGTGCTCTGGGTTTACACACACATCCGTAGAAAACAAACTTGACTGGCGCTTTAATTTCCTATTTCCAGATAATAATTAGCATTGCTTGGTGGAGCTAAGTAATATTCTTTCTGCCCACAAAACCACTGAGGCTTAGTTTCAATCAACCACACAGCCATGATATGCTGTTAGATTGATTCCCAGTGATGTGCATGCACTTAATAACATTTAGTAAATAAGGATCTTTTTCCAACAACTTGAGCATCCGTCTGTTTCTCATCTGAGTTGAGTAGTAGAAGCAGCCTTTGTGTATTCGACACAGCTGAGAGAGCCCTTTGGGAACAAGATTTTCCCAGTGTCTCTGAGTTCAACGGCAAGAATTTCCTGCACTCTTCATTAGCATTTTAGATTTAAGCCTAAACCATATTCTGTTGTGTATTCAACAAGCAATTTAGATCATTATGGCACTTCTTGTTATTATCTAGTCTATGTTTGTGCCTGAAGTCTTTTACATTGTTTCTCCAAATTCTGGCATGGATAACAGGCTGGGCAGATCTCGTATCCTTTTAAAAGGTCACAAGGCCACATCTCACACTTACCATGTTGCCCTGATAAAAATAGCGACCTGAGAATCTTGCACTGCATGAAAGAGCGAGATTCTCAGGTCGCACTATGAAACATCGCAATCTAGTGACAGTTCTGTTAGTTCAAATGAAAGCAAAATAAGTGAGAGAGCGACATTTTAAAAGTGAACCGGCAGATCTGATATCCTGAGAATGACTGGTGGGGGTGGGGGGTTGCACTAAGGTGTGATAAAGTGGAGATAATTTCTCTCCAAGCCCTATATTAGTCTATGGAGCCTATGCACTACAATCTCTAAACCTGGAGAAATCTTAGTGCATAGTCTCCATTGAATAACATAGGGACTGGAGCTTTTATCACACTGCAGAAGTAATTTCCACTTTATCACTTCTTTATTACACCTTAGTGCATACCTCCCCCAGATAAATTTGGGGTGTCATATGAGCTTCATCATATGGAGACAAATGACAATTCCAAAAAGTCATATTGATTTAAAGGGGAACATTTACCTCTTAAAAAGTTTTTATCATATGTTTAGTTATTAAAGTAGTATTAGGAAACGTGTTGTGTTTTTTTTTCATTTACGTACTTTGAAAGATATTTAATCTTCAAGCTGTACCGTCTACCATTACAGCAAACTCCGGTTATCATTATACTGAGGTTGCAAGTTCTATATACTGATAACCGGAGCTTGCTGTAATGATAGAAGCGATTCACACCACAATGACGGGAAGCGTGAACACGCTCCCTGGGGCAGCTGGGAGGAAGGGGGGGGGGAGAAAAGCTGTGCTGTGCAACCTCAGTATAATGCTAACCAGAGCTTGCTGTAATGATAGAAGCGATTCACACCACAATGAAGGGAAGCATGAACGCGCTTCCTGGGGCAGCTGGGAAGAAGGTGGGAGGAGAATTAAGTAGCACTGGGAAGTCACGAAGAGCTGTGCCGAAGATTCAGTGTGCAGCATTGTGCAGAAGTGCACAGCTTGAAGATGAAATATCTTTCAAAGTACGTAAATTAAAAATAAAACACAACACGTTTCCTAATACTACTTTAATAACTAAACATATGGTAAAAACTTTTTAAGAGCTGAATGTTCCCCTTTACATGGGGCTTTTAACCCTATGAATGCTAGAAAGGTCCTCATTAGCATTCAGGGAGTTAAAGTAGTGTGCTGCCTGGGTCCAAGGATGAAATGCTGCCCCCCCCAAGTCACGCCCAAAACATGCCCACATCCATACTTAGTCTAAATACCGGTTATGCTCTTACACTTGGTGTCTACAGACATATTGTAAATCAGTGTGTATATTCACAGCCCCTGGTGACTTAACCCCTTAGCGACCCTTGACGTACCAGGACCGTCAAGGGTAAATGTGACCGAACGACCCTTGACGGTCCTGGTACGTCAAGGGTTAAACTCTTCCATCGCGGCCGCACGGAGCGATGGAAGAGTTCAAGCCGCTTGTTACTAAGTGTCCCGGTATCGGGACACTTAGTAACAAGCGGCTGAAACATTGTTGCAACATGCGATTCGCTTCAAAAGCGAATCACATGTTGCAAAACCTGAAAGACAGGGACAGTATTTGTAAATACTGTCCCTGTCAGATCTCTCTACCTCCCTCCACCTTGCATACTGCTAAGGTGGAGAGAGACAGAGGGAGATGGTGTTCCAGTGTGCCTGTAAAAAAAAAAATAAAAAAAAATGTTTAAATAAAGAAAATTAACCCTTTGATCACTGTTCTACAGTGATCAATAAGTGCCCCCCCATCTGATCACTCTTGGAGTGATCAATTTGCTGCAGATCAGTGTTTTCTGATCTGTGGGACACCCCCCATCCCCCTTGAATTTTTTTAGATTTTTTAAAAATTTTTTAAATTTTTTTTTAATATTTTTTAAATTTTTTTTTTTTTTTTTATATAATAAATATAGTTTAGGTATTTTGGTAGGTAGTTGGGTAGGTTTAGTGTAGACGTGTGTTAGGGAAAGTTTTAGGGATAGATTTAGGTTTAGGGGAGAAAAAAAAAAAAAAAAAAACCAACCCCCCCCCCCCAAAAAAAAAAATATATATAATAAGCGCAGTTTAGATAGGTAGTTCAATTGGGTTAGGTAGGTTCAGGATATACGTAGGTTAGGGTAAGTTTTAGGGTTAGATTTAGGTTTAGGGATAGCGTAAGAAAAATAAAAAACCCCAACCCCCCCCCCCAAAAAAAAAAAAATATATATATAATAAGTGCAGTTTAGATAGGTAGTTCACTTGGGTTAGGTAGGTTCAGGATATACGTAGGTTAGGGTAAGTTTTAGGGTTAGATTTTGGTTTAGGGATAGCGTAAGAAAAAAAAAACCCAAAAAACCCCAACCCCCCCCCCCCAAAAAAAAAAAAATATATATATAATAAGTGCAGTTTAGATAGGTAGTACACTTGGGTTAGGTAGGTTCAGGATATACGTAGGTTAGGGTAAGTTTTAGGGTTAGATTTAGGTTTAGGGATAGCGCAAGAAAAAAAAAAGCTTTTTTAGTGGGCAAAATGCAGCGCAGGTACAGCGTTGAAGAGGCGTATGCCTTTTTGGCGTCTGACTCTGAGGCAACAGACACTGCGTCAGATTTTGACATAGCGCAGTTTTCAGAAAGTGAGAGCAGCTCTAGTGATGACGCTGGGCCTTCTGTCAAGAAAAGACGCACTGCCCCAAAAGCTGCTCTGGCAACTGCCCCAGCACCTGCCAAAAGAACTGCCCAAAGACCTACCAAAATACCTACCCAAAGAAATGCCCCAAGTGCTGCCCCAAGAGCTGCCCTGGCAACTGCCCCAGCCCCTGCCAAAAGATCTGCCCAAAAACCTACCAAAGAAATGCCCCAAGTGCTGCCCCAAGAGCTGCCCTGGCAACTGCCCAAAGACCTGCCAAAAGACCTGCCCAAAGAAATGCCCCAACACCTGCCACTCCGGATCCTAATGAATGGGTATCAATTTATGCCCACAAATCTCAGAATTCACAGGCAACCCAGGGATTCAAATTGATGTGGAAGGATTTACCCATGATCATTTTTTTTATTTGTTTTTGGGGGAAGACATTTTAGGTGAAATTGTTTCCCAAACCAATTTGTATGCAGCCCAGTATACTGCCGCCAACCCTAAGTGTGAAAAACGCTGTTTTTTTTTTTTTTTTTTTTACTTACGTCATGGTTTACGAGGGATTGGTGGTAAAATGGCAGTGTATAAAATTGGAAAACACACCTAAAACGAGAGCCTGGGGTGTCTACTTTCCAAAAATATACACTTTTGGGGGGAAATCTTAAAAAAAGAGCACTGTTACAAGGCCCCAAATGAGACATGGCACCAGTAACGCAAGCTGTGAAGATTCAAAGTGTGAACCTAGAAACGCGCATGTTCCAATTTGGCCCCCGTAGCTCCCCCAAACCATGAGAAAGCTATGCATATGGGGTATTGCCATACTCAGAAGAAGGAGCTGAACACTATGCAATTCAGTTTATAAAATCTTCACCTATTCTGTGCTTGAAATTCACATCAAAATTGAAGGCAAGTGTGAAAAATGCTGAATTTTTTTTACTTACGTCAAATTTTCACAGGATTGGTGGTAAAATGGCAGTGTATAAAATTGGAAAACACACCTAAAACGAGAGCCTGGGGTGTCTACTTTCCAAAAATATACACTTTTGGGGGGAAATCTTAAAAAAAGAGCACTGTTACACAGCCCCAAATGAGACATGGCACCAGTAACGCAAGCTGTGAAGATTCAAAGTGTGAACCTGGAAACGCGCATGTTCCAATTTGGCCCCCGTAGCTTTCCCAAACCATGAGAAAGCTATGCATATGGGGTATTGCCGTACTCAGAAGAAGGAGCTGAACACTAAACAATGCATTTTTAAAAATCTTCACCTATCATGTGCTTGAAATTCACATCAAAATTGAAGGCAAAGTGTGAAAAATGCTGAATTTTTTTTACTTACGTCAAATTTTCACAGGATTGGTGGTAAAATGGCAGTGTATAAAATTGGAAAACACACCTAAAACGAGAGCCTGGGGTGTCTACTTTCCAAAAATATACACTTTTGGGGGGAAATCTTAAAAAAAGTGCACTGTTACACAGCCCCAAATGAGACATGGCACCAGTAACGCAAGCTGTGAAGATTCAAAGTGTGAACCTGGAAACGCGCATGTTCCAATTTGGCCCCCGTAGCTCCCCCAAACCATGAGAAAGCTATGCATATGGGGTATTGCCGTACTCAGAAGAAGGAGCTGAACACTATTCAATTCAGTTTATAAAATCTTCACCTATTCTGTGCTTGAAATTCACATCAACATTGAAGGCAAGTGTGAAAAACGCTGTTTTTTTACTTACGTCAAGTTTATGAGAAAGTGGTGGTAAAATGGCCGTGTAAAAAATTTGAAAACACATCTAAAATGAAAGCTGGGGGTGTCTACATTCCAAAAATATACACTTTTGGGGGGAAATTCTAAAGTGCAGCACTGGAACATAGTCCAAAATGAGTAATGGCATCAGTTAACCAAGATGTGAAAATTCAATATTTGTTCAAAATTGGGCCCCGTATCTCCCCCAAACCTTGAGAAACCTATGCATATGGGGTATTGCCGTACTCAGAAGAAGGAGCTGAACACTAAACAATGCATTTTTAAAAATCTTCACCTATCATGTGCTTGAAATTCACATCAACATTGAAGTGCAAGTGTGAAAAACGCTGTTTTTTTAACTTACGTCAAGATTTACGAGCGATTGGTGGTAAAATGGCTGCGTAAAAAAAATTGAAAACATACATAAAATGAAAGCCTGGGGTGTCTACTTTCCAAAAATATATACTTTTGGGGGGAAATCTTAGAGTGGATCACTGTTACACAGCCCCAAATGAGACATGGCACCAGTGATGCAAGCTGTGAAAATTCAAAGTGTGAAACTGGAAACGCGCATGTTCCAATTTGGGCCCCGTAGCTCTCCCAAACCTTGAGAAACCTATGCATATGGGGTATTGCCGTACTCAGAAGAAGGAGCTGAACACTAAACAATGCATTTTTAAAAATCTTCACCTATCATGTGCTTGAAATTCACATCAACATTGAAGTGCAAGTGTGAAAAACGCTGTTTTTTTAACTTACGTCAAGATTTACGAGCGATTGGTGGTAAAATGGCTGCGTAAAAAAATTGAAAACATACATAAAATGAAAGCCTGGGGTGTCTACTTTCCAAAAATATATACTTTTGGGGGGAAATCTTAGAGTGGAGCACTGTTACACAGCCCCAAATGAGACATGGCACCAGTGATGCAAGCTGTGAAAATTCAAAGTGTGAAACTGGAAACGCTCATGTTCCAATTTGGGCCCTGTAGCTCTCCCAAACCTTGAGAAACCTATGCATATGGGGTATTGCCGTACTCAGAAGAAGGAGCTGAACACTAAACAATGCATTTTTAAAAATCTTCACCTATCATGTGCTTGAAATTCACATCAACATTGAAGTGCAAGTGTGAAAAACGCTGTTTTTTTAACTTCCGTCAAGATTTACGAGCGATTGGTGGTAAAATGGCTGCGTAAAAAAATTGAAAACATACATAAAATGAAAGCCTGGGGTGTCTACTTTCCAAAAATATATACTTTTGGGGGAAATCTTAGAGTGGAGCACTGTTACACAGCCCCAAATGAGACATGGCACCAGTGATGTAAGCTGTGAAAATTCAAAGTGTGAAACTGGAAACGCGCATGTTCCAATTTGGGCCCCGTAGCTCTCCCAAACCTTGAGAAACCTATGCATATGGGGTATTGCCGTACTCAGAAGAAGGAGCTGAACACTAAACAATGCATTTTTAAAAATCTTCACCTATCATGTGCTTGAAATTCACATCAACATTGAAGTGCAAGTGTGAAAAACGCTGTTTTTTTAACTTACGTCAAGATTTACGAGCGATTGGTGGTAAAATGGCTGCGTAAAAAAATTGAAAACATACATAAAATGAAAGCCTGGGGTGTCTACTTTCCAAAAATATATACTTTTGGGGGGAAATCTTAGAGTGGATCACTGTTACACAGCCCCAAATGAGACATGGCACCAGTGATGCAAGCTGTGAAAATTCAAAGTGTGAAACTGGAAACGCGCATGTTCCAATTTGGGCCCCGTAGCTCTCCCAAACCTTGAGAAACCTATGCATATGGGGTATTGCCGTACTCAGAAGAAGGAGCTGAACACTAAACAATGCATTTTTAAAAATCTTCACCTATCATGTGCTTGATATCAACAGTAGTATTGAAATGTAAGTGTGAAAACTGCAAAAAAACAAAATATTACCACAATTTTGAAATTTTTTTCTGGAAAAATAGCTGCATGAAAAACTCCAAAATTCTCCTGATTATTTACCTTATGTTGTGTAGTTTTCAGAAACATATACCTTTGTGGGACATTTTTGGTTCTGGCACCGTCAGCTAAGCTATGATGCTCACATGCCAATTGTTGAGAAATTACAAGTTGGAAATAATGGCATCCATCTTGTAATATTTACCTTGTAAATGTGAGGAAGTGATTGAAATACTAGGCATATGGGGTATTCTTATATTCAGGAGAAGCAAATGAATATATTTAGGGGTATTTTTTTGTCATAAACTAATTGTATGCAAATCCTGACACGAAAATATAAGCAAAATGTTGTTTTTTTTCAATTTTTTTCCTCTTTTTTTCTATTTTAATCAAATTAAACAATGAGGTATTCATATAATTGTGGTATCAAAAGAAAGCCCTACTTGTGCTTAAAAAAACAGTATATAATTTATGTGGGTGTACAAAAGGAATTAAAGAGAAAATATGGTTGAACAAAGACATAGTCAAAAAAGTCAAAATTGCTCCGGTCCTTAAGTCAAATCAAACTCAGATTTTCCCGGTCCTTAAGGGGTTAAGCTGTCTATGGACACAATACCCCAACATCGTTTACTGGCTGAAATTACCAGGGCTGTAAATATGCACTGTAAATATGCTTTCTGATTCACAATATGTCTGTAGACACTAACCAAGTGTAAGAGCATAACTGATATTTATAATTTTTTTGTCAACCTAATAAAAATGATTTAAACAAAAAGTGTCCCTTTGGAATTTTATTTTCTCAATGGACTATATGAACATTACAGAAGCAGAGAATTCTGGGGTGAACCAAGTGCATAGTATTAGGGAAGTGAAAGTCGCTGGAGACTACCCTAGCATTTCAGGGGATAAAAGTCCATTTAAATCAGCAGGAATTTAGGAAATTGTTACTTATTCTGTATGGTACAGCTGGTGTGAGTCAGAATTGCTCCGTTCTTGTCTTTGGTTCAATGTCTAATGTGGTCTGATTTAACCCGTAAAGACAAGTGCAATGCAATGCTTCGTTGTGCATATTATTTTAGGTTACTTCATGGGCTGCTGTGTTCTAAGGGAGCTCTGATCCATACGTGCATTGCCTGTACAGCTTCCTTGCCTGCCCTGCAGGCACCCTGGGCCAGAGTGACATCACATTCTGGCTCCCGGCACCTCTAAAGGGTGAACAAAGGAAGCTGTACAGGCAATGCAAGTATGGATCGGAGCTCCCTTGCTGGCCATACTCCCCCCCACCAATTATGCAAAGCAGCAGGGAGCTGACACTTGGCACCGGGCAGCAAATTTAGACTGACTGCTCGGCGCCAAAGGAGAGTGACACAGACAGACCTGGCGGCGCACAAGACAAACATGGCTTGGGGCAGCAAATTGCCGCCCCTGACAAAGTGCCGCCTGGGTCCATGGCCCCACCGGGACCCATGTAAGGGCCGGCCCTGATTTAACGCAATAAGAATGCGTAAAATGGATCTGTCATCATAAAGGGGTGGTAACACCTAATATGGAAAAATATTACATGGTTTATCCTGCTGAATAAAACAAGATTATTCTCATTGCTAAGATATATTTTATTCCACAGTTATTGCAACTCAGACTAGGTCCAGTATTTCCTTGACCTGAAGTGTTATGGTAGTGTTGTGCATAGCAGTCTATTTGAACATAATCCACCATAGGATGATGTAACAACAGCAAAACTGAACATTTTCAGGCCATGGAGGGTACTGTACCCAAAAAATGCAAGTTTTAGCTGCAATAACTTTTGAATGAAACTTCTTTCTCAGCAGAATAAATTCTGCAATATATATGTTTTTAGCATTACTGTCCTTATAAGATATGAGTTTGGAATCTAAATTTAAAACTGAAACGTGGAAGATAATGCATTTAGGACACAGAAACCCAGAGGTGGAATACTGGTTTAATGATATTTTATTGACAAAAATATAAGAGGAAAGGGACATGGGAGTTATTATTTCAGGTGACTTGTTGGTAGGAAAGCAATGCAGTAAAGCAGTGGGAAAGGCAAACCAGACTCTTGGTTGTATAGGAAGAGGCATTAGAAGCAGGAAGAGAGAGGTACTAATGTTACTCTGTATATCACATGTAAGGCCTCACCTGTGGGGTATGATAAAGAGGTGAAAAAGAAGAGGACTTTAAACATTCCATGTCCTATGTTATTGTATAGTGCTTCTGCACTAAGATCTCTCAAGTTGGAGAAGTCTTAGTGTATTGGCTACAGAGGGTCACTTGGGAGGTACAGACCCCTAATATCTGCTAAAGAGGGACACTTGGGAGGTATGGACCCCTAATATTTCCTTAAGAGGAACACTTAGGAGGTATGGACCCCTAATATATCCTAAAGAAGGACAGGCTGGAGGCATGGACCATTAATATTTCCCTAAGAGCAACACTTGGGAGGAATGAACCCCTAATATGTCCTGAAGAGGGACACTTGGGAGGTATGAACCCTAATATCTCCTAAAGAGGGACACTTGGGAGGTATGAACCCTAATATCTCCTAAAGAGGGACACTTGGGAGGTATGTACCCCTAATATCGCCTAAAGAGGGACACTTGGGAGGTATGGACACCTAATATCTCCTGAAGAGGGACACTTGGGAGGTATGAACCCTAATATCTCCTAAAGAGGGACACTTGGGAGGTATGTACCCCTAATATCTTCTAAAGAGGGACACTTGGGAGGTATGGACACCTAATATCTACTAAAGAGGGACACTTGGGAGGTACGGACCCCTAATATCTCCTAAAGAGGGACAGTTGGGAGGTATGGACCCCTAATATCTCCTAAAGAAGAACAGGCAGGATGCATGGACCCCTACTATTTCCCAAAGAGCAACACTTGGGAGGTACAGACCCCTAATATTTCCTAAAGAGGGACACTTGGGAGCTATGATCTTCTAATATCTCCTAAAGAGTAACACTTGGGAGGTTTGTACCCTAATATCTCCTAAAGAGGGACACTTGGGAGGTATGGACACCTAATATTTCCTAAAGAGGTACACTTGGGAGGTATGGACACCTAATATTTCCTAAAGAGGTACACTTGGGAGGTATGGAACCCTAATATCTCCTAAAGAGGGACACTTGGGAGGTACAGATCCCTAATATCTCCTAATGAGGGACACTTGGGAGGTACGGACCCCTAATATCTCCTAAAGAGGGACACTTGGGAGGTACAGACCCCTAATATCTCCTAAAGAGGGACACTTGGGAGGTACAGACCCCTAATATCTCCTAATGAGGGACACTTGGGAGGTACGGACCCCTAATATCTCCTAAAGAGGGACACTTGGGGGGTATGGACCGCTAATATCTCCTAAAGAGGGAAACTTGGGAGGTATGGACCCCTAATATCTCCTAAAGAGGGACACTTAGGAAGTATGTAATTTTGTTTGTGCTCTGTCATGAGAGATGAGAGTTAAGGTAGTTCATTTACAGAGACTAGTACTCACTAGTAGTGATAAAAAAGGCAGGTAACTTGTCTCAGGCAATTTACAACAAGATAACATAATCACTTCTCAGACACACATCAAGTTTGCTATAGTAATGAACCTCAGGGAGCCCTATAAAAGACAAGGGAAGCTTCAACACAACACGTGTCAGACTAGATTTTAGGCATCAGAGAACAGAATTTGGATAGATACTAGAATGAAGGACATGATATTTAAGTCTTTATACAAGCCTGGTTTATTTGTAAGGCATTACTAGTCCTTTAATAAGAAGAACCATATCAATTCAGGAGCAAACCAATTACACTTTTTCATTCACTTGAATCGGGGATAAAGACAATTGCACATTGATTTAAATGAATTTGTAACCCTTTTAGCTACAATAATTCTTTGGAGACCTCTCTATCACTCAAGGGGTTAAAAGCCCCATTTAAATTAAAAGGGATTCTTGAAATTATTTGTGCCCTACAATTTACTGGGTTCACTCCAATTCATCTTATCAAAGCAGCCTCATTGCATCAGACTTCAGGACACTTTTAACCCCTGGAGTGCCAGAGAGCTATACAACGCATTGCTTTGCAATTCGTTGGGCATCTTTCTGGCAATCAAAAGGTTAAAAGAAATCTCTACAAAAATAAGGGTGGCAACACAGTGTAGGAGAGGTTAAATCACTTACTGGAGGTTCTGCAGCAGCTCAGATTAATCCGGGGAAGAGACTGGCTGATTTCAGTGCACAGAGATTACACGCTATTGCGCATGTTGTAGGCGTTTTTGCTTACCTCCTTCAGAGGGGAAGAAGTGAAGATAGACAGGCTGAAGGCCAGAGCCGTGACGTCACGCGTTTAGATTCTAAATCTCATATATCCGATAACATTGTGTTTTTAAGAAAAAGAAAACCGGTGTGAATTTTTATTGGCCAGCAAGACTCAAATAAGAAGTACTTTCCAAGAGGTAACTGTGACGGTACCAGCGGACACCCAGCCTTGGTGTCCCCGTCAATGGTCACTTCTTCCGCTACGAGCCAGATGGACATCCAACAGCATACTGCAATATACCCCAATCACCAGGCAACACTAGCGTCAGGGTAATCAGAACTGTTTATTGGCACAAAAACACACATTTTTATACAGTGTGGAACAAAAAGGACAGACAATGGTGTAAACATAATACAAAGGGCCAGACATGATTACGTTATTTAGACAAAGGGACTGATGAGGGGCAAACACTAGAACAAAGGGCTGAGGGACTCGAATACATATTTCAAACAATGGCCAGAGGTTTGAAGCATCTTTGAATATTCAGCTTCAACCCCTGGCCAATCCTGAGCCTAGAATCGGCTGACCAATCCTGGTCAAGAGTGTCATAACCGTCTTGGCCTATCAGAACTGTTGGGCGGGCAGCTAACTGACCAATCCCTGGGCCACCTACTTGCTCCCATGTTAAGTCAATGCAGGCCCTTTAACTCCCAACAACCAATCAGCAGCCTACAAACACTTAACCCCCCCTGGCAGCTCATTTTCTCAGTGAATGTCAGCCTGTTTGGGGAAAACGTAGGGTTTCTTTTCTGCCAGCATAATGGTCCTCAGTAGTTGGTGAAGCGTGGTGCTAATCCAGGGTTGCCAACATGGGAGATTGGTCCGGCTCCCATGATAGTAATTGTTCCCCTTTAAGGTCCACAAGTTCAGTTTATCTCTGTGGGATTTATGTTTGTCTGTTTCAAAATGGTGTGAATTAAAGACAGGCTTCAAAGGAGTTCAGTAACAGTGTGGATTCAATGTGAAAATGCATAGATTTGAATTATATAATTAATTTATTTATAGAAGTGCCACAAGTGTACACATTGCTTTATTAACCCTTTGAGTGCCAGAGGGGTATGCAAAAGAATTGCTTTGGGTTTAGGGTTCATACAATACATGATCACACATGTACATTACAGAGTAATACAGTGGAAGTAAGGCTGAAAAAAGACGAGTCCATCAAGTTCAGCCCATTCTATATCACCTCTGTTGATCCGGAGGAATGCAAAACATTTAAACCAATTAAGTCCCAAGTGCGTAAAAAAATTCCTTCCTGACTCAAAATGACAGTTGGATATTTCCCTGGATCAACATCCTATCTGCACTGAAGCCAGCTGTCATAATTCTCAATATTGTTCTATGTTCGATAGAAAGCTGCGCTGTAATCATTGAATTAGTCACCGGGGTCAAACTGGATGACTGATTCAATTATCAGAGCGCAGAGCTGCTTTCTAAGAATGAACCCGGTAACAGGGTTCATTCATTGAAGGCAGCGCTTCTAGTAGATGTAAAAGCCGCATCTAGGATAAACGCTCCCTTCAATGAATGAACCCTGTCACTGGGTTCATTCTTAGAAAGTAGCTCTGCTCCCTGATCATTGAATCAGTCACCTGGTTTGACCCCGGCGAATGATTCAATGATTGCAGCGCAGCGCTGTGAAAATGAACCCGGTGACAGGGTTCATTCATTCTATACAAGCGCTTGATGCTACAGCGGCTTATACAGGAGTCCTGGTACCCCACGGAGATCTGAAAGTTTAATTTAGTTATAAAAGCGGCATATAACCTATGTGAAACATAGGTTATATGCCCTTGATTTAATAAACAGGCAATTGTCACCCCATGATAGGGGGGTGTTATGAGGGGTCATGATACCCGCCTTGAGGTCTGATGTTTGTTTAATACATATTAAATTAAAACATATTAAACATTAAAATAAAAAGCCATTTTTACACAAATACGGCAAGGAATACAGCCTCATAACTTGCATATTGACCCTTTGAGTATCAGAAGGGTAGGAATCACATTGATAAGTGATTCCTACCTCTCTGGTACTCAAAGGGTTAAGTGTCGAATGAAGGACAGGTTCTGTCAAATAAATGGCAGCTCCTGTCCAATGTGGAGGTGAAGTCGGATGCAGTTAGTATGTCGAATGTATGCAATATATGTCAACATACTACGGGGGGGGGGGGGTTGAGGGGGGGGCATTGTGTAGTGTTTGGTGTACTATTTCTATTTATTGTAACCCTTTGAATGCCACAGGGGTGAGCAATGCACATCCCTATGGCATTCAATGCTGTTCATGGTACTGAAAGCCTTCTCTGTATCCCCCTACTGGCTGGGTATGGAAGCACAGAGAACACTGTTCAGAATTATCGTAGTGTTGGTGATGTGTGAGGGGAGGAGATCTCTTCCACACAGACAGCACTTAGAAAATCCTGTATGCTAATATGGACCTTCTCCAACCCTTCCCTTTCATCTGACACTTTTGGTGAATATGTTGATGTGTGTGCAGATCGAATTGTCAGAGTGATTCGAACACATCGACAATATCATACCGACACCACATCGACTTTTAGTGCATCTAGGCCCAAGAATATTTACATAAGTTGAGAAGAGAGAGAAGAAGTGACATATTTTATCTATAAAACAGTTATCTCAAAATCCAACACCAAGACTTCAAACCATCCTGATTATTGAGCATTTACCATATGTAGCAGACCCCCTCCCCCTTGAAAAATTCTATGTGCTTAAAAAGTAAGAGTAGTGATGAGATATTTTATGCAGAATCTTAACTCTAACAAGTGCAGGGTTTGATTTTTACATTGTTATTCACACATTTTCTCTTTCATTTCCTAGGTGATCGAGGTTTAAAAGGTGAAAAAGGTGACAGAGGTGACAGAGTGGAAACAGGTAAAAAAAATAATCATACATTGCGTTACAATAGAGGTCTGGAATTTCAGAATAAAGATAAAGACACACTGAAGTGAACTACAGTTTATTAAACATGCAATCATTAAACATGTAATGAGATAAAAGAAATCAGAGCTATTGCCAGAGTTTACATCAGTATGGAAGACAGACTCTGCAATACAAAAAGAAGAAAACAGGAAAGGTACTTAGCTACCAGAGCTGTACATCAGTGTGGGAGAGCCCTCCACACGAAACTCTGTAGTATCGTTACACAGATGAACAGACAGGCGTGAGAATCAGGTACACTGTCTTTCGTCCCAAATGGCTCTAAGCAAAACTGTGTTGATTCTTTGGGTAAAATACAGACTACGCCCTTATAGGTATGCAAGGTATGTCTAACACTATGCATGCGTATGTGCTTGGTTATATAACACTGAATATTGCACAATTGGAGATGGCACTACCTATCTCTCATAAACACTACGTAAGCTGGCATTGCCTGCCCCTCTGCTGTTGCTAGCCACAACTGCAGAGCATTAACCCCCAACTAACTGTGAGGAGATCACCAAAAACCATCCCTTACACATTGACTGTGCATCATACATACTGTAGAAAGGGTACGGTAAATGTACGAATCTGCCACCAGCACAGCTCCTCCATCATTAGCCATTGATGCCAGCGGCTGCAACTGGGATATGCACTAGGGCATATGGTCGATGTAGCTCATACCAGTGGATACACTCCACCAGCATTATGAATTTAACCTTTTGAATGCCAGGGCAGAGGAATGCATTACTCCGCAATTAGTTGCTTACCTATCTTGCACTCGAAGGGTTTATGCCAGAAAGATTGTATGCCTGCTAGATGTGTTAAGGGGAGAATTTTTGGCATACGCTGCTTAAACGAGCAGTAAACTTTTTTAATGAAGATATATATGATAAAGCTTTTCCTGCGGAGTACAACAATGCCACTCCCACCACTCAAATAATCAGGAAGTGAATTTACTGTGTTTACTTCCTGATAGTTCTAACTGACAGGAAGTAGGGTTGCCACCCAGCCGGTATTTTACCGGCAGGCCGGTAAAAAATTGGCTTCTTTCCAATGTTAAGTCTATGGAGGGAATGCCTTGGCTGGTATTTTTTTGAAGAAAAGGTGGCAACCCTAACAGGAAGTATTTACTGTGTTTCCTTCCTGATAGTTCTAACTGACAGGAAGTGAATTTACTGTGTTTATTTCCTGATAGTTATAACTGACAGGAAGTGAATTTACTGTGTTTCCTTCCTGATAGTTCTGACAGGAAGTGAATTTACTGTGTTTACTTCCTGATAGTTCTAACTGACAGGAAGTGAATTTACTGTGTTTCCTTCCTGATAGTTCTAACTGACAGGAAGTCTATCGAGAACTGTATGTAACTGACTTTCCTCTCCATTAGCATGTAACAGAATTACTAATCGGAATTTGAGCACTAGAGGGCACCGCTGATTTTTTTAAAAAACAAATTTTTAACTGGAAATATGCATCTCTCAACAGTGGTAGTACCCTTATTTTTCTCAACAGGAAAAGCACTACACTATATATGTTTTCATAAAAAAGTTTTATTCTCCTTTAATAAATTGGCATTAGATAGACCTAGGGCTGATAACATCAATTCGAGTGCTAGTTTTTATGGAATGGTATTTCTACATTCATCCCCGATTAACCAATAGGAAGAGTAGGCAGTTGCCTATAGCTCCACATTTTGAGGGGTGCTTCAGCTGTGCTTGTCACACCCTCATTCTGAATTGTGGGTGTGGCTAGAGAAATCTCAGTGTCCTGGCACCAGTTATATACCTGTCTGCAGGCTATTATTTAAAGGAGCAGTAAACTTTTTTATGAAAAAATATATATTGTAGGGCTTTTCCTATTGAGTAAAATAAGGGTACTCCCACTGCTGAGAGATTTATATTTCCAGAGTTATTATAGTTTAAACCCATGTTTTTTAACATTAGCAGTGTCCTCTAGTGGTCAAATTCTAATTAGATTTCCAGTTAGATTCTAATGGAGAGGAAAGTCAGAAAAGTCAGAGATATACAGTTGTCAATAGAATGTGATAGAAACTGCTGTGTCACTTCCTGTCAGTTAGAACTATCAGGAAGTAAACACACAGTAAATTCACTTCCTGTCAGTTAGAACTTCCAGGAAATAAACACAGTAAATTAACTTCCTGATTATTTAAACTGCTATAAATTTTGAATAAAACATCTGACAGCGATGGGAGTGACCTTGTTTTATTCAGCAGAAAATGCTGTGCAAAATATGTGTTTTCATAAAAAAAAGTTTACTGCTCCTTTAACCCCTTGAATGCTAGAGAGATATCCAGTGCTTTGCGGAGCAATGTGTTGGAGGAATCTCTAGAAACTGAGCAGTTAAAGCTTTTTTTAATGTACTTCCTGTAGGCTAAGGTTTATTTTGTGTGCTAGGAAAAAGTGGATGTAACTGGTGGTGGAGTAATTTGAAGAGTTGTGGTGTTGCCATGGGCGGAGCCAAGGTCACCTAGAATACCTTGCCTGGGGGCTCCTGGGATATAAATCTAGCCCTGTTTGTGTCCTGATCCACCAGTGCAGTATGTCACAGTAAGTGCCTTCAATGCAGATATATACCTCCCAAGTGTCCCTCTTTAGGAGGGACAGTCCCTCTTTTAGACCCAAATCCCTCTGTCCCTCTTTCCCACCCTGATGTCCCTCTTTTTAGGAAATCAGACTGTGTGGTGTGTATATAAGTGTATCACATTGCTCCACAGCAATAAAACTCACATTAATCTTCATTACATGAGTTTATAAATTAGTCTGTGTAAATAGAAAACCTTTGGTCTTGTTAGAAGTCATTTATTAGGTTACACAAGGAGGTATCAATAGGTCATGAAATAAAAATGATTGGTAATGCCCTGTCCACCAGCCACACCCACAGCAACACCCCTTAAAACACGTGTCCCTCTTTGGCAATTTGAAATGTTGGGAGGTATGCAGATAGGAGGTGCCAGTCAGGAGGGAATTTTTTCTATCCACTTGGATCTAAATTGGATATGGCTTCAGTGGGTTTTATTTGCCTTCCACTGGATCAACAAGAGTCTTCTGGCATGGGCTGGACTTGATAGACGCATGTCTTTTTTCAACCTCGTAAACTATGTTACTATATATTTTAACTGATTATACTTTTCTATGAGGAGTCCTTGTTGCTCCTCCCCTACACCACGGGTGCTTTTGTGGATATGCATCATTCTGCTGTTGATGTTTATACAGCCTATTGGTGGCACAGTATAGCACCAATAGAGGAAGTGATTTAATGTTTCACAATTTTAAATGTCCTTTAATTTAACCACTTGGGTGCTAGAGAGGTCACCAATGTATTGTGGAGAAATGCATTCGAGACCTTTCTAGCATCCACTGCCTGTGGGAGTGTAAATAAATTCAAGTCTATGATCTGTAATACAATTCATGGTTTGTGCTCACATACTACAAGGTGAATTCAGCCCATCTGGAATATCCATAAGAACCACAATCACGAGCCAAGGATAGACGTGCATAGGAACTGAACCTTGTGCATAACCACAGTATAAGCAGTGTAACATGATATGGAAACAAGGGAAAGGATACGTCTCCAGAGAACATGTTTCATGGCTGCTTTTCTGCCTTTTTCACATGTAAACAGAATCTCATTGTTGCACCTTTAAAGACATTCTCTCAAGTTAAAAAAAGACAGTTAACATTCCAAAAACAGAATTTAGAATGAGATCCATGCATCTGTTTTACACTTCATAAGATCTCATCTGAAAGCGTTTTCCTGATGATTTAATACTGGTAAGAAGTTGTTATTCTAGTCTAAATTACCATAAGACTGAATAGATTATGAGGACAGCAGTGCTTTGGTTGCTGAAGGAGTTTCAAGGAATAGTAAACCCAAAATATGAATTACGTAAACAGAAAGGCCAGTGTGTGAATGTACAAATATGAAGCTTAGCTCCACCGACACTAACCTTCAATGCCAGAGCACGTCAATGTATGCACTACGGTTTACATAAGAGCGTGCAACATTTAGCCACTATAACTAGGATGCATCATCAAGAGCGCCATATAAGAATCTTGCACAAATCTCCGGCTGTCTCTCCTGCTCAATGAAAGTTAAAATGACCTCGGTGTGGGCACGGTGTGGGAGTACATCATGATGATTTTTAAAACGTTTAACTTTCATTGCTCAGGAGAGACAGCCGGAGTGCAGGTTCAACGATACAAACAACTATAAAAAACTGGGTAGGAGCTGGCATTATTAATTCATGCAGATAAGCGGGACATTAATTAATAAAGATATGCAGCAGTGCGGGTTGTGGCCACGTTTTACGAGGTGCCATAAGAATCTCGCCCTTTTGATTTGTGCAAGATTCTTATATGGCTCTCTTGAAGCCGGTGACATAGTTATAGTGGCTACATGTCGAACGCTCTAATGTGTGCGACATTTGAAAAGGTTTCCATGCACTACAGAGTGTGATTACTGTTGTGCATACTGGCAGAAACAGCTTCGCTGGCACTACCCTCCAATGCCAGTGCACATCAGGGTAATTTCAACTGTAAGCTCTGTAGTATCACTAGTGTAGCCCCATTTCAACTGTAAGCTCTGTAGTATCACTAGTGTAGCCCCATTTCAACTGTAAGCTCTGTAGTATCACTAGTGTAGCTCCATTTCAACTGTAAGCTCTGTAGTATCACTACTGTAGCCCCATTTCAACTGTAAGCTCTGTAGTATCACTACTGTAGTCCCATTTCAACTGTAAGCTCTGTAGTATCACTAGTGTAGCTCCATTTCAACTGTAAGCTCTTTAGTATCACTAGTGCAGCCCCATTTCAACTGTAAGCTCTGTAGTATCACTAGTGTAGCTCCATTTCAACTGTAAGCTCTGTAGTATCACTAGTGTAGCTCCATTTCAACTGTAAGCTCTGTAGTATCGCTAGTGTAGCCCCATTTCAACTGTAAGCTCTATAGTATCACTACTGTAGTCCCATTTCAACTGTAAGCTCTGTAGTATCACTACTGTAGCCCCATTTCAACTGTAAGCTCTGTAGTATCACTAGTGTAGCTCAGTTTCAACTGTAAGCTCTGTAGTATCACTAGTGTAGAACCATTTCAACTGTAAGCTCTGTAGTATCACTACTGTAGCCCCATTTCAACTGTAAGCTCTGTAGTATCACTAGTGCAGCCCCATTTCAACTGTAAGCTCTGTAGTATCACTAGTGCAGCCCCATTTCAACTGTAAGCTCTGTAGTATCACTAGTGTAGCTCCATTTCAACTGTAAGCTCTGTAGTATCACTAGTGTAGCCCCATTTCAACTGTAAGCTCTGTAGTATCACTAGTGCAGCCCCATTTCAACTGTAAGCTCTGTAGTATCACTAGTGCAGCCCCATTTCAACTGTAAGCTCTGTAGTATCACTTTCCTTAGTTTGCAACATTAATGCCAATTTTAAAATTATCAAAAGAGGGTGGGCTGAGACTTTGGACTCGAACGATAGTAGAAATTGACCCCTTGACTGTATTTGCCAACCTTTCCCTGGTTACCTCACTGAAGGTTGGGCTTGCAACTTCATGTCCATCTGTCTCCTGGTTATTTAGGATCTGACCTCTGCTTTCTTATGTTTCCTTATTACTGCACATGAATTCTCTTCTCTGCACTGCACTGGGATATAGTCCCCTGTACGCTACACCTGTTCAACTACCTACAGACCTGAACACCCAGTGGGGCTGTATAAATAAGCTTTTCAGACATAAATATAAGGAAACGAGTACATTAAGCATTAGATTATTGTAACCCAAATGTGTCATCATGTGTGAACTGTGTCTACAAACCAGACAAGAACGCAGACAGTGAAGAGTTTACGCCTCTCCAGACACAAGTTATATCAGATTTTCATTGAAGGATTTCCTGTATTTATGGGCAGTAAGTTAATTCTGTATGTCTCGTGTTCTCTTAAGCAACGTCAGAGATAAATCTGAGAACTGAATCTGTCCCATGGACTTTACTGAATAAAATGAGCACTTTGGATCTTAAAGGGATAGTAATACTTCGTTTTATCTTTATTTTATTTTGTAGGCATTAAAAAAACATGAAGAATGATATGTCTTATCTCTCAAACCTTTATAGTTTAAGAGATATTCACAAGCAAAGTATCCCCCCCCCCGTTCAGCCAGATCAGAAGGGAGATGCCCAGGTAGACTGCAGAGAGGGACAATCTTCAATTAAGATAAGGGAAAAAGCTGAAAAACTTGTCAAGGGGGGCGGGGCTTTCATTGTTCTCATAGGAAGAAGATTGTCCCCTGCTGTTATTTGTCTGGTCTATGGACTGGATTCCACATCTGAGAAGAGATGGCTTACACTAGGTAAAAGTGGCGGGAAGGGGAAACTTTGATTGTGAATATCTCTTAAACCATAAAGGTTTGAGAGATAAGACTTATATCATTCTTCATGTTTTTTTAATGCCTACAAAATAAAATAAAGTTAAAGGGATAGTAATACATATATATATATATATATATATATATATATATATATATATTATCTTGTAGGGTAAAACAAGGGTTCTCCCACAGCTGAAAGGTGTTTTATTCAAAAGTTATTGCAGCTGAAACTTGTATTTTGTAGGCACAGTATCACAGTACCCTGAAATTGTACAGTGGGGCTGTGGCTATACCATCCTATGGACAGCTCTGGTCAGTTGACCATAAACCTCCATAGGTACAATTTCAGGCCACTGTGATATTGCACCTAAAAAAAATCAACTTTGAGCTGTAGTAACTTTTGAATAAAACACATTTCAGCAGTGTGAGTTCTCTTGTTTTACTCAAGGGTATAAACACTACAATATATATATTTTTTTACATATTAAGTATTACTGTCCCTATAAAGCCATCTCTATCATATTGCTTAGTAGTTGAAGACATCTCTATAATCCAAAAAAGTGTGTGTGGGTGGGGGGAGTGTTCCGGTGATTAAACCTAGGAGACTCTCACTGCTGCTGTAGCTTTATTCAAAAGTTATAACAATTCAAACTGTAATTAAGTGATAGAACTGATACTATCACATTCAGAGGCGTAACTACAGGTGGTGTAGAGAGAGCAGTTGTGATGAGGACCAGCATCTAAGCAGGTCCATCGGCCTCAGGGCACATTAGGTTATAGTTATGTTCCTGGGCAAAGATTTGTGTGTTTGGGGGCTCAAGAAAATGTTTGGGACCTTCCAGTGACTGGGGCCTTCCAATGACTAGGACCTTCCAATGACTGGGACCTTCCAATGACTAGGACCTTCCAATGACTGGGGCCTTCCAATGACTAGGACCTTCCAATGACTGGGACCTTCCAATGACTAGGTAGGCCACTGATCTCATTCAAAGAGAACTGCAGTCAGTAGCTCACCTCTCCTATAGAATGCAATAGAATAACTGTCTGGTGACTAGGTGATCTATAGGTTAACCCCTTAAGGACTACATGACGTACTATGACCGCCATGGTCCTTAAATACTTAAAGACCAATGACGGTCATAGTACGTCACATACATTTTGCTTACAGTGCTCCACCGGGAGCGCTGTAAGTAAAAATGGGACCTAAAATTGACCGCTTCAAGAATGGAGCAATATCTTTCAGGCCACAAAGCAGCGCACCGATACACACAACAGGTCACGTGTACCGGCGTGTCGGCAAGGATCAAAGCAGTCTTTATGTGACGGAAACGTCCCAGGACCGCTGGTCCTTAAGGGGTTAATGGCATGGCGACTAAGTGCCACCATTAAAGGGATTTTATCACGTAATATTGGAAAAAAGGGGTTTATCCTGCTGACTAAATCAAGGATGCTCCCACTGCTGAGAGATGTTTTGTTTGAAAGTTATTGTAGCTCAAACTTGCAAATTTTGGGGGCAGTATCCTCCAAGGCCTGACATTTTCTTCAGTGGCAATGTTGCTACAACATCCTTTGGAGGTTTTCGGTCAACTGAATTTACCGTCCATGAACCACTATAGCAAATTTTAGGCTATGGCGTGTGCCTCACCCAAAAAATGGCAAGTTTGAGCTGCAATATATCCTATATAATAATTAGGTAAAAGTTTGTCATGACGCAGTCATGCGCAGTAGAGACTGCTGTGCGTGCTGCAGTCATGCGCAGTAGAGACTGCCCGTGACGCGGTCGATACGGAGCAGGGTGCTCCGAATTCAGACTGTGGTCGGTGCGCATAGGGGAACACCGTCTGAATTTGGAGCACCCCGCTCCATATCAGCACTGCACCATGACCGGCCGGCACTGTAGCCCGTGTACACAGGCTCTTCAATTAGTTTTGAATAAAACACCTCTCAACACTATGGGCCGTATGTTCAAAGGGATAACGACATAAAATTGTTGTATGAAAGACAAAAATAAGTCCTTGAATGCATGAACGACATATTTTCTATAGAGTATACGACAAAAAACAAGTAATGTCCATTGTGTACGACACAACTCCAGAATTGACGGGCAAAGGGGCGTGGCTAGGGCGTGGCCAAACTATTCTCCAGTGTCGTATAGAGGAAAAGAAAATTTGCCGTAACTAACGACAAAAAAATGTCTTTCAAAAGACAAAATTTGTACGTTAAGAAAAAAGTGGAGGGAATGTGTTCTGAATGTGAGAATTTTTGTCTTTAGTTAAGACATTTTTGTCATTAGTTAAGACATTTTTAAAGACATTTTTGCTGTTAAGACATTTTTTAAGACATTTTTGTCTTTAGTTAAGACATTTTTTTGTTGTTCCATACGACAATTTCAGTCAGGACAAACGACATATTTCCAATCACATCCGACACTCTCTGAAAATATTAATGATCCCAACGACACTGTACTTTGAAAAGTCGTCACAAATGACATAAGCTATTTCGCAACTTCTTTGAACATATGGCCCTATGAGTACCCTTGTTTTACTCAGTGAGATAAAACTTTGAGTGCCATAGGGTTGCCTGACACATTGCGAAGGCACCGCTCTGGCAATCAAATAGTTAACCACTTTGAAGCTAAGCCTTTTCAACCCCGGCGTTAAGAATGTCTTAGCACTTTTTTATTTTATTTTTACTTTTTATTATTTTTTTTATTGAAATTCCTATAAAGTGAATGAAAAAAAAAATGCCTGGAATTGTAGTTTTCTGGTTTCCACTTGCAAATGCTTATGGTTCTAAGTTTAGCATTAATTATTTTTCTAAAACACCCAAAATTCATCTTTTTATGCATAGATCTTCCTAGAAAAATTAGCAATTGGAAAATTAAAATGTTTTCCATTTTATGCCATTCTGCATTTCAGCCACAAAATAACAAGAAATAAATCATATAACTCTATGTGCTATATATTTTTTATATTAAAATTTCAGAGACTGGCCAATTGAAATTATACCTGAAGACAGGTTTGCTATGAACTCACCAGATGTTGGCGCTATAGTAAAAAAAAAAATAGAAAAAACATTTGTGTTCACATTTACACTCTTTCAAATACATTGAAATCCCTGAAAACTATGATATATCACATTACGATAAATAGCTAGAGGTCTCCTGAGTGAAATGGTACCAGGGTTTGACCTGTAATCATTTTGGAATAAATAATTTCCCAGCAGATCAAGTACTTTTGTTTTAAAATGCTTACAATATGTTTTTTTCATAATACATATTTGCTACTCCTTTATCTGGGCAGAAAACTCTTATTGGCAATATAAAACAATTCTGGATGCAGTAATGTTACAATAAGGGTCACTCCAGGGGCCCGGCCGCCAGCTGCGACCCCCCAGCCTGGCGCCTGCAACTAGCTGAGAGGTCCGTGCCTTTTTCGGCACAGACCTCTATTAGCATCTGAGCACCCTCTCCGCACTCTACTAATGCACTCTACTAATTTGAAAAGTACTTTAATAGACAAACATCTAGAACAATCCTACAGCGTTTGACTGCATCCTACATTTGATTATAACAGCTTATGCTGTTTGTTTTATGTTTAACCCAGTGGTTTAGGGTTAATCTTAGAAATGTAAATAAATGTTAAGTTTTAATTACATTTTTCCTAATTTCCCCCGTGTTCCATTTTTTGACTCGGAGACAGATAGGGGTGGAGTATAGATGGTGTGCTTGAGTAAATAAGGTGACTTTTTACTATTTGATGTTTACCCTATGAGCGCCTATCTTTCACCCAAGTGTCTCCTTGTTAAATATAGGATTATAGTGTGCGCAGGGTTTTTCTTTCTTTAGAACTATTTTGTTTACCTAATTAACAAGCACACATGAACTAGCAGGAGAAGTGAGACGCAGCCCATGCCTGCTAGCACAGGACAGATCAAGAACAGATGTCTGTCAGATACCAGTACTGTCACTGACTTGATTGTACAATAAAACAGTCCTTATTTTGGAACAGCTGACAAGCTATAATTCACCATCCTTATCAATAAAAAAAATAATGCGACCTCACGTTTCGCTCATGTCGCCTATAACTGATAAAACTTGGAGTCCCCTTCTTAAGTCCATGTAATAAGCATCTTGGATATGATGTTTAGTGCCAGGGGACAGGAGATTGTGGACATGTAGACATTCCTATCGGTTGTCTGTGTGTGGCAGACAGTCATGGCTAATGTAACTTGTCTCTTTATTACATCCTGTGGGGACAGTCTGTCCTCTCTTTCATTTCATTTGGGTTAATGGAATGTGAGTCACAGTACTTTCCTTCCAGCTGCCAGAATAATACACTGGGGCATATGTATAAAGGAGAAAAAAATGAAGTGATTTTCTGTCCCGGCAGAAGTGGCCGAATTTCCAAATAGTCAGAGTAGACAACTTCCTAGAGCTTCAAATGTTGAGGGGAGGAGCCTCAGCTGTGCTGGTCACACCCACATTCTGAATTGTGGGAGTGGTCAGAGCAATCTCAGTGTCTCTGCTCCAGTTTTATAACCATTATTTAACCCCTTGGATCTCCAATGCATTGCTTAGGAAAGCACTGGGCATGTCATTAACAACTAATGGATTAAGGCTTTTTATTTATGTATTTATTTAATTTGCTTTATTTGTTATAGGACAAGGGTATTTTCTGTGTCAGGAAATAGTGGATGGGACTGGAGGCGGGGTCCTATGAGGAACTGGGGTGTGGTCATGGGTGGAGCTAAGGGCACCTACAGTGCTTTGCCTAGAGGCTCCTGGGATATAAATCCATCGCTGGTGGTAGGCATACCTCCCAACATTTCAAATTGCCAGAGAGGGACACTTGTGTTTTAGGGGTTGTGGCTGGGAGCGTGGCTGGTGGGCGGGGCATTAACAAGAATTTTTATGCTATTTCATGACCTATTGACACCTCCTTGTGTAACCTAATAAATGACGTATAACAAGACCAAAGTGTTTTAGTTACACGGACTAATTTATAAACACATATACTGACGTTTAAACAAACATTGATGTAAGTTTTATTACTGTAGAGCAATATGATACACTTATATACACACCACACAGTCTGATCTCCTAAACACAGGGACACCAGGGTGATACTCTTCTATACACACCACACAGTCTGATCTCCTAAACACAGGACACCAGGGTGATACACTTATATACACACCACACAGTCTGATCTCCTAAACACAGGGACACCAGGGTGATACACTTATATACACACACCGCACAGTCTGATCTCCTAAACACAGGACACCAGGGTGATACACTTATATACACACCACACAGTCTGATCTCCTAAACACAGGGATACCGGGGTGATACACTTATATACACACCACACAGTCTGATCTCCTAAACACAGGGACACCAGGGTGATACACTTATATACACACCACACAGTCTAATCTCCTAAACACAGGTACACCAGGGTGATACACTTATATACACACACCGCACAGTCTGATCTCCTAAACACAGGACACCAGGGTGATACACTTATATACACACCACACAGTCTGATCTCCTAAACACAGGGACACCAGGGTGATACACTTATATACACACCACACAGTCTAATCTCCTAAACACAGGTACACCAGGGTGATACACTTATATACACACCACACAGTCTGATCTCCTAAACACAGGGACACCAGGGTGATACACTTATATACACACCACACAGTCTGATCTCCTAAATACAGGGACACCAGGGTGATACACTTATATACACACCACACAGTCTAATCTCCTAAACACAGGTACACCAGGGTGATACACTTATATACACACCACACAGTCTGATCTCCTAAACACAGGGACACCAGGGTGATACACTTATATACACACCACACAGTCTGATCTCCTAAACACAGGGACACCAGGGTGATACACTTATATACACACCACACAGTCTGATCTCCTAAACACAGGGACACCAGGGTGATACACTTATATACACACCACACAGTCTGATCTCCTAAACACAGGGACACCAGGGTGATACACTTATATACACACCACACAGTCTGATCTCCTAAACACAGGTACACCAGGGTGATACACTTATATACACACCACACAGTCTGATCTCCTAAATACAGGGACACCAGGGTGATACACTTATATACACACCACACAGTCTGATCTCCTAAACACAGGGACACCGGGGTGATACACTTCTATACACACCACACAGTCTAATCTCCTAAACACAGGGACACCAGGGTGATACACTTATATACACACCACACAGTCTGATCTCCTAAACACAGGTACACCGGGGTGGTACACTTATATACACACCACACAGTCTGATCTCCTAAACACAGGGACACCAGGGTGATACACTTATATACACACCACACAGTCTGATCTCCTAAACACAGGGACATCAGGGTGATACGCTTATATACACACCACACAGTCTGATCTCCTAAACACAGGGACACCGGGGTGATACACTTCTATACACACCACACAGTCTGATCTCCTAAACACAGGGACATCAGGGTGATACGCTTATATACACACCACACAGTCTGATCTCCTAAACACAGGGACACGATGGTGATACACTTATATACACACCACACAGTCTGATCTCCTAAACACAGGGACACCAAGGTGATACACTTATATACACACACCACACAGTCTGATCTCCTAAACACAGGGACACCAGGGTGATACACTTATATACACACCTCACAGTCTGATCTCCTAAACACAGGGACACCGGGGTGATACACTTATATACACACCACACAGTCTGATCTCCTAAACACAGGGACACCAAGGTGATACACTTATATACACACACCACACAGTCTGATCTCCTAAACACAGGGACACCAGGGTGATACACTTATATACACACCTCACAGTCTGATCTCCTAAACACAGGGACACCAGGGTGATACACTTATATACACACCTCACAGTCTGATCTCCTAAACACAGGGACACCAGGGTGATACACTTATATACACACCACACAGTCTGATCTCCTAAACACAGGGGCACCAGGGTGATACACTTATATACACACCACACAGTCTGATCTCCTAAACACAGGGACACCAGGGTGATACATTTATATACACACCACACAGTCTGATCTCCTAAACACAGGGGCACCAGGGTGATACACTTCTATACACACCACACAGTCTGATCTCCTAAACACAGGACACCAGGGTGATACACTTCTATACACACCACACAGTCTGATCTCCTAAACACAGGGACATCAGGGTGATACACTTATATACTCACCACACAGTCTGATCTCCTAAACACAGGGGCACCAGGGTGATACACTTCTATACACACCACACAGTCTGATCTCCTAAACACAGGGACACCAGAGTGATACACTTCTATACACACCACACAGTCTGATCTCCTAAACACAGGTACACCAGGGTGATACATTTATATACACATCACACAGTCTGATCTCCTAAACACAGGGACACCAGGGTGATACACTTATATACACACCACACAGTCTGATCTCCTAAACACAGGGACACCAGGGTGATACATTTATATACACACCACACAGTCTGATCTCCTAAACACAGGGACACCACGGTGATACACTTATATACACACCACACAGTCTGATCTCCTAAACACAGGGACACCAGGGTGATACACTTCTATACACACCACACAGTCTGATCTCCTAAACACAGGGACACCGGGGTGATACACTTCTATACACACCACACAGTCTGATCTCCTAAACACAGGGACACCAGGGTGATACACTTATATACACACCACACAGTCTGATCTCCTAAACACAGGAACACCAGGGTGATACACTTCTATACACACACCACACAGTCTGATCTCCTAAACACAGGGACACCAGGGTGATACACTTATATACACACCACACAGTCTGATGTACTAAACACAGGGACACCGGGGTGATACACTTATATACACACCACACAGTCTGATCTCCTAAACACAGGGACACCAGGTTGATACACTTATATACACACCACACAGTCTGATCTCCTAAACACAGGGACACCAGGGTGATACACTTCTATACACACCACACAGTCTGATCTCCTAAACACAGGGACACCAGGGTGATACACTTCTATACACACCACACAGTCTGATCTCCTAAACACAGAGACACCAGGGTGATACACTTCTATACACACCACACAGTCTGATCTCCTAAACACAGGGGCACCAGGGTGATACACTTATATACACATCACACAGTCTGATCTCCTAAACACAGGGACACCAGGTTGATACACTTCTATACACACCACACAGTCTGATCTCCTAAATACAGGGACACCGGGGTGATACACTTATATACACAACACACAGTCTAATCTCCTAAACACAGGGACACCAGGGTGATACACTTATATACACACCACACAGTCTGATCTCCTAAACACAGGGACACCAGGGTGATACACTTCTATACACACCACACAGTCTAATCTCCTAAACACAGGGACACCAGGGTGATACACTTATATACACACCACACAGTCTGATCTCCTAAACACAGGGACACCAGGGTGATACACTTATATACACATCACACAGTCTGATCTCCTAAACACAGGGACACCAGGGTGATACACTTCTATACACACCACACAGTCTGATCTCCTAAACACAGGGACACCAGGGTGATACACTTCTATACACACCACACAGTCTAATCTCCTAAACACAGGGACACCAGGGTGATACACTTATATACACACCACACAGTCTGATCTCCTAAACACAGGGACACCAGGGTGATACACTTATATACACATCACACAGTCTGATCTCCTAAACACAGGGACACCAGGGTGATACACTTCTATACACACCACACAGTCTGATCTCCTAAACACAGGGACACCAGGGTGATACACTTATATACACACCACACAGTCTGATCTCCTAAACACAGGGACACCAGGGTGATACACTTCTATACACACCACACAGTCTGATCTCCTAAACACACGGACACCAGGGTGATACACTTATATACACACCTCACAGTCTGATCTCCTAAACACAGGGACACCGGGGTGATACACTTCTATACACACCACACAGTCTAATCTCCTAAACACAGGGACACCAGGGTGATACACTTGTATACACACCACACAGTCTAATCTCCTAAACACAGGGACACCAGGGCGATACACTTCTATACACACCACACAGTCTGATCTCCTAAATACTGGGACACCAGGGTGATACACTTCTATACAAACCACACAGTCTGATCTCCTAAACACAGGGACACCAGGGTGATACACTTATATACACACCACACAGTCTGATCTCCTAAACACAGGAACACCAGGGTGATACACTTATATACACACCACACAGTCTGATCTCCTAAAAAGAGGGACATCAGGGTGGGAAAGAGGGACAGAGGGATTTGGATCTAAAAGAGGGACTGTCCCTCCTAAAGAGGGACACTTAGGAGGTGTGGGTAGGCATTAACACAATAAAGGAATTAAACACCCAGGATGGACAAAGGTCTCTGGTGAGAAACATATACGATGGTACATTTTATCTTGAAAAGAAAATAGACAGACTAGATGGGACGATTGGCTCTTATCTGCCAAGGAGTGTAACTACAGGAGGGCACAGTTGTGCTGGGGCAGGGGGTCCAAGAGCGCCATCTACCCCAGGGGTGCAATAGGTTCAAGACATGACTGTGAAATTCATTTGTGTTAGGGGGCCCACAAAAAGGACCAGTCACTGAATCTGCCATCAAAATCTATGGGCCCGGCCCAGAGACAAAAGGCATTAATTCTGGTACAGAACAACAGCATCGTAGATGACAAATAATCATTTACATTAACCCTATGAGTATCAGGGTTGCAATGCATTGGCATTCAAAGGGTTCATTGAAATGGAGCTGTTAACCTTTTTGAATTCTACAGAGGTCTCTAATGCCTTATGAAGCAATACATAGGAGAGATCCCTAGCTTTTAGGAGTTTAAAACCTCTTACTGCTATCATAAGGAAAACCCTGCCCCCCTTGACAGGTATTTCAGGTTTTTCCTTATGCTCACTGAAGATTGTCCCTCTCTGTGATCCATCCGGACAGTCTTGCTGCTCTGAGGTGAGCAGTGTTACATCAGTAAAAGGGACAGGAGGGGGATACTTTATCATTCAATTACTCTTGTACTACAACTCTGACAGTAATGATATAACACTCTCCATGGCCCAAATACTATGAAGATTAATTGGAGCTGCTTTTATTGTGAAACATTACTATCCCTTTAAATAAATGACTATTCAAATAGTATAAAGGGTCACTACCACGTAAGCATTGTTAAGGAATCAATAAAGTTTTATTATGAAATAAAAAAAGGAACATATTGTAGGATCTTCCTGTTGAGTAATACCAGGGCTTTGACACTAGTGGGAGAAGAGTCATTCAAAAATGATTACAGCTCAACATAAGGTTCAGTTGACACAATTACTATCAGTTTCATTAAAGAAAATATTTTTTAAGTTTTCTCCAAAATGTCTTACTACAAGCTCCCTTGTGTGCCCCGATCTGCTATATGTGGTGTGACTCAATTTATGTTACACTGAGCTGTCGATATCATTTCTACTCAAGGCCAGTCTTGCTGCTCTGAGGTGAACAGTGTTACATCAGTAAAAGGGACGGGAGGGGGATACTTTATCATTCAATTACTCTTGAACTACAACTCTGACAGAATTGAAATAACACTCTCCAAAGTCCAAATACTATGATGATTAATTAGAGCTGCTTTTATTATGATACATTACTATCCCTTTAATGCTTTATACATCCAGACATAAAGATGAGGCTTATTTTCAACCAGAAAGTCTTCTAAAAGTACTTCAATATCATCCTTAGACCAAACTCTGTACAGAAATATATTTTTGGTAATAGTTTCTGAACACAGAGGTGAAAGACTTTAACCCCTTTGTGACCAGCCACGCGCATACACGGACGTCACTTAATGCCCGGAGGGGACCCAGGGACCCGGACTTCCGGGACGTACATGTAAGTCCTCTGTCACCAAGTGGCAGTTTTTGCGGGCCGTACATTTATGTCCATTGTCAGGAAGGGGTTAACCCTGTGATTTCCAGAGGGGAACCAACGCGTTGCAAAGCATTGCCTACCACTCTGGCACTCAATGGGTTAATAAGAGTAAACCTTCTAGTTGTGGGAGAGTGGGATAGACCTTTTTTCAGTACTCTATGTTTTGTTGATTACCCTAGTTGTAAGGGGAATTACAATAACATATAAAGGAAAATGACAGAATTCTAGTGCAAATTAACCCTTTGAGTGCCCGAGGGGTACGGGATGCATTGCTTTGCAATATGTTGCGTACCCCTCTGGCAAACAAAGGGTTAAATGTGCGAGAGTGACTGTTCTGCTTTACACACATCGATCACCCTAATGAAAATAGTGGGTTTGTGCAACAGTCTCTATATTATTCTGGATATCACTTTCATTTAAAAGCAATGTGTATTTTTGCAGTTGTACTCCTTTAAGGCAACAGGAACGTTTTGTTGATGAAAAAAACATGGTGTAGAGAAACAAGTGTACACCTGCTGCTGCGAGAACCTTTACTGAAAAGTTATTACAGTTCAAGATAATGGGGGAAATGCAGTCAGGTGTGATAAAGAGGTGATAATGTGGAGATATCTTCTCCAGTGATATCACTTCTCCTGTTCCTATATTATTGTATAGATCAGGACAGTGCAAGTTCAGTCCTCAAGGGCCACAAGCAGGCCAGGATGTAATGATTTCCCTGATTAAAGGGGATCCATCACCCCAAATAAAGTCTCTCCCCCCAACAATAACCCATCTAGCGATTAGCTTAACAATAGTAGTATTAGCCAGCATGATTACCATGTTACTGAGAAATCCTACTTCTGCCGAGACTGACAGCCAGGCAACACAACTGTAGAGGCATCTGCATACCTGCGCCGTCAGTCCCTTGCGGTACCTAAAGGTGACACGCAACGCCCCCTAGAAGAGACCGGGACTGAAGGCGCAGGTGCCCAGATGTCTGTAAGCAAATATCTGTGCTGTTGCCTGGCCGTCAGTCTTAGCACAAGTAGGATTTCTCAGAAATGCAGTGATTTTGCTGGATAATACTACTATAGTTAACCCTTTGAGTGCCAGAGGGGTACGGAATGCATTGCAAAGCAATGCATTCCGTACCCCTCTGGCACTCAAAGGGTTAAACTTATCACTAGATGGGAAATTGTTGGGGGGAGACTTTATTTGGGATAATAGTTCCTCTTTAAATCCAGGTGAGTTAATCAGTGGATCACTCATTGTGACTGACTCACCTGTGCTTAATCAGGGAAATCCTTTCATCCTGGCCTGTTGGTGGCCCTTGAGGACTGAACTTGGACAGCCCTTTTATAAAGCATATGCACTAAGATCTCTCTTAGTCGAGAAATCCTAGTGCATTGGCTCTATAGAAAAACACAGGAACACACCTCCCAACATTTCAAATTGCCAAAGAGGGACACTTGTGTCTTAGGGGGTGTTTCTTGGGGTGTGGCTGGTGGGCGGGGCATTACCAGGAATTTTTAAGCTGTTTCATGACCTATTGTCACCTCCTTGTGTAACCTCATGAATGATTTATAACAAGACCAAAGTATTTTATTTACACACACTAATTCATAAACACATATACTGACATTTAAACAAACAATAATGTGAGTTTTATTGCTGTAGAGCAATATTATACACTTATATACACACCACACAATCTGATCTCCTAAAAAGAGGGACGTCAGGGTGGGAAAGAGGGACAGAGGGATTTAGGTCTAAAAGAGGGACTGTCCCTCCTAAAGAGGGACACTTGGGAGGTATGCAGGAATTGTAGAAGTGATATCACTGTAGAAGATATTTCCACGTTATCTCATCTTTATCACACCTTAGTGCGTTGTTTCTCAACTCCTGTCCTCACTAACAGGCCAGGACTTAGATGTTTCTCTGCTAGAGCACAGGTGTGGTGATCAGAGGCTCATTCACATTGATTAACTCACCTGTGCTCTAACAAGGAGATCATGTGATCAGAGGCTCATTCACATTGATTAACTCACCTGTGCTCTAACAAGGAAATCATGTGATCAGAGGCTCATTCACATTGATTAACTCACCTGTGCTCTAACAAGGAAATCATGTGATCAGAGGCTCACTCACATTGATTAACTCACCTGTGTTCTAACAAGGAAATCATGTGATCAGAGGCTCACTCACATTGATTAACTCACCTGTGCTCTAACAATGAAATCATGTGATCAGAGGCTCATTCACATTGATTAACTCACCTGTGCTCTAACAAGGAAATCATGTGATCAGAGGCTCACTCACATTGATTAACTCACCTGTGTTCTAACAAGGAAATCATCACATCCTGGCCTGTTAGTGGGTCCTGAGGACGGGAGCTGAGAAATACTGCCTTAGTGCATCTCTCCCATTGTCTCTGTATTTTAGTGTTTAGAGAGCTTTACAGTCAATGACAAAAAATATCTTTTGGAACTAAAGAAACAGTACCACCTAGTGGTCACTTATTATACAATGGTTTTCCTAAAAGAAAACAAAGATGATAAATCAAACCATTTTGAGCTGTTATAATGTTTGAATGAATTATCTCCCAGGAATGGGAGAATCCGTGTTTTAATCAGCCAAAAAATATATATATATATGTTTCATAATAAAATTATATCATACTATTAACCCTGTAAGTATCAGCTGCACGGGGCTGGCAAAAAAGGACCACGGGGCATTTTTTCAGAAATGGAATCAGGGATCCCTGAATGGAGTGCTGCTGCAGGGGGCCCCTGAATTCCATGACCTACATATACTTCATGGGTCCTTAACGTAACTTAAGGGATGTCTGAGTGTTCAGTTGTTGGCTTGCCCTTTAAGGATGTCTGTTTTGCCTTTTCCATCAATAAGGAATTTTCAGAAACAAAATAGGCCAACTGGTTTCCGTCTGCTGTCAAATGCATCTCCTTACTGAAACAAATCTGCAGTCTGGAACTTTGTAATTTTAAAGGGATAGTAATGGTTAATTTTAAGTTGATTTAATATTGTAGACATTAAAAAAAGATTAAGATCAATGTAAGTCTTATCTCTCAAACCTTTATGGTTTGAGAGATATAACTTGCTAAAGTTACCTTTTTTCCTAGCTGTTTTACTCAAGTCTGCCATCTAGCTGACAGCTGCAGATTCCAGTCATTTCACCAGACAGAGGCTCTTCAGCAGAGCTGAAATAATGCTATTTAGAAATAAATACTTCACTGGAACAGTCTACAAAGTGTGCTTGCAAACCAGGCGCACTTCGTAGACCGTTCCAAATTAAGTATTTATCTTTAGATATTGTTATATCGGCGCTGCTGAAGAGCCGCATCTGGTCAAGTGACCAGAATCTGCTTCTGACAGCTTTACAGGTCGTCAAGCATAAAGGGGAGGGACCAGAGAACTTTATTTTCCTATATCTCTCAAACAGTAACGGTTTGAGAGATAGGAATAAGTGCAAGTACTCTCTTTTAATTGTATCTACCATATAGTTAAAGGGATAGTAATACTTAAAAAGTAAAAAAAAAAATATGTTGTAGGGTTTATCCCCCTGAGTAAAACAAGATTATTCCCACTGCTGAAAGGTGTTTCATTCAAAAGTTATTAATTTTCAAAGTTGAATTTTTTATGTGCAATATCACAGTGGCCTGAAGTTGTACAGTGGCGCTGTTGCTACACCATCCTATGGAGATTTATGGTCCCGGGACCAGAGCTGTCCATAGGATCGTGTAGCAACAGAGCCACTGTACAATTTCAGGCCACTGTGATATTGCACCTAAAAAATTCAACTATGAAAATTAATAACTTTTGACTGAAACACCTTTCAGCAGTGGGAGTACTCTTGTTTTACTCAGGGAGATAAACCCTACAACATATTTTTTTTACATTTTAAGTATTACTATCCCTTTAATTCTTTTTTCTGACATTACTATCCCTTTAACCCTTGGGCTGCTAGAGATGTCACCAACACATTGCTTTTACAATGCATTGGCAACATCTCTAGCAGCCCAAGGGGTTAAGAAATTTGTCACATTTTGTGTCCATTCTGAAAAGACTAGAATCTTACTTTTCTATACAAATCAACAAGAACACTGTAAAATATCTCAGCTATGTGTTGCCAATGATCTGAATGCAAATTAATGATACATGAAGTCATGACTTATTGGCGAGTTTTGCACTAAGGTGTGATAAAGAGGTGATAAAGTAGAGATGACTTCTCCAGTGATATCCTTTCTTCATTTCCTATGTTATTCTATGGAGCTCATGCACTAAGATTCCGTTAGCGTTGAAGATCTTAGTGAATAGGCTCCATAGGATAACATAAGGAATCAGAGAAGTGATCTCCACTTTATCACCGCTTAGTGAATCTCCCCCAGTGTCAGTCTCTACCAATGTACTGTCAATTTGGACTGTTCAGGTCTAGACATGTGTGCCCCACATTATAGATTAAATAGGAAAGGGTTCAATCCTTAATTTTGGATACAGATCCGTAAGTGTACAAAATGACATCTATTTAAAAGATATTCAGCAGAAATGTAATAACAGTCTCCCCGAGGAAAGGAAAGTTGCCAAATACAATCATTTTCATGTGCTTGGTTTACGTCTTTGTATCAACAGCAGTTACATGGAAATTTCGACAAGGGATCATCTTGAATCATTCCTGTAATACTTAAAATATTTTCTTTTTTTTTCATTTAATTACAATCTGGAGCAAAGAGAATAATTTGTACGAGCTTTTAGTTGCGATTTATGTTATTGAATCTCATAGCTACATAACAGCAATAAAAAACCTGGATAGAGTCACTTGATAAATGCAAAGATGAAGCAGAAATATGAAATAAAACTCGTTTAGTTTATCAAACGATATATAGATAGAACATGTGTTAAGATGTACGATATAAAAAAAGAGCTGATTCAACTTTATCGCTAATGCTTCATCAGCAACTGTACAGTCACATACAAGATGTTTATATCACTCAGGTAATAATTGTGATCATGTGCAATTACTCATTATTAAAGTGGATTTTTTTTTTTTATATCAAAACTTAAAGGGATAGTAATGTCAGAAAAAAAATATTAACTATATGGTAGATACAATTAAAAGAGAGTACTTGCACTTATTTGTATCTCTCAAACCGTTATACCTTGAGAGATATAGGAAAATAAAGTTCTCTGGTCCCTCCCCTTTCTGCTTGACGTTCTGTAAAGCTGTCAGAAGCAGATTCTGGTCTCTTGACCAGATGCGGCTCTTCAGCAGCGCCGATATAACGGTATCTAAAGATAAATACTTAATTTGGAACGGTCTACAAAGTGTGCCTGGTTTGCAAGCACACTTTGTAGACTGTTCCAATGAAATATTTATTTCTAAATAGTGTGATTTCAGCTCTGCTGAAGAGCCTCTGTCTGGTCAAATGACTGGAATCTGCAGCTGTCAGCTAGATGGCAGACTTGAGTAAAAGAGCCAGGAAAAGGTCGCTTTAGCAAGTTATATCTCTCAAACCATAAAAGTCTGAGAGATAACACTTATATTGATGTTAATCTTTTTTTAATGTCTACAATATTAAATCAACTTAAAATTAACCATTACTATCCCTTTAATTCTAAACAGCCTATGTTATGTTAACCAAACGTCCAGCAGATGTATGGTTTAAGAAATATTCACGCTTATTTTTGGGAAAAGTGACAGTGGTACTGCATAATGATTAATTAACATATGACATCTCACTGAAAACTGTCATTAGCATATGAAAGGTCACTGAAATGTTTCATTAGCATATGAAACATCACTTGTACCACAGTGGTATGTCAATTAGCTTACATTAACATAATGTACCAAGCGTGAATAACTCATTAAAGGGATAGTAATGTTACAAAATAAAAGCGTCTCCAGTTAATCTTCATAGTATTTGGACTTTGGAGAGTGTTATTTCAATACTGTCAGAGTTGTAGTACAAGAGTAATTGAATGATAAAGTATCCCCCTCCCACCCCTTTTACCTAGTGTAACACTGCTCACCTCAGATGTGGAATCTGGTCTCTTGACCGGACAGATCACAGCAAGGGACAATCTTCTTACTGTGATCATGAGGAAAACCCTGCCCCCCTTGACAGGTTTTTCCTTATGATCACTGAAGATTGTCCCTTTCTGCGACCCATCCGGACAGTCTTGCTGATCTGTTTAACAAAAGTTGACTGACAAATTAAATGTGCTTTATTTTGCTTCGGTGTTTCTTCAGCTTTCTATGTTTTTCAACACCAAGGAAGGTGGACCCCACTTTTGTAGTTAGCACAGTTGCATTAGCGTGGGTGGTAAGTGGAGTGTTACCTTAACCCTTTGAATGCCAGAGGGGTATGCAACGCATTGCAAAGCAATGCGTTGCATACCTCTCTGCCACTCAAAGGGTTAATGGAGGGACACTCTGTTCATGTGTATTGGACACTTTTTTTTCCCTCCAGCATCTTAACCCTTTGAGTGCCAGAGGGGTTCGCAACGCAATGCGTTGTGTACCCACCTGGCATTCAAAGGGTTACAAATGCAGCACCCGCATCAGGAAAATTCCACGTGAGCCAATCGCCCTTCGTTATACGATTTGCAGTCCTGCTGTTTGTTTGAATCAGTTCGCTTTAACTCACTGAGCTCCAGACAGGTATGCAGATTCCTGGATGGATTTTCTAACACTTATGATAGGCAGATGGGTGTCGCACTCAAAAAATTAACCCCTCTCTCAAAGGGTTAAACAAACAGTATTCCTGCAGTCAAGAGCAGGAAGTAGGCTGCATATAAGGAAACATCTGCAGAAGGACATATGTGTGTGTGTATATACTAGTGCCGGCTGGTGGGCGGATCCTGTTGTCACTGACCGCGCTGCCGTCATGCACAGTAGAGACTGCCCACACTGCATCTGATACGGAGCGGGGTGCTCCAAATTCAGACCGGAGTCCTCTGTGCGCACCTTCCTGTGACCAAATGGTCCCAGGAAGGTGCGCAGAGACGACTATGGATCTGATTCGGAGCGCCCTGTTCCATATCAGCCGCGGAGCGTTCGGGCAGTCAGTACTGCACATGACTGCAGCACGCTCAGCCGTCTGTACTGCACATGACGGCTTCTGACAAACATCCTAGTGAATTATTATTTAGGATGTGTGCCAGGAGGGAAGCTATTGGTAGAGTGCCTCATCCACCTCTGTAGCATTCAAGAGGGTAAAATCCCCATCTAAATCAATGGGAATTTGTATTTTCCCTTGTTGCACAGTTGGTTTATACATGCAGGCCCAAAATAACTCCATAGAGAGCAGTAGAAATAAGGAAGACATATTTGTAGTCCTCAGGTTTGAGCTGTAATAGCTTTGGAACTATGGCATATATTCATTAAAAAACGATTACACACACACACACACACACACATATATATATATATATATATATATATATATATATATATATATATATATAATTGTGTAATAAATTAATTGGCACTCTCAGGACTTAACGATGAAAATAACAAGAAAATAAAACTTTTTGTTCTTTTCATCATTAAAGGGATAGTATTACTTCAGAATTACTATCCCTCAAATTGTAGCCCTTAATAAACTGAGTTAAACGACACCAACGGCATCTCTCAAACCCTTATGGTATAAGAGATAGCCGCTTTCAAAGTTTCCTCTCCCCTGCTGTCAGCGTTCTGCTGCCAGCAGGAGAATCCGGTCCCGGGACAGGCGAAGGCTCTTAAACAGAGCTGATATCTCGTTATGGAAGGAAAAATGATTAATTGAAACAGTCTTCTACGTGTGCTTGGCTACCAAGCACACGTAGAAGACGGTTTCAATTAATCATTTTTCCTTCCATAACGAGATATTGGCTCTGCTGAAGAGCCTCCTCTTGATTCAGAGACCGGATTCTCCTGCTGGCAGCAGAACGCTGACAGCAGGGGAGAGGAAACTTTGAAAGCGGCTATCTCTTAAACCATAAGGGTTTGAGAGATGCCGTTGGTGTCTTTTAACTCCGTTTATTAAGGGCTACAATATGAGGGATAGTAATTCTGAAGTAATACTATCCCTTTAAGTCCTGAGAGTGCCAGTTAATTTATTACACAATTATATATATATATATATACTAGTTGAAAAGTCCGTGTACACGGGCCACAGTGCCACCCAGCCGCTCTGCAGCCCAGGAAGGTGCGCAGAGGAGACTCTGGTCTGAACTTGGCACGCCCCGCATTCGGGCAGTCAATACTGCTCACGACTGCAGAGCGGGCAGTCTCTACTGCGCATAACTGCAGTGTGACAAACTTTAGCAAATTATTATATAGGATATACACAAATATGCGTGTGTGTGTGCATGTAATTTTTGAATGAATATATGCCATAGTTCCAAAGCAAGGTGTTGGAGACTTCTCTGGCATCCGAGGAGTTAAAACGCCATTTAAATCAATGAGGATTTTATTTGTCGCATTTCTTTGGAATGCTTTGGAATTTCTCTACTTTGTCTTTGTATATAAGGCTCGCTGAGCTCTCCATTGACTGCAATAGCTAGACGTTCTGGCACTTAAAGGGATAGTACTGTTTCATAATAAAAGCAGCTCTAATTAATCATCATAGTATTTGGACTTTGGAGAGTGTTATTTCAATTCTGTCAGAGTTGAAGTACAAGAGTAATTCAATGACAAAGTATCCCCCTCCCGCCCCTTTTACTGATGTAACACTGCTCAGCCAAAGCAGAAGGGAGGTGCCCAGGTAGATTGCAGAGAGGGACAATCTTCGATTAAGATAAGGGAAAAACCTGAAAAACTTGTCAAGGGGGGCAGGGCTTTCATTGTTCTCATAGGAAGAAGATTGTCCCCTTCTGTTATCTGTCTGGTCTATGGACTGGATTCCACATCTGAGAAGAGATGGCTTACACTAGGTAAAAGGGGCGGGGAGGGGAAACTTTGCTTGTGAATATCTCTCAAACCATAAAGGTTTGAGAGATAAGACTTACATCATTCTTCATGGTTTTTTAATGCCTACAAAATAAAATAAAATAAAGATAAAACGAAGTATTACTATCCCTTTAAAGGGTTAAAAAATGAGATTAAACAAAATTCAGGGCAGCATTCTGTGCATGTAGAACGGCATCGTTCTGAATGACTCATAATAGTGATTGTCAAGTGAATCCACCCTAATATTATTATTATATTATGTGGTATCTGTTAAACTGTCCAGTTTCCATCACTTAAACACTCACCATTCCTGCCGCCAGATGCCTATGGTGGCTCCGTTCCCAGATGTTAGCACCATATAAATATCCAATAAATATCACAGTGGTGTTATAGAACCTGCTAATGATTAGTGTAAGAGTCTCCTCTTCCAAAATGGCTTTACTTAAACTGTATGTGATCACTTAAAGTGTTAGTAATGTCCACAAAAAAAGGTTTTTGCATTTAGAAGTGCTTAAAAAGCTGAGCTAAATGCCAAAAAAACGTATCTCTCAAACCGCTATGGTTTAAGAGATACAGGCGTTTAAAGTTTGATTTCTCCTACTGACAGCTGTAAAGCTGTCAGCGGGAGATCCGTGTCGGCCGACACGGAGGCGCTTGAGAAGTGCCGAGATCTCGTTACTTGCACAGAATCCCTTCATTGGAATGGTCTAAAACAAGTTCTTGAAAACCAGGTGGTAAATAACGAGATCACGGCTCTGCTCAAGCGCCTCCATGTCGGCCGACACGTAGGAGAGATCAAACTTTAAGCACCTGTATCTCTTAAACCATAGCGGTTTGAGAAAGACGTTTTTTGCATTTAGCTCAGCTTTTTTAAGCTTTTCTAAATACAAAAAACTTTTTTTGTGGCCATTTCTAACACTTTAATGATAATATAATGCGACAAAGTGTATGGGAGGATTGTAAAGGGAAGGTATTTAGGACCCAGAATCCTCTCCACCTGTCCCGATTCGCAGGTTCAGCAATCTGTAGAATCCCAGGCTGCAGAGTTTAAGAGAAAATGGAATTTGACTGTGAGCAAGAAGTGCAGAGCAGAGCCGTGCAACAAAGCAGGACTTGAAAAGTTGGTTAACCCCTTAAGGACCAATGACGGTCCTGGACCGTCATGGGTTGCTATCCCCTTAAGGACCCATGACGGTCCAGGACCGTCATGGCTTAAATGATAGCAGCGTACCTCCGTGCACGCTGCTATCATTAATTTCAGGCTGAGACTGAGCACTCCGAATCAACACACAGCTCCATTACATCAGCTTTATCTGTAAAAAGTGCGCCAGAAGGTTCCGAATAGCCCGCTGGATAGCTTTCTTCTTCGTGATTCGTCCCCTTCCATCCGGCTGTTTATGCGTTGTTGGAAAGCATTATTACTGCTATACACAGTATGTTTGAGAATGAAACTGTCCAAATTAGTGTAGACATTGGTCATTACAGCAACATATAACATGGTATACTGGCTATATTAATATCTAAACTGGGCATTACAGATATATAGAAACTGGTAATTAACCTGGTGACTGGTGCAATGGGATCAGGACTGTGATGGCTACACCCACAGTTTAACTGATTAGCCCACAACAATTAGTTGCCCTTAGGTGGTTGGTTACTCTGTGTAGTGTTAAAGGGATACTAATACTTAATATATAAAAAGATATAAATACAGTAGGATATATCCCCTGTGTAAAAAAGGGGGTTTCCTCTCTGCTGATAGGTGTTTTATTCAAAAGTTATCACAGGTCAAACTTGAATTTTTAAGGCTCAGTATCACGGTGACCTGAAATTGTACAGTGGAGCTGTTGCTACACAATCCTATGGAAATTTAAGGTCAACTGACCAGAGTTGTCCGTAGAATAGTGTAGCAACAGCAATTTCAGGCCACTGTGCTACTGCACCTAAGAAATTCAAGTTTGAACTGTGATAACTTTTGAATAATACACCGTTCAGCATTGGGAGTACCCTTGTTTTATTCAGGGGAATAAATCTGCTACATATTTCTTTATATTTTCAGTATTGCTATCCTATTAAACCCTTTGAGTGCCAGAGAGGTATCCAACACGATACCTCTCTGGCACTCAAAGGGTTAATCCCATCCTTGAATAGAAATTATTTATACAGCTCAATGTAACATAACTTTAGCAACACCGCATTTAGCAGATAGGGGCATACAAGGGAGCTTGTAGTAAGACATTTTGGAGAAAAAAAAACTTTTTTCTTTAATAAAACTGACAGTAATTGTTTCAACTGAACCTTATGTTGAGCTGTAATCATTTTTGAATTTATCTTCTCCCAGTAGTGGCAATGCCCTGGTTTTACTCAGAAGGAAGATTCTACAAAATGTTTATTTATTTTTTTTTTCATAATAAAACTTTATTGATTCTTTAACAATGCTTACATGGTAGTGACCCTTTATACCATTTGAATAGTCATTGATTTAAAGAAGAACTAACACTCCTAATAATAACCCCTTAATTACCCTACTATAGCAAGAAAGTCCAAATGGCCCCTATACAATTTTCTCTTGTACCCTGGTTGAACAAATAGCATCTTCAGTTAATACTGGATATAAGCCATGTAGTCACACATGACAGTAGCTAGCTGGACTACAAGACTGTGCTCACTGTGTATGCTAATCGTAACCCTTTAAAGGGGCAGTAAAGAGTCAATAAGCAATTTTGAATAATTGTCAGAGCCCTTTCAGCTATGGAGACTAAACTCCCATAGCTTAAGACTCCCCTGTTCCCACCAGGTTGACCCTGCAGATCTTTGTGATCTGCAAGGCTGGGTGACATCAGTAGCTCACTCAACTCACATGGCAGTGAAAGATACATTGTTATCCTCTCCATAGAAGTGTGGTGTCAGCAAATACACAGTCAATGGGCTTCTATGGAGAGGAGAGAAATTTCCCATGAGGGGCAAAGTGAGACATGGATGTCTCCATGATCTGCAGGGCAAACTGAGTGAGGAAGGGTGAGTTCCTAGCTATGGAAACTCAGTTCCCACAGCTGCATGGGCACTGCCTATCATTTTACTGCCACTTGAACGCCCAGAGAGGTAGGTTCATGCACTCGTCATGTCCGCCTCCATGGACCTGATGTCATATCTGGCAACTCTCCGAATCTGCCCTGGAGATTCCCGTTTTCAGACTGAATTACCAGGTCTCCAGGACAGAGGCTGAGTCTACAGTGGTGGTGAGTTTCTTCTCCTTCCCACCCTGTTCTTCCCACTTTCCGCCCACTTCTCCTCCCTCTCACACTGTTCTTCCCACTTCCCGCCCACTTCTCCTCCTTCCCACCCTGTTCTGCCCGCTTCTCTTCCTTTCCACACTGTTCTTCCCATTCCCCACCCACTTCTCCTCCTTCCTACCCTGTATTGCCCTCTTCCCACCCACTTCTCCTCCTTTCCACCTTGTTCCTTGTATTTCCCACACACTTCTCCTCCTTTTCCACCCTGTTCCTCACATTTCCCACCCACTTTTCCTCCTTTCCACCCTGTTCCTCACATTTCCCACACACTTATTCTCCTTTTCCACCTTGTTCCTCACATTTCCCACCCACTTCTCCTCCTTTTCCACCCTGTTCCTCGCATTTCCCACCCACTTCTCCTCCTTTTCCACCCCATTCCTTGCATTTCCCACACACTTCTCCTCCTTTTCCACCCTGTTCCTCACATTTCCCACCCACTTCTCCTCCTTTTCCACCCTGTTCCTCGCATTTCCCACCCACTTCTCCTCCTTTTCCACCCCATTCCTTGCATTTCCCACACACTTCTCCTCCTTTTCCACCCTGTTCCTCACATTTCCCACCCACTTCTCCTCCTTTTCACCCTGTTCCACACATTTCCCACACACTTTTCCTCCTTTCCACCCTGTTCCTCACATTTCCCACCCACTTATTCTCCTTTTCCACCTTGTTCCTCACATTTCCCACCCACTTCTCCTCCTTTTCCACCCTGTTCCTCACATTTCCCACCCACTTCTCCTCCTTTTCCACCCTGTTCCTCGCATTTGCCACCCACTTCTCCTCCTTTTCCACCCTGTTCCTCGCATTTGCCACCCACTTCTCCTCCTTTTCCACCCCATTCCTTGCATTTCCCACACACTTCTCCTCCTTTTCCACCCTGTTCCTCACATTTCCCACCCACTTCTCCTCCTTTTCACCCTGTTCCACACATTTCCCACACACTTTTCCTCCTTTCCACCCTGTTCCTCACATTTCCCACCCACTTATTCTCCTTTTCCACCTTGTTCCTCACATTTCCCACCCACTTATTCTCCTTTTCCACCCTGTTCCTCGCATTTCCCACCCACTTCTCCTCCTTTTCCACCCTGTTCCTTGCATTTCCCACACACTTCTCCTCCTTTTCCACCCTGTTCCTCACATTTCCCACCCACTTCTCCTCCTTTTCACCCTGTTCCACACATTTCCCACCCACTTCTCCTCCTTTTCACCCTGTTCCTCGCATTTCCCACCCACTTCTCCTCCTTTTCCACCCCGTTCCTCGCATTTCCCACCCACTTCTGCTTTCCACCCTACTCCTTGCATTTCCCACCCACTTCTCCTCCTTCCTACCCTGTTACACGCATTTCCCACCCACTTCTCCTCCTTTTCACCCTGTTCCTCGCATTTCCAACCCACTTCTCCTCCTTTTCTACCCTGTTACATGCATTTCCCACCCACTTCTCCTCCTTTTCACCCTTTTCCTCGCATTTCCAACCCACTTCTCCTCCTTTTCCACCCCGTTCCTCGCATTTCCCACCCACTTCTGCTTTCCACCCTGTTCCTCGCATTTATCACCCACTTCTCCTCCTTTCCACCCTATTCCTTACATTTCTCACCCATCTCTCCTCCTTTCCACCCTGTTCCTCTCATTTCCTACCCACTTCTCCTCCTTTCCACCCTGTTCCTTGCATTTCCCACCCACTTCTTCTCCTTTCCACACTGTTCCTTGCATTTCCAACCCACTTCTCCTTCCCACCCTGTTCTGCCCACTTCCCGCCCACTATATGACACAGATGATTAAGCCTCCCCCCCTTTATGTTGCAAATTGTGTCATGGACATCCCTCGGGTCGGCAGCACGCGGCCTCTCTGAGGAAGTTCTCAGGTATGCCTAACATGCAGGAATTATTGAAGTTGTTATCTCTCAAATAAAGGCCCATGGTTAAAATTCATAGAGGCCATTGTAACTTTCTGGCCATAGTAAAGGTCTGTGGGAGGGGGGTGTTATTATTAAGAGGTGTCACTTCTCCTTTAATACGACTTCTCACTTGTATGTAAGAACTGGTCTTTGATTTGATCAGGTTTCATTGTAGGAAGTCTGTATTCTGTGTTCTGCTTTAAGGTAATAAAACAATCTAAAACATGTGAAACCCTATAAGGAATTAACAACTGTTTCCTTACTTTCTTGCATTTAAGTGAAATTATTTGGCTCTTTCATACCTTTTAAAATTCTTTAAAAAATGCATATTTTCAGCACATTCAACTGATTTTTATCACTGCTGGCTTTTTCCATTATTGTCTTGTTTTTCCAATGTAAAATTTGTGGTTAAGGAAAGCAATTTCTGCTGATAAATCAGTCAGGAGGGGTGCTGAGACTGCAGTTGTATCAGGGCCTGACATCCATGGGGGTCTATCTGCTGCGCACTATCCAATCAGGTCAGTTTATTATCTTGACTGGCGGAGGATTTATTTTTATTTTACCAGGAAGAATACATTGAGATTTCTCTCGTTTTCAAGTATGTCCACACAGCAGCTGCCAGCCAATAAGATGAGAATAGAACTGGGGAGCCCCTTCTCTTTTCTTCATTGACTCTTTGAGCACCAGAGAGGTGTCTCAACACATTGCAAAGCAGTGGCACTCAAAGGGTAAAAATCCATTTTTGGTGACAGGTGTAATGACATCATGTATTACACATGAGGTGTTTGATAAATCTGTCTTCTACGAGTTTAACCCTTTGAGTGCCAGAGGGGTATGCAACACACTAAGAGTTAATTATGTTGTGCAGCCTACGGTCAGGGTAAAGGGAGATACCGTGTTAGCCACAGAACAAGCAGAATGAAGGCTGAATACACAATAATGAGTTATAGACAATACCCATAAGAATATTCACTTCCAGTGGAATTTAAAGAGGATCTATCATCCCTGTACAAGTTTGGCTTAAAGGGATAGTAATACTTCGTTTTAACTTTATTTTATTTTGTAGGCATTAAAAAAACATGAAGAATGATATAAGTCTTATCTCTCAAACCTTTATGGTTTATGAGATATTCACAAGCAAAGTTCCCCTCCCCGCCCCTTTTACCTAGTGTAAGCCATCTCTTCTCAGATGTGAGTCTGGTTGTATGACCAGACAGATAACAGAAGGGGACAATTTTCTTTGTATGAAAACAATGAAAGCCCTTCCCCCCTTGACAAGTTTTTCAGCTTTTTCCCTTATCTTAATAGAAGATCGTCCCTCTCTGCAGTCTACCTGGGCATCTCCCTTCTGATCTGGTTGAACAGGGAAGGGATACTTTGTTTGTGAATATCTCTTAAACCATAAAGGTTTCAGAGATAAGACTTATATCATTCTTCATGTTTTTTTAATGCCTACAAAATAAAATAAAGTTAAAACGAAGTATTACTATCCCTTTAAAGGGTTAGTAAACCCCAAAAAAACTGTTTGCGAATTGACAGGAATAATAAAAAAACATGTAATGTCCTTATTCCCATCGCCCGACTTTAGGCGGCTCTTCAGGAGTGCTGACAGCGGGATATCTAACTATAATTACTTCATCGGTATGGTCTACGTGTGCCTGGCTTGCAAGCACACTTTGTAGACCATTCCGATGAAGTAATCCTAGTTAGATATCTCGATGACAGCGCTCCTGAAGAGCCGCTGTCTGCTCCCGGAAGTAGGACCTCATGACGTGCGCTGTACAGCAGATGCATGAGAAGGGGGTGGGAGCGGAGGTCTTTATTTTCTTACATCTCTCAAACCATAATGGGAATAAGGGCATTACATGTTTTTTTATTATTCCTATCAATTCAATATCCCTTTAAATGATAGCTTTTATAGTGAATATGACAATTTCTTTATTATTTCCCGATTTTAATACTCTATTCGGCAGAAAAATAATGCTTAAAGAGTGCCCTGCACCCTGCTTCTGAATAGACTGTAGTTACAGCTCTCTACCCGCAGTCTATCACTCTGCCTCTGCTCCTGTCCCTCTATCCAGCCTCCTCCAATGACAAGGCTTCTGTCTGTAAGCTGGAGCGCTCTCATTGGCTAGATATCGATCTCTGCCAATGAGAGAGCTCCAGCTTACAGACAGAAGCCTTCGTCTTCAGAGGAGGCTGGATAGGGGGACAGGAGAAGAGGCAGAGCTGTCCCCCAGTCTATCTGGAAGTAGGGTGCAAGGCACTTTTTAAACGTTATTTTTCGGCCAAATAGAGAGACCTAAGTTGTCTTGAAAGCTTGGATCCTGGAGACACTCAGTTACCAATAGAGGTATTTTACTGTACTCCTATTCTGCGTACAATCAAACACTTAAACCCTTTGGGTGCCAGGAAGTTATCCAACACATATGGCACTCTGGCTGGTGTGCTAATAAGAACTGGGGGGAGAAATGCTAAAGACTGACTGCGTGTTGAAAATCATGAGGATCAGGTAGAAGAACGTGCAATGCAGTTGTATTCAGCATTCACAGGAACATGGGGTGTTGACGAATTGCCTAGTCAGGTACAGTGAGGGAATTTACACATGCAATGGATAGACATAAGGTTATTCCGAACATAAAAGAAGACCAAGGACGAAATAAGGTTTGAAGTTTTGACAGTAGAAAAATGGGCAGATTAACTGGGCTGAGTGTTTCTTATCTACAGTCAAGTTCTATGTTTCTATGACAGCAGAAGTGGTAGAGGTTAATACAGCGAGGGAATGTAAGCAGGCAAGATATAGGCATAAGCTTATCCTAAACATAAGACAAACCCAAGGACCAAATAAGTTTGAGGTTTTTACAGCGGAAAAATGGGCAGTCTAGGGGCTAGATTTTATTGCAGGTGCTAAAAGTTAACACCCGTTTTATCAAACATTTTCCTGTTGATGTCTATGGGGAAAACTGGAGATAAAAACAGTGATAAAATTAGCACCTGTAATAGAATCTTGCCCTAGATGAGCCGAATGGTTCTTATCTGCCGTCAAATTCTATGTTTCTATACCCACATCACTGGAAAACCCAGGTACAAAGGCACAAATACAGCCAGAGTTTATGCATTGAGGAAGAAGTAAATTTATTCGGTTCTCTATCAAAATGTAGTCCACTGTTGGGCGACAAAGAAAACAACGCATTAAACATGTTGCCGCAGTGAAAAGGGCGATATCAGAATCTCACTCGCATCAAAAGGGAGAGATTCTGATATCGCAGGCTTAAGCATCTCACATTTTAATAGTTCAATTTGAAAATGATAACCTACACTCTGCACACACGATTCAGTGCAACAAAGTTTTTACTATAATGTTCCAATACCGCTCTTACACACAGCGCATTTAGGAATCACACATCCAAGCACTGCTAGTGCTTACATCCATGTATGCTAACCCTTCGAGCACGAGAGTTGTTCCAGATCAAGCATACCCCTCTCACGCTCAAAGGGCTAACATACATCGATGTAAGCACTAGCAGTCGTTGGATGTGTGATTCCTACATGTGTTGTGTGTAAGATGGTATTGGATTATTTCATTAAAAACATTGTTGCACTGAATCGTGTGTGCAGCATGTAGGTTATCATTTTCAAAGTGAACTATTAAAATGTGCAACTCTTAAGCCTGTGATATCAGAATCTTGCCCTTTTGATGCAGGCGGGATTCTGATATCACCCTTTTCATTGTGTCAACAGGTTTAATGTGCCATTTTCTTTGTTGTCGACCTTTCAAAAGGATACCACTTTATTCTGTAAAACCAGTGGTTCTCAAGCTTTTTTTTAATAAGTATTTCTCAAGGGAGTAACCAAGAGGAAAAAATATAGAAATATACAGCTACTCTTAAATCTTACAAAGAGAATGACATGTACAAAAGTATTGTGCATAAGAATTTCCTTAAAGGGATAGTAATACTTCGTTTTATCTTTGTTTTATTTTGTAGGCATTAAAAAAACATGAAGAACAATAAAAGTCTTATCTCTCAAACTGTTATGATTTGAGAGATATTCACAAGCAAAGTTTCCCCTCCCGCCCCTTTTACCTAGTGTAAGCCATCTCTTCTCAGATGTGGAATGCAGTCCATAGACCAGACAGATAACAGAAGGGGACAATCTTCTTCCTATGAGAACAATGAAAGCCCTGCCCCCCTTGGCAAGTTTTTCAGGTTTTTCCCTTATCTTAATTGAAGATTGTCCCTCTCTGCAGTCTACCTGGGCACCTCCCTTCTGCTCTGGCTGAGCAGTGTTACATCAGTAAAAGGGGCGGGAGGGGGATACGTTATCATTGAATTACTCTTGAACTACAGCTCTGACAGTATTGAAATAACACACTTCAAAGTCCAAATACTATGATGATTAATTAGAGCTGCTTTTATTATGAAACATTACTATCCCTTTAATGTGGTGGTGTTCCCAGTCATTTTGGTTGTTAGTTGTGTTGCTTTTTCTGACTGACAGGCTATTTACCTTGAAGCCAGATCGCAGAGACATGGTTGCTTGTTATCACTAATTGGATATCTTTTGTGATTGGTGAAAGATCGTTTAAAAGTTATTGGTTGTGAACATGACTTGATAGTCATGAATAAGCGCGTATAGTGTGAAACGCGTGGACTATGTAGTTCTTGCACTATATGAGACATGAGACTTGACCTCAATTGTCTGAAGAATCCGTTTGTATTTTAACAACGTTTCAATAAAGTGATTTTGTTTAACTTTTATCTGAGTCCCTCCTGTTGAAGCAGTGCAGTCATCCAGCATACATGCAGTGAGGACACGAAACCAGGGTTAACCCTTTGAGTGCCAGAGGGGTACAGAATGCATTGCAGAGCAATGCGTTCTGTACCCCTCTGGCACTCAGAGGGTTAATCAACCTTTTCTGTAACAGGAACCCCTACAGTTCTAAAAAAAATTGTAAAACAGCCAGTTTCTTTTAATTTACTATGTACAAATGAATGAAACCCCATCATTGGAGTGAAGAAAACAGACATGGGTATTAGGACAATCCTTCTACTGGCACACAGACTTGTCCTCCTTTTTGTTATCTCCCTAAGGGATAGGGATAGTAATACTTAAAGGGATAGTAATACTTTGTTTTATCTTTATTTTATTTTGTAGGCATTAAAAAAACATGAAGAACGATATATGTTTTATCTCTCAAACCTTTATGGTTTGAGAGATATTCACAAGCAAAGTTTCCCCTCCCACCCCTTTTACCTAGTGTAAGCCATCTCTTCTCAGATGTGGAATCCAGTCCATAGACCAGACAGATAACAGAAGGGAACAATCTTCTTCCTATGAGAACAATGAAAGCCCTGCCCCCCTTGACAAGCTTTTCAGGTTTTTCCCTTATCTTAATTGAAGATTGTCCCTCTCTGCAGTCTACCTGGGCACCTCCCTTCTGATCTGGCTGAGCAGTGTTACATCAGTAAAAGGGGTGGGAGGGGATACTTTGTCATTGAATTACTCTTGAACTACAACTCTGACAGAACTGAAATAACACTCTCCAAAGTCCAAATACTATGATGATTAATTAGAGCTGCTTTTATTATGAAACATTACTGTCCCTTTAATATGTAAAAATATATATATTGTAGAGTTTATCCTCCCTGACTAAAATAAGGGCAATCCCTCTGCTGAGAGGTGTTTTATTCAAAAGTTATTGCAGCTTAAAATGAATTTTTAGGTGTAATATCTCAACGGCCTGAAATTGTACAGTGGAGCTGTTGCTACACCATCGTAAATAAATTTATGGGTGACTGACCAGAGCTGACCATAAGATGGCAGAGTAGCAACAGCACCACTGTAAAATATCATGCCATTGAGATACTGTGCCAAAAAAATTCAATAACTTTTGCAATAACTTGTTTTACTGAGGTGGATAAACGCTACAATAGATATTTCTTTACATGTTAAGTGTTACTGTCCCTTGATAGGGTGCCTCAGACATAGGCCTATAGAGATTCAGCTGTATCTCATTTGCAGGACAATCTATATATTTGCTTGACATTTTGATGCCAGACTCTTTGTGTACGGAACCAGACTGATATGTAAATTTCCCCTCTTCAACGGCACAAAAAGGGGCACCAGTCTCAAGATTAAAAACAGCTACGCTTTATTAGTTCTCACTGTGAACTTCTCACACCTCTTTTTGTTTTACTGTTCCATTTAACCCCATAATGACCCCGGACGTGCCAGGATTGTCACACTGGTCCTGGCATGTTATGGAAATTTCGGGGGTTACCATTCTGCTGCACACTACTCGGCAAACCCGGAATCCATTGGGCAAAAAAAAAAAAATTACCTGTGGTCCTTAATGGCCATCAGTGTGCCTCATCGGCTGGTTGTTAAGGGATTAATATCAGGACTATACGTAAGGCAGCTGCTCTGGATGTTGGACAGCTCCTGTTGCCATTGGAAAGTCATCCTGTTATCCTGCAGTCTAGTCTCTTCTACAACCATCTATAGGGTGGCCACGTGTCCAGGATTGCACAGGACAGTCCTGGACTTTATATGTGTGTCCCGTGTCCCAGGCAGATCTGGGACAATACAAAGTTCTGGAATGAAGACTGCAGAGCACAGAATTCCAAAATTAGAAGGAATACTGCCCATTGTTACAGTGACAGAGATTGGTCTCTACTGGGCTACAAGAAAATGGCTTCCAGACAGAGCCCTAAACTCCCACCACTGTTTAGAACTCTGTAGTGCACCAGAGAAAGAGCGAGTGACACACTGATGTCCAGTGATATATAGTGACTCCACCCACATAGCTGCACTAGAGCGGAGGACAAGTATTCTGCTGCTCTCGTCTCAGCAGTTTCCCTTAATAACAGAATGGAGATATGGTCACTCTAATCTAGCTTCATCCGAACTTACTTTATATGCCGATCCTGTGCGCTTATATGACAAATCATTGAGAATTATTTGTGTAATCTATATTTACTTTTGTTGCTGATTGTTTTCTGTGTATCGAACCCAGCTTTATCTCCACTCTCCAGTAATAAGACCTCAGCTACATTGATTGTGTCTGCTCCTGCTCAGCCTATGGCTAACCTCCACTCCATGGTAATAAGACATCGGCTCTTTTTCACTATGTCATCTCTTGTTATGACTCCTGCTTAGCCTGACTCCATCTAATATCTGCTCCTTCGTAATAAGACCTCTTTATCTGTCTATGTCTGTGCTTCATAAATTCATCCCATCCCATCCCATCCCATAAATAAAATTATTTTTATAAGCATACTTATAAATAGAAGCCTAGGGGGATGTAGCTGTCTTAGATCAGTGATGGTCATCTAGTTACATAACAATGATCACATACGTGGCCTACACGCTTTCATAAAAGCAACACGTAATCTACGTAGAGTCTGGGCGGCTCTGTCAGAGACATCCTGCAAGTGACCCATATTTTAGATCAGGGCTGTCCAAGTTCAGTCCTCAAGGGCCACCAACAGGCCAGGATGTAAGGATTTCACAGGTGAGTCAGCCACAATGAACGATCCACTGATTAACTCACCTGTGCTTAATCAGAGAAATCCTTACATCCTGGCCTGTTGGTGGCCCTTGAAGACTTAAAGAGGAACTACCACGTTAAGTAAAGTCGCCCTGCAGTACTTAGGCAGGTGGCAACTAGCTTAATAATAGTAATTTTACCTCTCAAAAGTAGCCGCTTCTAAAGTAATCCTTAAGCTTCCAAGACCGGAAGACAGGCATCAGCACAGACATCTTGTCTGAACGCCTGCACTGTCAGTCCCGGTCTCCCTACAGAGGCATTGCAATGGAAGGGACTGACAGAGCAGGAGCGCAGACTACACTAACCTGGCCATCAGTTTCAGAAGCTTAAGGATTATTTTAGAAGCGGCTACTTTTGAGATGTAAAATAACAATTATTCAGCTAGTCGTCACCTGCCTAAGTATTGCAGGGCGACTTTACTTAAAGTGGTAGTTCCGCTTGAACTTGGACACCACTGTTTTAGATAATCGACACTGTGGCTATTTATTGCTTGATGTTTGGTGTCTTCTTTCCAAGATCTGCAAAGGAAATACCTGCCATATTAACCCTTTGAGTGCCAGTAAGGTACCTGATGCATTACAAAGTAATGGTCTGGTCACCTCTCTGGCATTCAAAGGGGTTTTTTAATTGAATGAAAAAAATGTAGGGTATTTCCTGCTGGAAAAAATGGTACTCCAGATGTCGTGTGATGGTTAACTCAAATGTTGTAACGCAGCAAAATAAATCGACAGCAACTCTTCATAGAAAGAAATGATACAGCACAACCTAGTGGTCACTTTTTTACAAAGATTTATTAAAGTGGGAAAAAAAAAGCAAAACATGAAATCAAACAAGATTTATCTGCTGTCAGTTTTGAATCAGCGGGTGCACATTTATGTTACCTGGCAGGAAAAGCATATATATTTCATATTAAAGGGTTCAGTATTATAATGGCTTGAAATGTTACAGTGGTGCTGTTGCTATGCCATCTTATGTCAACTGAGCAGAACTGTCAGTAGGATGATGTAGCAACAGCACCACTGTAACCTTTCAGGCCACTGAGATACTGCACATAAAAAAAGTTTTAGCTGCAATAACTTCTGATTGAAACACCTCTCAGACGTGGGTGCACCCTTCATTTCACTCAAGAAGATAAATACAAGATTAGATGGATAGACAGACAGATATAGATATATTTACATATTAAGTGTTACAATCTCTTTAAAAATGATTATACCTATCTCCTCCCTGCTACATTCTACAGGGCTGAAGACAGGCATCTGCACTGTGCATGACCTACCCCAATAGAACGAGCAGGACCAGAAAGATAAAAAAGGAATGTCTTTAAGTATAGCATTGTTCACTCAGGGGTGAACTGACCATTCAGGCATTCAGTCAAGGACCGGGGGCCTGCGACCGAGGGGGGCCCGCCGCCACCGACATGACTGTCACTGTATCTGCAATTAGTCCTGATGGCCTGCCACTATTTACAGGCCCATGCTGCTTCCAAAAAGAGCCGCTCATTGATGAGTGGACACACGTAATATGTAGACTTGCTGCCAGACTCACTTGCATTACTGCCTGACAGCAAGCGCTTCTCTTCATCGAGTTTATTGAGACTCAATGAAGAGAAGTGAACACTCTTCACTCTGCACCTTCACACGCAACCTCTTGGTCTGAGCAGCATGCACATTGATGTCATCACGACCTGCAGGGGAATGTGATGATGGCTGGAGCAGAAAGTGACTGAGCAATCATGTGGGGAGATCAGAGCGCCCAGCGGCCCTATAAGTAGGACTTTTGGGCGGTACCAGGGGCGGACTGATCATTCGGGCACAGACCAGGGGCCTGCGACCGGGGGGATCCCACCACCACCAACATAACTGTCACTGTGTCTGCAGTTAGTCCCGGTGGCCTACTACTATTTACGGGCTCACGCCGCTTCCAAAAAGAGCCGCTCAGTGAAAAGTGTAAGCACGTAATATGTAGACTTGTTGTATAACTGACCCATTTAATTAATGCAAGAGGACTGGTAAGGCCTTGCACCTGAGGACCCCTAGACTCAGAAAGAAGGATGTGTACAGCAAGGGGTACCTGTGATATGGACAATCCTCTACAACAGAACTAACATTTTTCAGATGTGTGAATTGAAATCCCTCTTGGACAACTGTAGCTCTGCACTTACTGTTGGCCTACAACTCCCAATGGCCAGCTGAGGATATTAGGAATTTTATTCCAGCAACAGACATTGTGCCTCTGTTGCCTACATCAGATATAAATGCACAGTGTCTGCAAGGATCATTAAACATAGTTTAATCTCCCATAGAATGCAATAAAATACCTTTCTGAAACAATGTGGACTGGTTGGATACCAGGCGGCACAGTTCTAAACGTTTAATATAAAAAAAGGAAACAATTTGAGCTGTAATATCTTTGGAATGTAGCATCTCACAGCAGCGAAAGTTTTTCTGTTTTACTCAGCAGAAAAACACTTCAAAATGTATTTTTCATAACAAACATTTACTATTCCTTTAACCTTTTGAGCATCAGAGAGCTACCCATAGCAAAGGGGTTAATTTATTCGGTCATTATTTTATTTCCAATGTACTGTTCCAGAAATATTACAACCCTCAGATAAGATGAATTTAACCCTTTGAGTGTCAGAGGGGTACGCAACGCATTGCTCTGCAATGCATTACATACCCATCTGACACCTAACGGGTTAATTACTGTATTAAAGCGATAGTAATACTTAGTTTTATGTTTATTTTATTTTGTAGGCATTAAAAGAACATGAAGAACGATATAAGTCTTATCTCTCAAACCTTTATGGTTTGAGAGATATTCACAAGCAAAGTTTCCCCTCCCGCCCCTTTTACCTAGTGTAAGTCATCTCTTCTCAGATGTGGAATCCAGTCCATAGACCAGACAGATAACAGAAGGGGACAATCTTCTTCCTATGAGAACAATGAAAGCCCTGCCCCCTTTTACCTAGTGTAAGCCATCTCTTCTCAGATGTGGAATCTAGTCCATAGACCAGACAGATAACAGAAGGGGACAATCTTCTTCCTATGAGAACAATGAAAGCCCTGCCCCCCTTGACAAGTTTTTCGGGTTTTTCCCTTATCTTAATTGAAGATTGTCCCTCTCTGCAGTCTACCTGGGCACCTCCCTTCTGCTCTGGCTTAACAGTGTTACATCAGTAAAAGGGGCGGGAGGGGAATACTTTGTCATTGAATTACTCTTGAACTACAACTCTGACAGAATTGAAATAACACTCTCTAAAGTCCAAATACTATGATGATTAATTAGAGCTGCTTTCATTATGAAACATTACTATCCCTTTAATTCTCTGTAATGAGAATTAATATAACCTAAGGCAGGGCTCAAAATTTCCACTCGCCACTAGCCAATAGCGAGTGAAAATTTAGCCCTGGCGAGTAGAAATTTAGTCCTGGTGGGTATTCTATGGATTGCAGTGGTGAGTAACTTTTCAGGTCTGGCTAGTAGCAAAGGACTTCAAATTTTAAGCCCTGACCTAAGGTTCTTCGTGAGATTTTGCTCCTGTTGAAATTGATAGAATCTTTTATTGCCAGAAATGATGTGTGCAGTTCTTGTCCGAGCCGTACAGAAGAGTTTATTAAGCTCTCATTTGGCGTTTTTACGGCTGACATGTAGACAGTTGTAAACGGATCTCCATCGGCACCTGTATAAGACTTAGTCTGTACGGAGCTTCCAGTTACATTTGTAACAGAAAGACAGCTTTATAAGTCCCAATGAGACCCCAGAAGTAAGCAGCTTTTATTAGCTGTTAGTGAATTGAAAGAACTGGCAGAACAATTTGTTGTTCCTGTTTTGTTAAAAAAAAAATGTGGTGTAAAATAAACAAAATGCTCCAAAGCTTTAGATGATTGATACTGAATGTTGCAGTTAAGCGTTCATTTCTGTTTGTCAAGTAGATGAAACCTGTTGGGACTGTCAGATTGCATTACTACAAACTGCAGAACGTATTAATCAGTACAATGTGTAACACATGACCTTGTGTGTCTCATTCAGCTACACAGTGTGGTCCGAGGATCTTTCTGTCTCTTTGAATTCAAGATCTGAAAACCTGATTAAAGACATAGTAATGTTTCAAAATAAATGCAACGCAGATTATTCTTTGTAGTTTTTTAGGGTCATGTAGAGCGGTATTATCATTCGCTACGATGTGTAGTTCCAGAGTAATTGAAATATATATGTGAAGCTGCACAGCAAGAGCTTCTGGATGGATCACAGCAATGGACAATCTTCTGTTAGCATAAGGAAAAGCCTGCCCTCCTCCTTCAAAGGGGTTGGGATTTCCTTATGATCACAGTAAGAAGATTGTCCCTTGCTGTGATCTGTCCGGTCAAGAGACCAGATTCCACATCTGAGGGGAGGTGTCTTACACTAGGTAAAAGGGGCGGGAGGGGGGTACTTTATCTTTCAATTACTCTGGAACTACACATCGTAAAGAATGATAATACTGCCCTGCATGGCCCAGAACTATAAAGAATAATTAATTACTTTGAAACATTGCTATCCCTTTAAAATTTGCATGTGTATCATGTTGGGCAAAAGATCAGCAGATGCTGGAGCTCTGTAAGTAAAAACGGGGTCTGAAACTGACCACTCTAAGACTGGAGCGGTCTCTCTCAGACACCCACTCGGTGCACCATTACACTTAACAGGTCACGTGTGCGTTGGCATACATCAAAATAGTCTTTGAAGGGATAGTAATGTTTCATAATAAAAGCAGCTCTAATTAATCATCATAGTATTTGGACTTTGGAGAGTGTTATTTCAGTACTGTCAGAGTTGTAGTTCAATAGTAATTGAATGATAAAGTATCCCCTCCCGCCCCTTTTACCTAGTGTAGCACTGCTCAGCCAGGAAGAAGATTGTCCCCTTCTGTTATCTGTCTGGTCTATGGACTGCATTCCACATCTGAGAAGAGATGGCTTACACTACATAAAAGGAATGGGAGGGGAAACTTTTCTTGTGAAGGGGACAATCTTCTTCCTATGAGAACAATGAAAGCCCTGCCCCCCTTGACAAGTTTTTCAGGTTTTTCCCTTATCTTAATTGAAGATTGTCCCTTTCTGCAGTCTACCTGGACACTCCCTTCTGATCTGGCTGAACAGTGTTACATCAGTAAAAGGGGCGGGAGGGGGATACTTTATCATTCAATTACTCTTGAATAGTTAACAGTCAGAGTTTGTGACTCAGGGGGCATCTGTCCACTTTGCTACATTGTATAACTGCTTTGGTTAACCCCTTAATGACCCATGACATGCCAGAACCATCATGGGTGCACTTCCCATAGGGAAGTCCTAGAACGTCATGGGTTAAATGATAGCAGCGCATTTCCATGTACGCTGCTATCATTTTGCAGAGGTGCTATGGCATCCAGGTCCAATTATCAGTCCTTCACAGAGCTTTCAGAACCTCTCTGGCACTCAAAGTCTTAAAGGAGCAGTAAACTTTTTTTATGAAAAAATATATATTGCAGGGATTTTCCTATTGAGTAAAATAAGGGTACTCCCACTGCTGAGAGATTTATATTTCCAGAGTTATTACAGTTTAAATCCATGATTTTTTACATTAGCAGTGCCCTCTAGTGGTCAAATTCTAATTAGTTTTCCTGTTAGATTCTAATGGAAAGTCAGAAAAGTCAGTGACTTACAATTCTCCATAGAATGTGATAGAAACTGCCTGTCACTTCCTGTCAGTTAGAACTATCAGGAAGTAAACACAGTAAATTCACTCCCTGTCAGTTAGAACTTCCAGGAAGTAAACACAGTAAATTCACTTCCTGTCAGTTAGAACTATCAGGAAGTAAACACAGTAAATTCACTTCCTGTCAGTTAGAACTATCAGGAAGTAAACACAGTAAATTCACTTCCTGATTATTTGAACTACTATAAATTTTGAATAAAACATCTGGCAGCGATGGGAGTGACCTTGTTTTATTCAGCAGGAAATGCTCTGTAAATTATGTGTTTTCATAAATAAAAGTTTACTGCTCCTTTAAAGGGAAACATGATAATACAAATGGACGCCTCTTGTGTTCAGATAAACTGAGCATCATTTCTTTTTTACTGGATCATATATTTAAACAAAAAATAGGTTAATAGCCACAAATATTTAACCCATTAAGGACCAGAGGGGTATGTAACGCAATGCAAAGCAATATGTTACACACCCCTCTCAGACTTAAGGGGTTAAAATGGGTATGACACCTCATAATTTAATCACATAAGTTTGTAACATGCACTGAAATCTTTAAAACACATTTAATAAACATTACTTTCTCAAAGATATAGCTGTTTTATGAAAATATTTATAACATAAGGGGGTTTCCTGCGGATTAAAATATAGTTGCTACCGCTATCTTTCAAAAGATACAACAATTCAAATTTGTTTTTTTGTTTTTTAAAAAAATCAAAAATTGCATAAATGTGCCCTCTAGGTTGTGCTGTTCCATCACTATTTATGGAGAATGTATGTCATTGACTCAAACGCTCCTCAAACATTGAAACAGACATTTGAATACAATTAAAAGCTGCACAGATCTCTGGTCCTTAACCCCTTAACACCATCTGACCTGGGGGTGGCCGTTGTGGACGAAGACACTTTTTATTTTTTGTGCACTAATTCTGGTATGATAGAGTGGGGTGTGCAGCCGTGCTACCATCCCAGAATTCCATGACATTCCACGATCATCACCACATCCCCCGATGACTGTCATGGCATCGGTCGTTAAGGAGTTAAAGGGTTATGATTACCAGGTGCTGTTTGCTTCCATCAACATGGCTGAATGTGATTTGACAATGGCACAAGGGCAAAGTTTACTCATCCGTTAGAGTTTTTCGGTCTGGTAAGCAGTGATTTAATTAGGTGTTACTTCTCCTTTAATGATAATAATGATTGTTAAAGTCTTCCTTGGAGGCAAATGTTGATGATGAAGTGCTTAAAGGAGCAGTTAACTTTTTTTATGAAAAAATATATATTGTAGGGATTTTCCTATTGAGTAAAATAAGGGTACTCCCACTGCAGAGAGATTTATATTTCCAGAGTTATTACAGTTTAAAGCCATGGTTTTTTTACATTAGCAGTGCCCTCTAGTGATCGAATTCAAATTAGATTTCCTGTTAGATTCTAATGGAGAGGAAAGTCAGAAAAGTCCATGACATACAGTTCTCCATAGAATGTGATAGAAACTGCTGAGTCACTTCCTGTCAGAACTATCAGGAAGTAAACACTGTAAATTCACTTCCTGTCAGTTACAACTATCAGGAAATAAACACAGTAAATTCACTTCCTGTCAGTTAGAACTGTCAGGCAGTAAACACAGTAAATTCACTTCCTGTCAGTTAGAACTATCAGGAAGTAAACACACAGTAAATTCACTTCCTGTCAGAACTATCAGGAAGTAAACACAGTAAATTCACTTCCTGATTATTTGAGCTGCTATAAATTTTGAATAAAACATCTGACAGCAGTGGGAGTGACCTTGTTTTATTCAGCAGGAAAAGTTCTATAAAATATGTGTTTTCATAAAAAAAGTTTATTGCTCCTTTAAATATATCTGAGTTTGACATGTGTAGTAGAGAGATAACTAATTGCAAAGCATACTTGTATCCAAGGGATTAAAGGAATAGTAATACTTAAAATGTAAAAAATAATATTTTGTAGGGTTTATCCTGCAGAATAAAACAAGACTATTCCTACTGCTGAGGGTTTTTTATTCAAAAGTTGTTGAAGCTAAAACCTGATTTTTTTTTTTTCAGGCGAAGTATCAGAGTGGCCTGAAATTTTACAGTGGCAGTGTTGTTACACCATCCTGTGGAACGTTCTGGTCATCTGTGATATTGCACCTAAAAAAATTCAAGTCTGAGGTGTAAGAACGTTTGAATAAAACACCTTTCAGCAGTGGGAGTACCCTTGTTTTACTCAGGGGATAAACATTACAATATATATTTTTTTAACATTTTAAGCATTACACTATCCCTTTAAAGGAATAGTAATACTTCATTTTTACTATTCCCCCTATTGTAGCCCTTAAAAATCGGAATTAAACGAGACCAGCGGCATCTCTCAAACCTTTACGGTTTGAGAGATATCCGCATTCAAAGTTTCCACTCCCCTGATGTCAGCGTTATAGTGACAGCAGGGGAATCCATTCAGTGAGCAAGCAGCGGCTCTGCAGCAGTGCTAAGATCTCGTTATAGAAACAGAAATCCTTCACTGAAATGGTCTTCTACGTGTGCTTGGTGTGTGCTTGGTTTGCAAGCACACATAGAAGACCATTTCAGTGAAGGATTTCTGTTTCTATAACTCAGTCTCGCCACTGCTGCAGAGCCGCCGCCGTTCCTGGGACCGGATTCCCCATCTCTCAGCTATAACGCTGACGTCAGGGGAGAAAGGAGAGGGAACTTTGAATGCGGATATCTCTCAAACCATAAAGGTCTGAGAGATGCCGCTGGTCTCGTTTAATTTCAGTTTTTAAGTGCTGCAACATGGGGGATAGTAAAAATGAAGTATTACTATCCCTTTAACAAGGATAAAATATAAAGATACTGGTTCAAAATACTGTTTCATCAAAATCACTAGTATACAAATATAGGAGTATTCTTTACAGGCCACAAAATAAACCCCCAAGTCCATGCTGTTCTTAAACCATCGCCCTGAATATTTACCCTTGTTCTGTCAAAATAAGGGCCAGTGGCCAGGGGTCATGAGAGTTCCAAGATATGTAATGATGAGTCCTTGGCCAAAAAGCATTCCAAGACAGCTTTACTGCGGACACGACAGAAATAAAATAAGCTATTACTTTTTTCCTTTTCTTCATGTCAAAATAAAACTTTAGTGTCCAAATCAATATGTTAAAGTTACATCTAATCAAATTATTTTTATTTGTGTAGCAGCTCAAGAATCTGCTTTATACACTCTTCTGAGAAAAATATAAATATCGTCAAAATCACAATCAGATTTCATAAAAATGAATTGCTTCGATAATGAAGTTTAATTTATCTTCTAAAAGGGATTGTAACACTAAATATGTAAAATAATATATATTGTAGAATCTTTAGTAAAACAAGGGTACTCCCACATCTGAGTAGTGTTTTATTCAAAAATGATTGCAGCTCAAAGTAGAATTTTGTAGATGCAATATCTCAGTGGACTGAAATAGTACAGTGGGCGCTGTTGATACACCATCCTATGGACAGCTCTGGTCAGCTGACCATAAACATCCATAGGATGGTGTAGCAACAGCGCCACTGTACAATTTCAATACTGCACCTAAAAAATTCAATTTTGAGCTGCAATAATTTCCAAATGAAGCATCTTTTAGGAGTGGCAAGACCCTTCTTTACTCAGAAGGATAAACCCTACAATACATATATTTTTTTAAATTATTGCATGTTATTATCCCTTTAACCCCTTAACGACTGACCGCTCAGGCACGCGGCGGTCAATAAAGGACCACTGAGCATTTTTTTTTTTTTTTTTTTTTGCCAATCCGACTCAGGGCTTCCCAAACAGCGTACAGCCGCACGGGGAGCCCTGAAATCCTTGACGGTCCTGGTACGTCTTGGGTCGCTCAGTCACTTTTACCCATGACGTACCAGGACCGTTAATGGTCGTTAAGGGGTTAAGAATAAGTTAATAATTATTTTTACAATTTACTTTTTAAAAGATCTTGCAGTGTTGAAAAATGAAAACAAAACTAAACGTTCAGAGATTTCAGACGTGGAAACTGTCCAAGATACGGCGTTCTAGTCTCATATACAAATTATTCTTTCTTGGCCTTAACGAAAAAAAATTATCTTCCCTCGATAATTCTAACTTTAAACGAGCTGTATGAGCCATGACCGGTTATTTTTGTTTTGTTATTAAATTTAAGCTTTCTAATCAAAATACATTTTCAGAGAGATCTAAGGAAGGGAACTGTTAATTCTCTGATAAAGTGGGTTTATTGAGGTCCATTGGTTATGTCAGTTTGTACTTCAAAAACAGATTTAATTTGGGCTGGAATATTTGCCAAGAGTCTTAATTGCTCTGTCTCCACATGCATGACTTGGCAGCAATCAAAGTTAGTTTGGACTGAAGAACTTTAACCAACTTGCTCCATGTCGTTTGTATTTTGTTAACTGTTAGGTCTAAAAAAATGTAATTAAATTAAAACACAAGAATTGCTTCTGTTGCCTGTATAAGATATTAGGATTCAAAGGATCATCCATGTACACAAACAGAGGGCAATGTTGCCCATGATGTACACAGCTGCTTAACCCCTTAGGGACCCTTGACGTACCAGGACCGTCAAGGGTAAATTTGCTCGAAAGACCCTTGACGGTCCTGGTACGTCACGTACTTTTTACTTACAGCGCTCTACCGGGAGCGCTGTAAGTAAAAAATAAGGCATGAAATAGACCGCTCCAAGATCGGAGCGATCTGTTTCAAGCCCCATAGTGACGCGCCGATACAGGTCACGTGTCACGACAGGTCACGTGTACCGGCTCGTCAAAGTGCCCCTATTCGGTCGTTATGGGACGGAAATGTCCCATAACCTCCGGTCCTTAAGGGGTTAAAGTCACACAAATGTATTATTATTGTAGAACGAGTTGAAGAGCCTGTTACACGGGCCACAGTGCCATTGCCAGCCGGTCACAGGGCAGTCATGCTCAGTAGAGACTGCCCGCGCCGCGGCTAACACAGAGCTGGACGCTCCTTTGGAGCTCCCCGCTCTGTATCAGCCGGGCAGTCTCTACTGAGCATGACTGCGTCGTTACACACGTTTTAGTGAATTATTATAAAGGATATTTGCAGTATGCCACTGTAATTCAAAATGATATCATGCTATAATAAACTAAAAAAAATGTAAATATTTAAATAACGTTTCCAAACATCTAAAGTTAACTATACTATTACCTTGACAAGGTTCCTCCATTTTCCTCCATTTATTTTGTAATACAAAATGGAAAGGGTTGAACTTGGCCTTATGTCTGTTTTCAGACTATAATATCCACATGTTATTTTAAAGGGATAGTAATGTTTCACAAAAACAGCAGCTCCAATTAATCTTCATAGTATTCGAGCCACAGAGAATGTTATGTAGTTCAAGATTAATTGAATGATAAAATATCCCACTCCCACCCCTTTTACCTAGTGTAAGCTATCTCTTCTCAGATGTGGAATGCAGTCCATAGACCAGACAGATAGCAGAAGGGGACAATCTTCTTCCTATGAGAACAATGAAAGCCCTGCCCCCCTTGACAAGTTATTCAGGTTTTTCCCTTATCTTAATTGAAGATTGTCCCTCTCTGCAATCTACCTGGGCACCTCCCTTCTGATCTGGCTGAGCAGTATTACATCAGTAAAAGGGGCAGGAGGGGGATACTTTGTCATTGAATTACTCTTGAACTACAACTCTGACAGAATTGAAATAACACTCTCCAAAGTCCAAATACTATGATGATTAATTAGAGATGCTTTTTTTATGAAACATTACTATCCCTTTAAATAAACTCACAAACCAAAAACTTTCAGCCGTGTTTTGTTTATTCTGACTTTTCTGCATTTTATTGTTTGCTACAATTTGATATAAATATGTTTATCTGTTGATGCTTTGATGTTACTATTTACTATTAGTGATAATCGGATTCAAGTCCAAAGCATATTTTGCGTATATTGCAATTTGCACTATTCTGCCCTCTTCAGGCTGGTAAACTTGAGAGCTGATGTATCAGGATATAAACAAGATGCGGTTGTAAGTCTGAGTGTGCACTAACCATATGCCTCATCTTTTGTGTGTGTGTATATATATGTATATATATATATATATATATATATGTGTGTGTGTGTGTGTTAGAAATACTAATAAAAACATTTGTTTGAGATATCTAACTAACCCACCAATGCTCACTCCCTGTAGTATATATTCCATATTTGTACTGCCTTACAATAAACAACCCTTTCCTGTGCAGATGGTGAAATCTCCATTCTTCCAATCTCAGTGCGTGACCTCTAGTGATTTGTTCAGCTTTTCTGACGAAAAAGTGCCCAGAGAGGTCTATGTGCTGCCCCTGCACATGTGTAATAAGAAGTCACTTTGTCTACTCTTGTGGTACCTCTTTTCCACAGTAAACAATGCCAAATCTGAAAGCCATTCTCTATAAGTACATTTTCTATTCCTATTTATTTTGTTGTCAGTCTCTAAATTTGAACCATTTCCAGAATATCTTGTTGCTGGACTGTTTCGCAAAATGTACCTTTTTACATGCTAATGTCTTACTGGCTTTGGCAGCCGCTGACTCATGAAATGTTGGAAAATTGATTATTTACAAAATCATATCCTCAGACTCCAAACAGTTATGTCTTTATGGTTTCTTTACTTGCTTTCGTACAGCTGAGTTAATCAGAGACTCAGTCATTTAATGAACTTGCCCAGGCCAGGACTGCCATCGGTCATACCGGGCATTTGCACGGTGGGCCGGTCCGGGCGTTTAAAAAAAAAAATAACGAACGAACGCACCACCGCCGCCACCCCCATGGGCTTCTCAAAAAAAAAAAAAAAATGGGCTGCTCAGCCTTAAATGCCTGGGCCTATTTTTTGGCCCAGTCCGGGCAGGAACTTTCCTGTGCTCAAGCAGGGAAATCCTAAAGACGGAGCCTTTTAGGCCACCTCTGAATATAAAGTTTGGAACCACTGGTCTACAATTACTCCCAAATCATTCTCTTTCAAGGTTATACCTGCCGTAAGATCTCAGGTATAATACGCACCTGTATATAATATGATGGTGTAATTATAGCCAAGATTTTAGGGGAAAATAAGAGTGCCTATGTATAATACTCACCCTTGTTTTCCCCCTCTACTCACAAAAAAATCGTCTTTCGGGGTCTGATTCCCTCCACCCACAGCAATGTGCTGCAGCTTCCCCTCCTGCTACTCACCCCCTCAATAGTCATCTGTTATATCTGCACAATGGGGAACATGCTTATATTTGCCCCCTGCTTCCGGATTGCCCTGTGAGGACCTTTTAATTGAAGGCAATCAGGGAGAAACAGGAGCACTGACCATTCCGTAGTCATATTCGTTGGTAGAATAATCGAAACCACATACCGTAGGCTGAATAAAACATGAATCTTCTTTATTTCAAATATAAAACACGATACACAAATCCAGGAGGGAAACGGGACAGGTAGGCACTCAGCAAATAATCACATGAAGCTGTATCTAAAGCGTTTCATGCTTCTAGAGCGGTTAATCACAGATGGAGTGCACAATCGGAAATAGAAAATTTTAAAACTTGGTACATTGACGTGATTGGGCACCGCTAATGAAAAGCATGGACAAATCTCGCCCTAATAGAGTAGGCGGGACTCTGCCATACATACATGGCCTGACTGGTTGATGTCTGCAATGAAATTGCATAAGAGCCACACAAAAGTTTAACCCCTTAATCCCCCCCCTGTTCAACCAGATCAGAAGGGAGGTGCCCAGGTAGACTGCAGAGAGGGACAATCTTCAATTAAGATAAGGGAAAAACCTGAAAAACTTGTCAAGGGGGGCAGGGCTTTCATTGTTCTCATAGGAAGAAGATTGTCCCCTGCTGTTATCTGTCTGGTCTATGGACTGGATTCCACATCTGAGAAGAGATGTCTTACACTAGGTAAAAGGGGCGGTAGGGGAAACTTTGCTTGTGAATATCTCATAAACCATAAAGGATTGATAGATAAGACTTATATCATTCTTCATGTTTTTTTAATGCCTACAAAATAAAATAAAGTTAAAACGAAGTATTACTATCCCTTTAAGGATTGCAGCGTATCAATAGATCTTTCCTTCCATGGCAGGAAACTCTGGGAGCAAAGGCCAGCAGAGCAGGAAAATCTGGGCTGTGCATTACTGATTTTAGTGTTTTGTTTTTTTTTTTTGTGTTTTTTTTTGCAATATCCTATTGTGATCACTAGATGGTACAATGGAAAGATATAGTCATTGACACAAACTCTTACAGAGTATATTATAACAAATGAGAGTCGGTACCGTGTTAGCCGTAGAAATACAGGAGGCAGATATAGTTTTTGATACCTTTTATTATAAAAAAAAAAAAATATTTTGACTTGGAGTTATTACTAACATTTTGATTTCAAAAAACATGAAACCCTGAACATTAATAACTTTTGAATGAAAAATCTCCCAACGATCAGATCATCGTCTCTCTAAGAGCACCCTAAATCATATATTTTAAAAAAACCAAAACATTTTATTGCCTTTTAAGAGTTTAAAGTGATAGTAATGTTTCATAATAAAAGCAGCTCTAATTAATCATCATAGTATTTGGACTTTGGAGAGTGTTATTTCAATTCTGTCAGAGTTGTAGTTCAGGAGTAATTCAATGACAAAGTATCCCCCTCCCGCCCCTTTTACTGATGTAAAACTGTTCAGCCAGATCAGAAGGGAGGTGCCCAGGTAGACTGCAGAGAGGGACAGTCTTCAATTAAGATAAGGGAAAAACCTGAAAAGCTTGTCAAGGGGGCAGGGCCTTCATTGTTCTCATAGGAAGAAGATTGTCCCGTGCTGTTATCTGTCTGGTCTATGGACTGGATTCCACATCTGAGAAGAGATGGCTTACACTAGGTAAAAGGGGTGGGAGGGGAAACTTTGCTTGTGAATATCTCTCAAACCATAAAGGTTTGAGAGATAAGACTTATATCGTTCTTCATGTTTTTTTAATGCCTACAAAATAAAATAAAGTTAAAACGAAGTATTACTATCCCTTTAAAGGCTACTCCAGGAGAAAGTTCTTGGATGCACATGTTTTAATTGATTGAAGAATGCTGCATGAGAAACCAGATGGGTTGGCACGGATATGTGTGGTCTTCGAATTGTTGTCTTTGAAAACAGAAGTGATACTGAGCAGAGTGCATTTTACATCCATTTACCTTCAGTTCTTTTCACAATATTTTATTCAGTACGGGATTATTTTGAATTCCTTCCTTTTCAGTATCCCCAGGGATTTAGGCCTGTGAACTCTCCGACGAACTGGCTTACTTAGGCTACAAAATAATGTTACATTGCTATATTATTACAGGAACTAACCCCCTTGCTTCACATTGTATCATACCTCCCAACATTTCAATTTGCCAAAGAGGGACACTTGTGTTTTAGGGGGTGTGGCTGGGGGTGTGGCTGGTGGGTGCGGCATTACTGGGAATTTTTAGGCTATTTCATGACTTCTTGATACCTCCTCGTGTAACCTAATAAATTACTTATAACAAGACCAAAGTATTTTATTTACACAGACTAACTTATAAACACATATACTGACGTTTAAACAAACACTAATGAGAGTTTTATTACTGTAGAGCAATATGATACATTTATATATACACCACACAGTCTGATCTCCTAAAAAGAGGGACATCAGGGTAGGAAAGAGGGACAGTGGGATTTGTGTCTAAAAGAGGGACTGTCCCTCCTAAAGAGGGACACTTGGGACGTATGTTGTATTGCGGTGCTCTCAATCATCCAAGGGAGTTTTACTCTCTGAGTGCCAGAAAGCCCCTGGAATGACTGAGAGGACTCAAAGAGTTAATTATCCTTTAGTCATTTGGGTGCAATTCATCGCACCCCCTCTGCACTTAAAGCTGAACTTTCACGTTAATTACATTGCCTCAGAATATATTACTAACCTAGCGATATGCAAAGTTATACTAGCCTTAAAGGGGATCTCACATAGATATAAGTAATGCTCATTAGTTAGAGCATTTAGTGAAAACATTTAAAATGTTAATTTAAAAAAAAAAAAAAAAAACATTATCTGCGCAAAACATAATGTTTAAAAAGTGCCCGGAAGCCTGCTTCCATCTTGCAGCACTGCCTCTGCTCCCGTCCCACTACCCAGCATCCTCCAATGACGAATGCTTTCTTTCTCTAAGCTGGAGCAATCTCATTGGCTGAGATCGATTTCTAGCCAATGAGATCGCTCCAGCTTAGAGACAGACAGCCTCCATCATCGGAGAAGGAAGGGGAGCAGAGGCAGTTCGGCAAACTTCGGCAAGCCGCAACTAGGCTGCCAGGCACTTTTTAAACATTAATTTTTGTACAGATAAAGTTTTTTTTTTTTTATAAAAAGAACAACGTTTTAAGTGTTTTCCCTAAATGCTCTAACTAATGAGAATTACTTATACATATCTATGTGAGAAATCCACTTTAAGCTCAATAAGTCTGTGCTGTTTCGGTAAAAACACATCTTCTGCAGGCATTGGGCTGCACAGAGCTTACAAGAGAAGCTCTGTGCGCCTGCGTGGTCAGTCCCTTCCAGTACCTTAAAGGGATAGTAATACTTCGTTTTAACTTTATTTTATTTTGTAGGCATTAAAAAAACATGAAGAATGATATAAGTCTTATCTCTCAAACCTTTATGGTTTATGAGATATTCACAAGCAAAGTTTCCCCTCCCGCCCCTTTTACCTAGTGTAAGCCATCTCTTCTCAGATGTGGAATCCAGTCCATAGACCAGACAGATAACAGCAGGGACAATCTTCTTCCTATGAGAACAATGAAAGCCCTTCCCCCCATGACAAGTTTTTCAGGTTTTTCCCTTATCTTAATTGAAGATTGTCCCTCTCTGCAATCTACCTGGGCACCTCCCTTCTGATCTGGCTGAACAGGGGGGGGGGGATACTTTGTTTGTGAATATCTCTTAAACCATAAAGATTTGAGAGATAAGACATATCATTCTTCATGTTTTTTTAATGCCTACAAAATAAAATAAAGTTAAAACGAAGTATTACTGTCCCTTTAAGGCACAAAGGAATGTCACCACCAATGCTGGCAGAGAATGGGACAGACAGAACAGACTCCTACAAGATATCTGCGATGTCTGTCCTCTGGTTCCTGCTGAAGATGTGTTTTTTACTGAATTACCACGGACTTATTGAGCTTAAGGCTAGTATAACTTTGCATGTCGCTAGGTTAGTAATATATTCTGGGGCAATGTAATTAAAGTGAAAGTTCCGCTTTAAATAGTTTAAAGGACCAGCAAAGTTTTATTAGGAGAACATGCATATTGTAGAATTCTTCCTGCTGAGTACTACAAGGGTATTCTCACTGCTGGTGATGCTTCATGCAAAATTTCAAACAGCCCTGAAAATTGTGGTGGCTCACCTCTTCTATAAAATGCATCAGAAAAACCATCTGGACAACAGGTAGCAATTGTTATATCAGTTTAGTTCAAAAACAAACAACCGTTTGAACTGTAAAAACACAATGGGAATACTATTGATTTAATCGGTAGGAAAAGTCCTATACAAATTCTCAGTAATGACCCTCCCGTCAGCCACTCCCCCAGAAATTTCCAAAGAGACACAACCTCCTCAAAATTATTTTCTGCTTGTTTAGAAGAAATTTCCTGCAAACTGAAATAGGACAAAAAAAGGAGACTACCTTCGTCACTTAAAGGGATAGTAATGTTTCATAATAAAAGCAGCTCTAATTAATCATCATAATATTTGGACTTTGGAGAGTGTTATTTCAATTCTGTCAGAGTTGTAGTTCAAGAGTAACTCAATGATAAAGTATCCCCCTCCCGCCCCTTTTACTGATGTAACACTGTTCAGCCAGATCAGAAGGGAGGTGCCCAGGTAGACTGCAGAGAGGGACAATCTTCAATTAAGATAAGGGAAAAACCTGAAAAACTTGTCATGGTGGGGCAGGGCTTTCATTGTTCTCATAGGAAGAAGATTGTCCCCTGCTGTTATCTGTCTGGTCTATGGACTGCATTCCACATCTGAGAAGTGATGGATTACACTAGGTAAAAGGGGCGGGAGGGGAAACTTTGCTTGTGAATATCTCTCAAACCATAAAGGTTTGAGAGATAATACTTATATTGTTCTTCATGTTTTTTTTAATGCCTACAAAATAAAATAAAGATAAAACGAAGTATTACTATCCCTTTTATCCCTGGCTCCAAAAGGGACTGACAGCTCAAGACGCACGGACGTCACTATGGCAAGATGTCCGTGCTTGCTGCTACTGTCAGCCTCGGAAAAAGTCATCATTCATTTAAACCAGATAATTCTGGCGACTAGCGCTACTAAGCAGCTAGTCGCCAGATGGAGACTTCATTGAGATAAAGATTTTGCGGGGTGGTCGTTCCCCTTTAAGAGGTGTTTTCATCCATTTAAAATGATGAAAACACCGTAAATAGCAATTCAAATGTCTGCGTTAGCCAAGAAAAGGAGATAAGGGAAAGTTAAAACCTACTTTTTTTTTTTTAACTTGAGTCCCTTATCGCCTGTTTAACCCTTTAAGGACCGAATGTGCACATACTTTGCGGTCACTTAAGGACCACGGAGCATTTTATTATTTTGTTTTTTTGGCGCGATCCAATTCCAGACTCCCCGAACGGAGTGCAGCCGCGTGGAGAGCCCAGAATTCCATGACGGTCCAGGACCGTCCTGGGTCCTTAAGGGTATAACAACCCATGACGGTCCAGGACCGTCATGGGTCCTTAAGGGGTTAAACAGCCGACACAGACATTTAAAGTTAAAAAAACCTAAGTCCTCAGTGGATGTAATCCCCATATCAATACATCCAAAGGATGAAAAATGTGTCAGACGTTAATAGAATTAACCTTTCGAGTGCCAGTGGGGAATAATTACCCCACCGGCATTCATAGGGTTAACCCGACTCAGTTATAAAACATCACAAGTAACACCATTAATCCTGATGTCCTGTGGAGTCCTCAGCTTCCTGGTCATCTGTCCTTCTTTTCTATCTTCCCTTCTGTCTTATTTCTTATCTTGTATCTTCTGTCTTCTTGCTGTAAAACACAAAAAAAGTGTTAAAAGCATATGCGGCACACTAATACATAGTTTAACCCCTTGAGTGCAATGCATTGTGTACCTCTCTAGGGCCCAAAGGGTTAAATTATGTAGTAGTGTGCCAGTTAAAATATAAATGCCCCCATGCAATGTTTTTAATTTATCCCAAGCCAATCGTATTGCCAAAAGTAAAATGTCAAAAATGATACTTAGCATAGATTTGTCGCTGTCTCTGCCGCTGTGTGAGGCCACTGAGGATGGCGGCAGAGAGAATAAATGCCCCCCTCTTCTTGTCCACGGGACGGTGTCCACTCCGGTCTGAGGGAATTAGAATTGAGGCTGCCTTTATATATGGGCAGCATTACTTCTAATTATCTCACAGCTATTGGCTGGGATATGCTTACACATCTCCCAGCCAATCAGTTTAAAGCAGGGCTGCTCAAAGCTGATTGGCTGGGGGTGCGTAAGCATATCCCAGCCAATGGCTGTGATAGAATTAGAAGTAAGGCTGACCATATATAAGGGCACCCTCAATTCTAATTCCCTCAGGCATCGGACATGAAGGGAGGGTGGCGCAATATTCTGTCTCCGCCGACACCTCAGTGGCCTCACACAGCGACAGAGAGAGAGTGACAAATCTATGCTAAGTATAATTTTTGACATCTTACTTATGGCAATACGATTGGCTTGGGATAAATTATAAACGTTGCATGGGGGCATTTATATTTCAGCTGGCATACTACTACATAATTTAACCCTTTGGGCCCCAGACAGGGGCTTTGCAATGCATTGTGTACCCCTCTAGCAGTCAAGGGGTTAAACCATGTATTAGTGTGCCGCATATGTATGCTTTTAACTTAAACTTTTTACAAGAGAAAATAGAAGAAAGAATGGGGATAGAAGGAGACAGGTAAGTGTAACACAGATTAGGTAACGATCGGTGCTTGACAGTATGTCAGACACCGATCGTTAGTTTTTCTTCCTTTGAAGTTCCCAAAACTGGAGTTATTTAGCAGCGTTTTGGGAACTTAAAGCACAAAACAGACGTTTGGACACAAGACCAGTTGTGCTTAATGCCGGTAGGATATCTGAATACCGACCAAGACATTTTATTTTGTCGGTCGGTATCCATTTTGCCCTACCGACATTTTTTTTAATACAACATTTGGATTGAGCCCTTAATTAACCAAGTGTACAGTTCCCCCTTGGAATAAACCTTTTGTATTAATTTAGTTTACCGAGTTCAAGGATTTTGCTCCTAATCCATGTTACCACTGTCATGTCAGAATTCTGAGAGAACATGTGCAATATCACCATTATTTCAGCTTTAATGGAACCGAGCCAGGAGTGGAGATTAAATGAAAGACCAACAATGCCACAGTCAATTAGATCTGTTGAGTTCAGACTCTAATTACTACCAGAACAAGTGATTGCAATGCCACCTGTCTTCATCATCCATGCACTTTTGTTTTTACATATGGTTTTAGATGCTATTGTTGCCTGTAAATGTTTCCCCCTATTAAACATTGACCTGTAGGACGTTCCAATACATTTTTATATTTCTCCTATAAAGGATTTAATTGGGATCTGGCTGAAACATTTCATTACAATAAAAAAGCAGATTTTTCAGTTTGCGTGGGGATGTGATGCAGTCAATGTGAATATTTCCATGTGTTAAAGGGCAACTGTTGCTGTAGAATAAATGGCTCTTAAAGGGGAACTACCACCCCGCATTAACTTAACCTTCATTCATTCTTCATCTGGCGACTAGCTGCTTAGTAGCGCTAGTCACCAGAAATATTACCTGGTTCCGAAGATTTCTCCGTTTTACCGATGCTCACAGGAGCAGGAAGCACGGACATCTCGTCACAGTGACGTCCGTGCGCCTGCGCTGTCAGTCCCTTTTGGGACTGACAGCTTTAATAGAGGCATAATAGAGATAATAGCGATAAGAGAGATAAGCTTTAATAGAGGTATTACTACCCCTTTAAAGCTAATGGCCCTGAATAAGCTTGAGGGATATAGGTGCTCATTTATTTTAACTGGCCTGCCAGTGCTCAAACAGGGAAATCCTTAACTCTCTGAGTGCCAGAGAGGTATCCAATGCATTGCAACCCAAATTGCTGGATACCTTTCTGGCAGTCAGGTAGTTAAATTCTGGCCTGTGGGTAAACATCGAGGACTGAACTTGGTCATCCCTACTTCAAAGAGACTGTAATGTCCCATAACAACTTTTTATATTTTTGTAGAGCTCAATAAAATAAGAAGAATGGTGAAAACTCTCTCTCTCAAACCGATATGGTTTGAGAGATATTTGCACTGAAAGTTCGCCCCTCTCTCTCTCTCAGCGTTTAGCTGACAACAGGAGATTCCGGTCCGGGGACCACTGGTGGCTCTGCAGCAGCTGAAATCGCGGTATTGCAAAATAATTACTTCACTGGAAATGTCTACAAAGTGTGCTTGCAAACCAGGAACATTTTGTAGACAGTTCGAATGAAGTAATTATTTTGCAATACCGAGATTTCGGCTCTACTGCAGAGCCTTCTCGAGGCGTTCGACACGAATCTCCTGCTGTCAGCTTTACAGCTGACATCAGGAGAAAGGGAGAGAGGGGAGTGTTTTCAGTGCAAATATCTCTCAAACCGCTATAGGGTTTGCACCACTCTTCTTATTTGCTTCTGCTCTATAAAAGTAGAAAAAAATTTATGGGACATCACTGTCCCTTTAATCCTTACTTTACCCCCTGTTTCAGGGTGACCAGACGTCACGTTTAACCGGGGACACATAACAAAAATGCATACCGCAGGGCTGCCTTGATTTCAGTGCAGTCCTGAAATATGCCTATTTCCTATGTGTCCCCGGTGATAGGTGAGGTCTGGTCAGCCTACCCTATTTTAACCCTTAAAAGACCAAAGGGGTCTGCAGCCCATCGCTTTGCAAAGTAATGCACTTGACACCCCTTTAGCACCCAATGGGTTAAATCTCTACCCAGGGACGTGCACAGACATTTTGAGGGGCAGGGGCTCAAATGAAAAAAAGGGCACTTCTCATAATTATTTATTCAAAATATATGTTTAAAAAAAAAAGAAAAGAATTTACATCTCAGGAGCCTGTAGGCACAGAAATCTGAAGTGCCCCCCATTGGCTATCTCCACTGGACACCTCCACGATGCTCCTAATCTCCACATTGCCCCCCGTCATCTCCATATTGCCCTTACACTGTCAGCTCCACATTGCCCCCATCAGCTCCACATTGCCCCCATCATCTCCACATTGCCCCCCATCAGCTCCATATTGCCATCAGCTCCAACTTACCCTCACATACATTGCCCCCATCATCTCTACATTGCCATCATCTCCATCTTACCCCCCATCAGATCCATATTGCCTCATCATTTCCACATTGCCCCCCCCCCCCAGTGTCCGTTTCCTACCTCTTCCCTGGTGGTCCAGCGGCAGGAGAGGTCTGTATGTGCCTCCTTTGGCACAGACCTGTAGCTGATGGAGCTCCCATGTGGTCTTCTCTTCATGCAGAGCGCTGGGAGATGATGTAATCTCCCAGCGCTCTGTAATACTAAAAAGCCGACGAGGGAGCGCAGCATCTACAGGTCTGTCCTGAAGGAGGCAAAGACCTGACTGGGCGGTGGGGGGTTTAGTGCGGGCGGCGAGGCAACTTTTTTTTTTTTTTGGTTAAAAGGGCACGAGGGCACTTTGGACAAAAAGGGCGGGTACTCAACCCCCCTTGGTGTCTATGTGTGCACGTGCCTGTCTATACCAGAAAAAGAAAAGCGTTCTAAACTAGCACTCCGAATTTTGGATATCTTGTTATTGTTTAGTAAATCAGATAATTATTTGTAATGAAATTAAGAATAAGGTCACAAATTCCTAGCTAGTCATGTCAGTAATTTCCTACCCAGCTCTCCTCTAGTAGAAGCGTAATCAGTAAATAGTGTTTATTTACAGAAGTTATTCCCTCTGTTGGGAGTGTCCGTTACAGGTTTAGAAATCATTTTTGTGACCAGCAAAAATTATACATAATATATATTTACATGCCGCAACCACAGGGATGATTTATTGTATATAAAAGTGACAGTCGTGTTTTGACAAGAGGATACGTTATTTCCGTCTGTGATTTCTTGGATCTCAGTGAAGTCGCAGACATTGCAGGTGGTCCATTCCAGTAAAATGACAGAGTGCTTTCCTATAATATTCCAGCATCTTTATCATGGAGGTCTTTACTGGTAAGGGGACTGGATATCCCTTTAAATGCAGGGCTGTTATTAAAATGTCATTCTGCTGGTCTGTATAGGAATCTGTGCAACACTGTAGTTTCTTTTTATAAAGAATTTAAAGGGATATTTAAGGGTTAAGGATAAACAGTCTTAACTATCTCAGAACCATACATTACCCCTTTGGAACACAAAAGGTTAAAGGAACATTCAACTTTTTTGTGCTATTGGGCTTTCTTGCTGAGTAAAGCAATAGTACTACTACTACTACTACTGGGAGATTTTTCAATCAAAAATTATTACAACTCAAATTTGTTTTGTTGCTTTTTGTAATATATATTGTATTGCCTCCGATTACAGCTTGGAAACTATCTGAAGTCCTGGTAGGCCATAGCAACGGCCTTGCACAGGGTATCCTTTTAAAATAGCGCGTTGTAAACAGCGTGGCCGCATTCTCGTGTCGCGTCTTTACACTGCTCTCCCAGCAGCTTCCATATTATTGCCTCCATTAACCCTTTGAGTGCCTCTGACCTCCTCCTCTGCAAACAGAAGATAGTCAGCGTGTGGATTGCCGACTGTGTTACACTTGCAGATGGTAGGAGGCACTGAAAGGGTTAATACGGCCAATAAGTTGGATGCTGCGGGGAGTACCGTTTGAAGAGCTGACATGAGAAACTCTCACTAATGTGCAGAACGAGATTCTCATGTTGCCCTTTAAATCAAGGGGACCTGCTTAATGCGGGCAGCGCTGTTTGTGCTATTTTAAAAGTGAAGCGTTTTCGGGGGCAGTGCCAGAGCTAATTAAAGTGATGCATCGGGTTTAATGATTATAGTGGTGGGAGGCGCTTAGGCTTCTGTGTGTTGTAGTTGAAGCGCTGGCTAAGGCTAGTATTTTGACAGTTGGTTTATTAATCCTTTTAGTGGCAGAGTGTTAGTCAATGCATTGTAAAGCATACCCCTCTGGCACTAAAAGGGTTAAGAGTAAAGTATGCACACACTATAGTATTACACAGGAGGGATGGGAATGATCACTGTAGTGTGTGAGCGCCAGGGAGCAGGTAGGACGGTCCCACGCTTCCCCCAATGGTGCTGCTCTTACCTGAAGTCCAAAGTTTCCTACTCTGCTTGTGTGTGTGTGTGTGTGTGTGTGTGTGTGTGTGTGTGTGTGTGTGTGTGTGTGTGTGTGTCTGTGATGTAGGGGCAAGTGGCAGCCATTTTGTTTTTTTGGTAAGTTATATAGTTGTGGGCGGGCCAACTGCAACTCCTGTGAAAATCACACCCCCATTAAATCACCCAATGGGAGCAGTAACTCTTCCTTACTGCCGCCCCTGGGTGTGTTTTGCCAGGCACAAAGTCTTCTTTTAAATATATATATATATATATATATATATATATATATATATATATATATATATATATATCCTATATAATAATTTGTTAAATTGTGTGTAACGCCGCAACATGCGCAGTAGACACTGCTGCACATGCTGCAGTCACGCGCAGTAGAGACTGCCCGCGCCGCGGCTGATACAGAGCTGGGCGCTCCGAAGGAGCGTCCAGGTCTTTATCAGCCGCGGCGTGGGCAGTCTCTATTGTGCGTGACTGCCCCGCGACCGGGTGGCAGTGGCACTGTGGCCCGTGTATATATATATATATTTCTGATAGACTTCTATAAACAAAGTACATTTCTCGTCTTTCCAGGGATCCCAAATGATGTATCTGTGTCATCATTTGAGATTGCAGCTAGTCTCTCCGGCACATATATGTGATTAATTGTATTTATAATTTCTGCCCAGGTTAATTTACTTGAGTTCTAGCTATCACTAACCTTGCCTCTAAGCATATATGGTTAAGCAGTTTACATACAGCCTTAGTCTATTCCTCCAGTGGTTTACCCAACAAGGCGGACAAAGTGTTTATTTTTATTTATCCCAAATTTTCTTGATGTTTGGTCATGACCATCATATGTTATATATTCGACCTGTCCCACTGCATTCTCTAAAGCAGTGGTTCTCAACTCCTGTCCTCAGGACCCACTAACAGGCCAGGATTTGAAGATTTCCTTGTCAGAGCACAGATGAGTTAATCAGTGTGAATGAGCCTCTGATCACATGATTTCCTTGTTAGAACACAGGTGAGTCAATCAATGTGAATGAGCCTCTGATCACATGATTTCCTTGTTAGAGCACAGGTGAGTTAATCAATGTGAATGAGCCTCTGATCACATGATTTCCTTGTTAGAGCACAGGTGAGTTAATCAATGTGAATGAGCCTCTGATCACCACACCTGTGCTCTAGCAGAGAAATCCCTAAGTCCTGGCCTGTTAGTGGGTCCTGAGGACCGGAGTTGAGAAACACTGCTCTAAAACAAACATCTGGTATTCTGCTATGTAGTCTACTTGGTCAAACTGGCATGTAGAAATAGAGATTAAGCATTTTTCAGTATTGTCCTTGAAGACCTATTTTCCAACACTTTTTTACCCTCTTTAACCCTTTGAGTGCCAGAGGGGTACGGAACACATTGCTTTGCAATGCGTTCCGTTCCCCTCTGGCATTCAAAGGGTTAAAGTCATTATTCCAATCTTTGCAACTTAACAGGGTGTTCTGGGCCTCTTCCTGCTTAATTTTAGCTTGGATATAGCCCTCATTTAATTTACTCATGAGATAGAAGAGATAAATCCACGGCTATCAAACCTCCCTTCAGCATTTTATCAGAGTGTTACTTTGCTGAAAATGTTCTCTCCTAATTATGACATAACTATACTCCGCATTTCCTCATCAGCTACTCTCTGTTTATTCATAAACCCTTTGAGTGCCAGAGGTGTACACATGCATTGCAAAACAATGCGTTGCATACCTGTCTGGCGATAAAAAGGTTAAAATAGTTAAAAGGTGTTCTCCCTTTTACTAAAGTCACATATGTATATTTTAAATCGATTTACTATCAAAGTGACGCATGTAAAGTTTCTCGCCATAAAATGACGCATCTATTCGGCCGCGTCATTTAAAGTGTCGCAATTAAAGTTATTTGTCTTAAAGTGTCGCAAATTCTATATTTCATGTTGTTCTGAATGACGCATTCACCATATCGTGCGTTAACATGTCACAGCATTAAGGACGCAATATTGGTGCATTAATGATACAAACTGGGTGCAATATTGTAGCAATATGGGTGCAATAAAGGTGCAATAAGGACACATTAAGGATGCAATATGGGTGCAATATGGATACAATATTGGTGCAATATGAATGCAATATGGGTGCAATAAGGACACATTATGGGTGCAATAAGGACACATTATGGGTGCAATATTGGTGCAATAATGGTGCAATAAGGACATATTAAGGATGCAACATGGGTGCTATACTGACGCAATTTGGGTGCAATATTGGTGCAATAAGGATACATTAAAGATGCAATATGGGTGCAACCAAAAACCCACCAAAACCAACCCAAAACCCACTAAACCCAACACAAAACCAACCCGAAACCCAACCCAAAACCTAACAAATCATACCCAGAAAACCAACCCAAAAGCCACAAAACGCAACCCAAAACCAACCCAAGACCCACAAAAACCAACCCAAAACCCTCCAAAACATACCCAAATATTGCACCAATATTGCACCTATACTGCTTCCATATTGCACCCATATTACACCATTATTGCACCCATATTGCTTCCATATTGCACCCAATTTGCGTCATTATTGCACTAATATTGTACCCATATTACATCCATATTGCACCCAATTTGCATAATTATTGCACTAATATTGTACCCATATTACATCCATATTGCACTCATATTGCATCCTTAATGTGTCCTTATTGCACCCATATTGCACCATTATTGCACCCATATTACACCATTATTGCACCCATATTGCAACCAATTTGTGTCATTATTGCACCAATATTGCACCTATACTGCTTCCATATTGCACAATTATTGCATCCATATTGCACCCATATTGCACCCATTTTTCGTCATTAATGCACCAATATTGCGTCCTTAATGCTGGTCATACTCACTGTTAACATCGTATCATCCACTTGAGGATATTTAACCTCTCTGTCTGCATGTAATAGATTTATTCTCTTTTACTTTCTGGGCCAGCAGTTCTATTGCAAATGCAAAGATCAAGGGAGATAGCAGACAACCTTGTCTAGTCCTCCATTTCTGATTGATCTCTTCATAGTGAGACCTTTGCAGACAGACTGGTATATACATTCTTAAACTGGGTGATCAGGCACCCTGCAGACCCCACATAATGCATCAGTTCCTGTAAGCAGATCCAGCCAATGGAGTCAAAGACCTTGACAATATCCAGACTTAAACGCATATCTTACTGTATATATTGTTTTTTTACATGTTGAATAGTAACCAGTTTCTAAATATTCATTGAAAGGGTGGTAGATAAGTGTAATAGCCCGTCTTTTTAATATAAATGTCAATTTTGTCCCGTTTTTTAATATAACTTATATATAGTTTTTCATTTTTTGTAAAAAACTGAACGCGGCTTGTTTATTTCTCATAAGAAATAAACTAGTGGATTTACTGTACACACTGATTACCATAGAGTCTTATGACTCGAGTTACTCGTGACTGTCTAAGACTCTCAAGTCTATGGTAAATTACCATAGAGTCTGCTAGACAGTGATATGATGATGAGTCATAAGACTCTATGGTAATCAGTGCATACAGTAAACACAGTAAAACCACTAGTGTGAGTGACAAAGACAGGAAGTTCCGATTTACTTCAGGGGCAGGATTTTTGGCCAGAGAGAGAGAGAACACCGGTAGTAAGAGATGGAGCAAATGCGTTCCCGCTGCTTGCAGCTTACTGCGATCGGACTCTGAGTGACGGAGTCCCACTGTCCATCTGTCCCACACCCCGTCCCGTTTTTGTCTCAAGGAAATATGGTCAGCCTATTACAGTAGGATAATTGGGCAGACTAGATGGGCCAAATGGTTCTTATCTACAGTTATATTCTATGTTTCTATGTCCTGATGGCCCTGTCTCCCCAATATGAAACCCACCTAGTCTTAATTTATCCCACTTGGCAAAATTCCAGACCATCTTATTGCATAGATCTGACAATATATTTATTTCTGGGTTGATTAAACTTTGGACAATAATTATGACATGACCACCGGTCCTTTCCATCCTTTAGAATACAGATAATCTTAGCTCTTTCCATATTTGTCCTTCTTTTTCCTACACAGAATTAGTCTTAGAATTGGTCAACCTTTAAGAATTTCTTATGATGACCATCAGGGCTTGAAGCCTTGTCGCTAATCATGTAATTAATAATAATTTCCATCACTTCATCTGAGATTGGTTCTTCTAATAACTCTAGCTGGATAATTCTGCCTGTGACAGTACCAGCGGACACCCAGCCTTGGTGTCCCCGTCAATGGTTACTTCTTCCACTACGAGCCAGATGGACATCCAACAGCATATCGCAATATACCCCAAACCAGGCAAAACTAGTGTCAGGGTAACCAGGAGCACACTCTGGATACAGCAAGCTTACCCAACCAGACAACACCAGTGTAGGTAAGACAATAACTCACTTTATTGGAACAAACCGCACATATTTATACTCAAACCTTACATTGAAATACCTGGGCCAACCAGATACAATAGGGACATAATTCAATCACAACATGTAAGACAAAAGGCCAACAGCAGATGGTCGAACAAATACAATGACTCAGACATGATTACATTTCAAACACAAAAGGGTTGCTGAACTCAGACAGTGGACACAAAGACTTGAGGGGCTTGAATGAATTAACACACGGCAGGGGGTCTCAGTACAGTTCACAATACACTGGCTTGAGTGGCTACAATACACATTGAAAGCAAAGTAACTTTAGGTAAACTCAAATAATTAACCCCTAAAGGCCCAGTTCCTTGGAAGCAAGTCAGCAGTCCATGGTTGTCAGTCTCTTTGGGCCCAGAAATGTCCACAGTCTCTGGGGTTCTTGGGATAACAGTTCCGGGCCCAGACAAGCGCTCCAGTGGGTCCTGTGACACTGCCAAGGATTCCACCATTTGAGAAATCCACAGTCCCATCCTTGTTCACCTCTCGACTTTCACCATTTAACTTCTCATAATGTTTTTCAAATACTTTGACTATGCCTTCGGGAGCTAAAACGTTTTTCCCGTATCATCCCATGTGCACTTAACTCTTATGTTTCTTTTTAGCCGTCAGCTTTCTCACCAGTAATGCGCTCTCTTTATTGTCCCAGTAGAAGAGCTTGGCCGCCGGCCCGGCTGCCTACTTGTAAATGTTCATAATATCAATATTTTCAAGTGTCTGTCTACATCTATTTGTCTTTGCAGCCAAATTAAGCACGGCAAATATTTTAAATATCATGTATAACCTTATCAGTTTTCCCTGTAGAATTCCATTTCCGCAGACAATCTAGCTTCATTAAGTGCCCTATCAACATGGCCTTGTGCGCCAAGCCTAGGATCTGCATTCCCAGTGTAATTTATTTCAAAATACTCTGAAATTCACTTCTGCTCTTGTTGTTTGAGTCCCTTTTTTATTTTCCTTGGACATCAATAGCATATAACAGTGATTCTCAACCACGGTGACGTGGCACTTTGGTGTGCCATGGACATCAACCTAGGGTGCCCTGTGTTTTCTATAAAGACTAGCAAAAATGGACTTTTAAATAAAGATTTACAGAAATTGTTCTGCACAATATGTTTAGTTTTGTTACTATGCTTGTAAGACCTAATAATAGCTGTATATTTATGTATTGTACCCTTCATTATGCCCTTGATAAAGTATATTAAATATGTTAGGGGTGCCCCGAATGTTCTAGATTACGTGTTAGGGGTGCCCCGAGCAAAAAAAGATTGAGAACCACTGGCATATAATTTAGTTGCCAGTCAAAGTTTTCATTTTTCAGAGAAAAATGGATGGACAATTGAATGTGCCCAGTGTGGTCATGAATACTAGTTATGAGTGTTTGAATCAAAACTGTATATTCTTTACCCCCGCCATCAGAGGATATGCAAACAAATATTTTAATTTCTCAGCACCAACCCAGCCATCAGACCTTTCTATGCCCATGTCTCTCCACCTGCATAGTCCATTGAGGGATTTAGACAGAAGTTAAAATCCCTACTAATAAGCAGGTGACCCTTGACTGTATGTAGAAAAGACATCTGCACATGCCTAAAAAATATTTTTCATCTTTTGTGGGCCACATAAATTAATTATACTATACTAGTTGAACAGCCCGTGTACACAACGGCTGCAGTGCAGTCATGTACAGTAGAGACTGCCTGCGCCACGGCTGATAACGGGGGGGGCACTGAATTCAGACCATAGGAGCTGCGATGACTACGGTTTGAATTTGGAAAGCCCCACTCCGTTATCAGTAAGGTTGCCACCTTTTCTTAAAAAAAAATACCGGCCAAGGCATTCCCTCCATAGCCTTAACATTGGAAAGAAGCCAATTTTTTACCGGCCTGCCGGTAAAATACCGGCTGGGTGGCAACCCTAGTTATCAGCCGCAGCGTGGCATGACTGCAACTCTCTCAGCCGTCTGTACTTTGCATGACAGCTTCTGAAAAACACACATTAGCGAATTATTATATAGGATGTGGTTCCCTCAGTTTTACCTGTCTCATAACATACTGACCTTGATCATCTCATCACCTCGGCTGTCTCACAACTCAAACCACTCCTAAAAACATTGAATCACTATTTTTGTGTGTATGCAAAGTATGAAATTTATCATCATATAAACGATGTTTCGACAAATGAGTCTTTTGAAGTAGCAATATATCGGGTTTTATTCAATTAATATATTTAAAGGCTGACCTGCATTTTTGCAGAAATGCGTGAGGCGTTGCCTTTCTCCATCCGGTGTCTGTTTGTACATTGGATAATAAATAAATACTCGATTTTATAGTTTCCGACGCGACTTTGGAGTGCACGCATTTTCAGCTGATTCATGACTCAAAGGGTGTCGACCCCTTGATCAGCACCAGAAGTCCCCAGCGCTAGCAGCTAGGTTAAATGTATCGAATTATTTCTAAAATCAACAAGCCAAACTCATGAGTACTGAGATCAGAGGTTACTTTTTAAGGATGGCAGCAAATTTCAATCAAGCATTTGATGCAATCAAATAACATCTAAACAATGTAATTGCAAATGAAATATTAGACATGAACTGACCTGTTTTTAAGATGATGAAAAAGTGCACATAAATCAAATGGAGATTTCTTGGCTCAGTCAAATTCTATGGAAAAAGTCATTCTCTCCCCCCCCCCCCTAATTTCAGGGGAGGATTATTGAGTGATGGTCATGAGACTCCTGGCTTTGTAGTTTCATGAATCTCTCCATCAGTAAAACATCTTTAAAGGGATAGTAATACTTCATTTTACCTTTATTTTATTTTGTAGGCATTAAAAAAGCATGAAGGACGATATGTCTTATCTCTCAAACATTTATGGTTTGAGGGATATTAACAAGCAAAGTTTCCCCCTCCCGCCCCTTTTACCTAGTGTAAGCCATCTCTTCTCAGATGTGGAATCCAGTCCATAGACCAGACATATAACAGAAGGGGACAATCTTCTTCCTATGAGAACAATGAAAGCCCTGCCCCCCTTGACAAGTTTTTCAGGTTTTTCCCTTATCTTAAGTGAAGATTGTCCCTCTCTGCAGTCTACCTGGGCACCTCCCTTATGATCTGGCTGAACAGTGTTACATCAGTAAAAGGGGCGGGAGGGGGATACTTTGTCATTGAATTACTCTTGAACTACAACTCTGACAGTATTGAAATAACACTCTCCAAAGTCCAAATACTATGATGATTAATTAGAGCTGATTTTATTATGAAACAATACTATCCCTTTAAAGTGAAAATAATGTCTGCATCCAAGTGTTATATTTTAAATATTAAAAAATAAGTTAATTAATGTTAGTCTGGTCTCTCAAACTTCAAACATGTATAGTTTGAGAGATATAAGATTATAAATTCCCCCTGCCCTCCCCTTTCACAGACATCAGAGCTCTAGCTGACATCACTAGATCCTGGTCCCAGGACCGTGTGGATGCTCTTCAGCAGAGCCGAAATAGCACTAGGTAAAAAGGAATACTTCATTGGAACGGTTTACAAAAAAGCGTGCTTGCAAACCAGGCACACTTTGTAGACCGTTGAAGAGCCTCCTGGTGTCGCACAACTCGGATCTCATGCTGAGAGCTTGACAGGAGGGAGGGGGAAGTTTTATAATTGTATATCTCTCAGACTATCCAAGTTTGAGAGACCAGACTAACATCAATCAACTTATTTTTTTAATATCTACAATATAGCACTTGGATAAAGACATTAGTATCACTTTAAACCTATATGATCGTACGTATGAACGCAAACAACGGTACCGCAGAGAACAAGCAAAATTCCCAGTGAATTAAAAGAGGATTTTACCCTTTGAGTGCCAGAGGCATCATGTACCCCCTCAAAGGGTTAACCTCTTGAATGATTTGCAAGGCATGGGAGACCTATCTAACATTCATAGGGTTAAAAGTGTTGTTTTTTTATGGATCTGCTTCAATTTTGTCCTTATACATAAACCCCAAGGTATCAAGTTGGAACAGTTGTCCTAACACAGCGGTACTCCTAGGACATATAAGGTGCAGAAATGTCATTAAAGGGATAGTAAACCCCCCCCCAACAACTTGACGGCAAAATCCAGCAATCATAGAAACATACTGAACGCACTTAGTCCCATCTCTCAAACCTTTATGGTTTGAGAGATGTAAGGCAAGACAGACCTCCGGTCCCTCCCCCTTCTCATACGTCCGCTGTATAGCGGACGTCATGAGATCCGGCTTCCAGCACCAGACGGCGGCTGTGCAGGAGCGCTGTCATCTAGATATCTCTGTATTATTACTTCATCGGTATGGTCTAAAACATGTGCCTGGCTTGCAAGCACATGTTGTAGACCATTCCTATGAAGTAATTATACGGAGATATCTAGATGACAGCGCTCCTGCAGAAACGCCGAAAGTCGGCCGACCAGATTCTGCCTCTGACAGCTTTACAGCTCGTCAAGCAGAAGGGGGAGGGACCGGAGGACTGTCTTGCCTTACATCTCTCAAACCATAAAGGTTTGAGAGATGGGACTAAGTGCGTTCAGTATGTTTCTATGATTGCTGTATTTTGCCATCAAGTTGTTGGGGGGGTTACTATCCCTTTAATTTCAACTTTTTGGTCTGTGCTCACAGACCTTTATCAGGACCTGATTAAGGTTCTGTGGCAGAAAACAGAAATACTGACCTGCAATAAACTATTCCGGACAAATAAGTTCTGTGAGTGCCTGTTTCCTTTGTGCTGTACCATATACACATTTTAAAGGAGCAGTAAACTTTTTTTTATGAAAATACATATTTTATAGAGCATTTCCTGCTGAATAAAACAAGGTCACTCCCATCGTTGTCAGATGTTTTATTCAAAATTTATAGCAGTTTAAATAATCAGGAAGTGAATTTACTGTGTTTACTTCCTGATGGTTCTAACTGACAGGAAGTGAATTTACTGTGTTTACTTCCTGATAGTTCTAACTGACAGGAAGTGACTCAGCAGTTTCTATCACATTCTGTGGAGAACTGTATGTCTCTGACTTTTCTGACTTTTCTCGCCATTAGAATCTGACAGGAAATCTAATTAGAATTTGACCACTGGAGGGCACTGCTAAGTCTGGAAATATAAATCTCTCGGCAGTGGGAGTACCCTTATTTTACTAAATAGGAAAATCCCTACAATATATATTTTTTCATAAAAAAAAGTGTACTGCTCCTTTAAGTGACTGCCTGTTCTATGATATGCATGTGGGCAACCCTGCTACTCCATTCAATATATGCTTTTTTAATTGAGTCTCACTAAATTTCAGGCACGGTGACAGAGAGTGTGATTCGGCTGGTGAATGGCTCTGGCCCACACGAAGGACGCGTTGAGGTGTTTTATGACAAGCGATGGGGAACAGTATGCGATGACGGATGGGACAAGAAAGATGGCGACGTGGTTTGCCGAATGTTGGGTTACAAAGGAGCTGAAGAAGTGTACAGGACTGCCAAATTTGGCCAAGGTAAAACAAAAAAAGTGTAAACTAAGAGTTTTGCCACCAGTCTCCCGTGTATCACTGTATAATGCACTTAATTATGGCCTTTTCTCAACAAAGAATCGGTAGTTTTAATGGATATCTGCTGAATTCCCAGAATTCTTTGTTGCAACATGAAAAGGAGAACGCCCAGTGCAGCCATTATTTATTTCAAATCTATATAAATATGGTACTACTTGCTCATGCTTGAGTCTTTCCTAGCTTCTTCCACCAAGTATAGGTTAAAAATGCATTAACTATTCAGTCTACCCAAAGGCAGATGTTTTGGCCTTGCGGATCTCCCCAGTTTGGGCTAGCTGACTGCCCCAGGCTAGTGAATCTGACAGCCCATCAGCGAAGTTATGAGGAGAAAAAAAATAACAATGGTGGAGGGATCTTTGTTGAGATTTCTATATGAACATTCTGTACATTTGAAAACTGAACAAGACATTTTCTTTTGTCGGTCAGTATCCATTTTGCCCTACCCGCTTTTTATATCCAACATTTGGATCGAGCCCTAAATGTTTTATTATGAAAAAAATATATATTTTGCATGGATTTCCCTGCTGCTTAAAAGCAGGAGAATACTTCCATTGCTGGGAGACGACTCATTCAAAAGTTATAACATCTCAAACACGTTTGATTTCTATTCATTTCACTAGTCAAAAAAAATCTAAGAAGTGCCCTCTATGAGATGTTGTTTCATTAGTCTTTATGGAGATTTCTATCTGTAAAACTTTCCAAGCCCAGGAAGAGGGGCATTATTGTGAGCTGTATTCACTTTTGAATAAAGAATCTCCCAACAATAGACGTACACTTGATTCTCACAATGTGCTTTTTTTAGTTCTCCATCAAGAGTCCAAACTGCGGACTCTTAACCTTATTTTCTCCTATTCACTATGGCAGTACCAATTTGTTGCTGGCCCTTCTGGAGGGATAAATGTGTAATCTGGTTTAGTTCATTTAATGTTATCGCACTTATCAGGAAAGGTTAACAATGATCACTGGAAATATGGAGACATCTCGTTAATCAGTTTTCCACCCTTAATTAGCTGGTGATGTATACTCCCATTGGCAGTGCTTCTCAGATAACCCAAACCAGATGTGTATGATGAGCGGCTGTTTGACTTCATATCCTTTCATAAGTCACACATAGTGCATTACCAAGGACGCACTGTTGTGTTAAAAGAGCAATAACATTTTTTATGAAAACCTATATGTTATTATCTAGCTTAGTAAACCAAGGGCATTTACACCGCTATCGGTTGTTTTATATAAAAGTTATAACAGTTCAAATTATCAGGAAGTGAAGTACAGTGCAATTACTTCCTGACAGGAAGTGACTCAGCAGTTCTATCACATACTATAGAGAGCTGTACGTCACCGACTTTCCTCTCAAGTAGAATGTAACAGAATAACTAATTGGAATCTGACTATAAGAGGGCACTTATGAGTTTAATCTGTAATAACTCAGGAAATATACATCTCTCAGCGGTGAGAGCACCATTATTTTACTCAACAGGGAAAGCCCTCCAATATATATATTGTTTCATAACGAAACGTTTGCCGTTCCTTTAACCCTTTGCGTTGCGTACCCCCTGGCACTCAAAAGGTTAAAGACGGCCCTAGGCATAAGTGGTTCTTAAATTGTTCAATCCATTTGATGAAGAGTTAGTATCCAGTATCTAATATCCAAGGGGTTAAAAGAATGACATATAGTGGTCAGTCTGAATTCTGTTGGTTAACCCTTCACATGCCATATTGGTATTGTGTTGTTAAGCAATGCATTGCATACCCCTCTGGCACTTAAAGGGTTAAATTCCCAGCACTTATTGTGCTGCTGCACTTAAAATACGCTGCAAGATTCACACGTTCAAATATCCAATCTCTCTTTGCTTTTTCTAGCACAACGCCACCAATTACACCCCAGCAATCAAAAACAAACACACCCAATACACAGACTGCAATCACTTGCACAAAAAAACCCTTGCAGGGGGAAGGGGGCAGAAGACTGTTATTTTAAACCCTCCTTTACTGAACGAATAGAAGACAGAACATAAGCAGTTACTCTAGTTATTGCAGAAATGACCCACAGCGTGAACTCTTTTAAGCTCTTAGTGCAGCTCGCTGGTCCTTAAGGTGTCAAAATATCAGTATATCCTAAATTGTACATCTGTTGAGCTTTTGAATAGTATGATGCATTGGCAGTTTTGAATGTTTTTCAAACATGCAAAGTAAAAGGGATAGAAGTGAACGGATTATGTTACAGCTTTTTATTTAAAAGAAAAGTAATGTTTCACAATAAAAGCAGCTCCAGTTAATCTTCATAGTATTTGGGCCATGGAGAGTGTTATTTCATTACTGTTAGAGTTGTAGTACAAGAGTAATTGAATGATAAAGTATCCCCCTCCCGCCCCTTTTACTGGTGTAACACTGCTCACCTCAGAGCAGCAAGACTGTCCGGCTGGGTCGCAGAGAGGGACGATCTTCAGTGATCATAAGGGATAAATCTGTCAAGGGGGGCAGGGTTTTCCTTATGATCACAGTAAGAAGATTGTCCCTTGCTGTGATCTGTCCGGTCAAGAGACGAGATTGCACATCTGAGGGGAGCAATGTTACACTAGGTAAAAGGGGTGGGAGGGGGATACTTTATCATTCAATTACTCTTGTACTACAACTCTGACAGTATTGAAATAACACTCTCCATGGCCCAATTACTATGAAGATTAATTGGAGCTGCTGTTTTGTGAAACAGTACTATCTGTTTAACATTAATTGTGTCAATCACTCACCTCAACACTCCATAGGTCTTTTGTTATGTGAACCCTGATCCACCACTTCTCCTGTAGCACTAGTCCTGCCTCAGAATGATGTTATTATATATATTTATCTAATCTTACTATAAGGTTTATTGATGGCGTTGAATTATTCCAGTCTAATGTAGGGTCTTATGCTAAATGCAAAAGATGATCAATTCCAATTCCTCAAAACTGTCCGGATCTGTCCCAGGGACTCAAGTAATCAGATTAATGTCTAAAGGGTAGAGGCTGATTCTTGGCCTGGGTGTGTTCAGCTATAACCCTGCCCACTTTCCAGTCTGCTCCGCCCATTCCTACCCCATTCCACCCACTCTTCCTCCCATTTCAACCACCCACGCCCATCCAGTTAAGCCCCAACCAACAATATTAAAGGGACAGTAATACTTAAAATGTTAAAAAAATATGTTTTAGGGTTTATTCCCTTTGAGTAAAACAATGGCACTCCCACTGCTGAAAGGTGTTTTATTCAAAAGCTCAGACTTTAATTTTTAGGTGCAGTATCACAGTGGCCTGAAATTGACCAGTGGCGCTGTTGCTACACCATCTTATACAGATTTATGGTCAACTGACCAGACCTGTCCATAGGATGGTGTAGCAACAGCACCACTGTACAGTTTCTGGCCACCAAGATACAGCACCTAAATAATTCAAGCTTCAGCTGTAATAACATATGAATAAAACGCCTTTCAGCAGTGGGAGTTTCTTTGGTTTGCTCAGGAGAATAAACCAAACAATATATATATTTTTACAAATAAAGTGTTACTATCCCTTCAACAAATCTCATCATTTGATCACTCCCATCGTCAGCTCTGCAGTGTTTCTCCAGGGCCTTGGGACAATTAAGTTTCCAGAGATTGCAGTTCTGGAGCACATTAACTCCACCACAGCAGAACGAAACGTTCCCATAATACCTAGTGATTTAAATCTGTGAAATATACGAGTACTGGTGATACCTGATTTATTTGGACTAACAGTTTGTATTTTAACCCTTTGATTGCCAGAGTGATACGGAATGCATTGCTTTGCAGAGGAGTACTCAACGCCAGAGGCATAACTAGAAGCCACGGGGCCCTGATGCAAGAATTGCCATGGGCCCCCTGAACATTGGCCACCTCCACATTGCCCCTCAATCTCCACATTGCCCCTTCCACAATGCCCCTCAATCTCCACATTGCCCCTTCCATATTGACCCTCAGTCTCTACATCACCCCTTCCACAATGCCCCCATCTCCACATTGCCCCTTTCACAATGCCCCCATCTCCACAATGCCCCTCAATCTCCACAATGCCCCTTCCACAATTGCCCCTAAATCTCCTACCTCCCTGGTGGTCCAGTGGCAGAGGACAGGTCTGTGCCTCTTTCTGCACAGACCTCTTCTCCCGCACGCTCCTCTTTAGTAGTGTTGAGCGAGCATGCTCGGCCGAAGCTCGGTTCGGCTCGAGCATCGCTCTGCTCGGCACATGGCGGTACTCGTACGAGTACCGCATGTGCTCGCCCGCCATGTTCGGGTCTCCTCCCCGCACGTTTCGCGGCTGCTGCGCAGCCAATAAACCTGCAGGGAGGCTCTGACATCAGTGTAATGCCAGCAGCCATGTTGGCTGCTGGCATTACACTGATTGGCTGGCCAGAACCCGTGATCGGGTGCTGTATAGCACCTGACCAGCGAGTTCGGCTCAGTCTTAGCCAGGGAGAGCTGAGGATAGGAAGGGAAAGTCAGTGTAGGGAGAAGAAAAGCTATTTTAAAAAAAAGAAAGACCCAAAAGTCCTTTTTAGGACTACTGTGTGTGGGGGCAGCAGTTTATTTTGTGTGGGGGGGCAGAGATATAAAAAAAAAAATCTTCATATATTCTGTTCACTGTGCCTAGGCGCAGATTAGCAGCACATTGTTTAGTGTGCAAAGTTGCAGATTAGAGCACATTCTGTTTAGTGTGCAAAGTTGCAGATTAGCAGCACATTCTTTTTAGTGTGCAAAGTTGCAGATTAGAGCACATTCTGTTTACTGTGCAAAGTTTCAGAATAGGAAAACATTCTGTTAAGTGTTCAAACTGTAAAATATCAAAGTCACATATTCCATTCACTGTGCGTAGCCGCAGTTAAGAAGCAAATTCTGTTTACTGTGCAAAGTTTCAGAATAGGAAAACATTCTGTTAAGTGTTCAAACTGTAAAATATCAAAGTCACATATTCCATTCACTGTGCGTAGCCGCAGTTAAGAAGCACATTCTGTTTACTGTGCAAAGTTTCAGAATAGGAAAACATTCTGTTAAGTGTTCAAACTGTAAAATATCAAAGTCACATATTCCATTCACTGTGCGTAGCCGCAGTTAAGAAGCAAATTCTGTTTACTGTGCAAAGTTTCAGAATAGGAAAACATTCTGTTAAGTGTTCAAACTGTAAAATATCAAAGTCACATATTCCATTCACTGTGCGTAGCCGCAGTTAAGAAGCAAATTCTGTTTACTGTGCAAAGTTGCAGATTTGCAGCACATATTCCGTGTAATATGAAGAAGGCGGGTAAAAAGGGACGGGGAAGTGGACGTGATCCTGATAGTTCAGGGCGCGGGTCAGGACGCGTAGAAACTGCGCCTGGTGCCAGAGCACAACACAGAAAGACATCCACCATACCTAGCTTCATGTCTCAGTTTACAGGGCGTCGCAGGACATCACTCTCGAGGTCTGACCACTTCGAACAGGTGGTCGGTTGGATGTCAGCTGATACTGCTTCCAGTCGGTTAAGCACCACCCTGTCTTCCACCAAGTCCACTCTCAGTAGCCAAGAGTCTGGTCAACATAATCCTCACTCTGATCATCCTTCCTCCCACCATACACGGTCTGGTCAAAGAAGTGATCCCACACTGGGATATAGTGAGGAGCTCGTCTCATCACCAATCCTTCATTTGACCCTCTCTCCAAGCACGCTTGCAGAGGAACATGACATCTTGTGCCCTGATTCACAACCTCTAGAGGGTACCCAATCACAAGAAGATGACAGAGGTGAACGGCATTTAAGGTCAAAGGAAGTGGATGATGATGATGATGAGACACAGTTGCCATTAAATCAACCACTATTACTGTCTCAAGACCTTGATGAGGAGGATGATATACAGTTGTCAATGACTGAGTATGTGGTGGGATCAAGACATGAGGAGGATGATCAGAGTGAGGAAGTGGAGGAGGACTTGGTGGACGATGAGGTGACTGACCCCACCTGGGAAGGTGTAGAGCCGAGCGATGACAGCAGTCCTGAGGGTGAGCCATCTGCAGCACCGCAACAGGCTGGAAGAGGCAGTGGTGTGGCTACAGAAAGAAGGCGGACCGCACCAAACCGGCCCGCAAATGTTCCACGGAGCACCCCCTTGCGTAAATCTCCCTTGCCAAGGGGTAGGTGTTCCGCGGTATGGCGTTTTTTTAAGGAAAGTGCGGACGACAAAAGAATTGTAGTTTGCAACCTGTGCCACACCAGAATGAGCCGAGGCATGAACACTAGAAACCTTACCACCACCAGCATGATCCGACACATGGCATCCAAGCACCGTAATAAGTGGGAGGAACGCCTGGATCGCCCATCTGTGTCTGCAGGCCACACCACTGCTTCCTCTTCCCCTGTTTTCGGTGCCGGCCAATCGCCTGTCGAAGGCGCAGGCCCGCATACCTCCCGCCCTGCACCTGTACCATCTGAAGCACCATCAGCGACCACATCCACTTCCCTGTCCCAGCACAGCGTCCAAATGTCGTTACCCCAGGCATTTGAGCGCAAGCGAAAATACCCAGCCACCCACCCACAGGCCATAGCACTAACCTCACACCTTTCCAAATTACTGGCCATCGAAATGCTGCCATTTAGGCTTGTGGAGACTGAGTCCTTCCGCAGCCTGATGGCAGCAGCTGTCCCTCGGTACGCAGTCCCCAGCCGCCACTACTTTTCCCGGTGTGCCGTCCCCGCCTTACACCACCATGTGTCCCGTAACATCACCCGTGCCCTGACCAACGCAGTTACTGGGAAGGTCCACTTAACGACTGACACATGGACAAGTGCTTGTGGCCAGGGACGCTACATTTCCCTGACGGCACACTGGGTGAATGTCGTGGAGGCTGGGAGCGACTCGGACCCTGGGATGGCACAGGTGCTACCCACACCGAGGATTGCGGGCCCTACCTCCATCAGGGTTTCCGCCAGCACCTACGTTATTGGCTCCTCCTCCTCCGTTTCCACCTCCGAATTCTCTGCGCGCAGCGCCACTCACCCATCAGCCGGTAGCTGGAAGCAGTGTAGCACTGCAGTGGGGAAGCGTCAACAGGCCGTGCTGAAGCTGATCTGCCTTGGGGACAAACAGCACACGGCCTCAGAGCTGTTGCAGGGGATTAGTCACCAGACCGAGCAGTGGCTCTCGCCACTCAACCTGCAACCAGGCATGGTTGTGTGTGATAATGGGCGTAACTTGGTGGCGGCTTTGGAGCTCGGCAAGCTCACACACGTACCATGCCTAGCGCATGTATTTAATTTAGTGGTTCAGCGATTTCTAAAAACCTACCCCAATGTGCATGATCTCTTGACCAAGGTGCGCCGCGTGTGTGCACATTTCCGTAAGTCATCAACAGCCGGCCTGTTGAAGCTGCAGCAGCGCTTACAATTGCCAGCTCACCGGCTGCTGTGTGACGTGAGCACGCGCTGGAACTCCACCTTCCACATGTTGGCCCGGCTTTGTGAGCAGCAGAGGGCAGTAGTGGAGTACCAGCTGTTACACGGTCGTCGCCTCTCCGTTCAACTTCCTCTAATCAGAAGTGAGGAGTGGGAATGGATGTCAGACCTCTGTGAGGTTTTACGCAATTTTGAGGAATCGACACAGATGGTGAGCGGCGATAACGCTATTATCAGTGTAACCATCCCACTTCTGTGTCTACTGAAACGCTCGCTGCTCACAATTAAAACCGACGCTTTGCATGTGGAAGAGGTGGAAATGCGGGAGGAAGAGCTTACACAAGGTGATAGCCAGAGCACCCTCACTTCGTCTTCTCAGCGACAATTGGAGGAGGCGGAGGAGGAGGAGGAGGAGGAGGAAGACACGGTTGCCTCCGCTACAGAGGGTAGCCATGGAACTTTAGTTCCATCTCTTCAGCGTGGGTGGGCAGAAGAGGAGGAAGAGGATGAGGAGATTGAGAGTCATCCTCCTGGTGAGGACAGCGAAATCTTGCCTGTTGGTACTCTGGCACACATGGCTGACTTTATGTTAGGCTGCCTTTCCCGTGACCCACGCGTTATACGCATTTTAGACAACACGGATTACTGGGTGTTCACCCTTCTGGACCCCCGCTACAAAGAGAATTTCTCATCTCTCATTCCTCCGGTGGAGAGGACAAGCAAAATGGTGCAATACCAGAAGGTTCTTGTCGAAAAATTGCTCCAAAATTTTCCATCTGACAACGCTGGCGGCAGAGTACGTGCTACCTTGGCCAACCGAGAAGGGGAGAAAAGGGGAGCACACAGCAGTTCCGACAAAGGCAGGGCAACACTCTCCAAGGCGTGGGACACCTTCATGACACCCCGCCAGCACCCTCACCCTGATGCGCAGCCTAGTGTCACAAGGAGGGAAAAGTTTTGGAAGATGGTGAAGGAGTACGTAGCAGACCGTGTCAGCGTCCTTAATGATCCCTCTGTGCCTTACAACTACTGGGTGTCCAAGCTGGACACGTGGTATGAACTGGCACTCTACACCTTGGAGGTGCTGGCCTGCCCTGCCGCCAGCGTTCTGTCTGAGCGGGTATTTAGTGCTGCTGGTGGCATCATAACAGATAAGCGTATCCGCCTTTCCACCGAAAATGCTGATAGGTTGACACTTATAAAAATGAACAAGGCCTGGATTTCCCCTGACTTCTCCACTCCACTGGAGGAAAGCCCCGGGGGAACATAAACTCACTTTATATATGTTATTTACAATGATGGGAATACTCTGTATTCCCATTCACCCCTTCCACCCAAAAAACGGGTATATGGTTGACTCTTAATCTTCTCATCCTCCTCCTCCTCTTCCATATACCTGGTGATATAATTTTTATATAGGGCCAGCTCACCAGCGGGCCCTGTGATATAATTTTTATATAGGGCCAGCTCACCAGGGGGCCCTGTGATATAATTTTTATATAGGGCCAGCTCACCAGCGGGCGCTGTTTGACAATTTTTGTATAGGTCAGCTCACCAGTGGGCCTTCTCATATAATGTTTTATTGGGTCAGCTCTCTAGCGGGCCCTCTCATATAATGTTTTATAGCGTCAGCTCACTAGCGGGCCTTCGCATATAATGTTTAGGATGGTCAGCTCCGCAGCAGACCCTCACCCATAATGTTTTAGATGGTCGGCTCAGCGCACGTTTCCCTCTTAATCATGGCCCCAGTTCAGAAAAATCAAGGAAATTTTTGGGAGAATTTGCCTTTGCGCACGTTTCCCTCTTAATCATGGCCTCAGTTCAGAAAAATCAAGGAAATTTTTGGGAGAATTTGCCTCTGCGCACGTTTCCCTCTTAATCATGGCCTCAGTTCAGAAAAATCGAGGAAATTTTTGGGAGAATTTGCAGATGATATACAAGTAAATATACAGCAAATACTGTTTGGTAACAATTTTTCGCCTAAAGTCGTTTTTATCTTCCTTTTTGTGTGTTTTACGGTCAGTCTGTAAAAATGGCGTACTACGGGCGAAACATCATTCCCAGCAGCGACGTTGAAGTCCAAGATGCATCCAGACATCCTCCCTATGCTGTCCCTGAACCATTTCTGTGGTGTTTCCATCATTTTCTTCCCTTTTCCTATGGACCAGGCACCCTCCCCTCATCAGAGCAGGGGGTGCCTGGTGTAATGCTCGAGTCCTCCCATTGACTTCAATGGGGCTCGGGTGCTCGGCCGAGCACTCGAGCCTCCGGGGGTGCTCGGTCAGAGCACCCGAACACCCGAGCATTGGGGTGCTCGCTCATCACTACTCTTTAGTAATGCAGTAATGAGATGATGTCACCTCCCAGTGCTCTGCATTACGAGAGTGCCTATCTGCCGGAAGGAATACTGATCTCCCTCTGGCAGACCGGCACTCTCGTAATGCAGAGCCCCAGCTCTCTGCATTTCTTAACTGCGGGCGTCAGACGAGGGGGTCGCAGGGGGAGGCCAGGCCCGTCACTGGAATGACGGGCCCGGTCGCAGGTGCGACCCCTATAGTTACGCCACTGTGCAACGCATTGCAAAGCAATGCATTGCGTACCCCTCAGGCAATCAGAGTTAAGGCCAACTTTCAAGAGATCCTCTCTCTTCATCAGGTCTGGTGGCACTAAGTTGTGAGAACGTGGTACCATCTGACCTGCCAAAGAGTGGATATCTTGACATCTTGTCTTAAAATGCAAATTGTTACTTCAGATAAAAAAAAAAAAAAAAAAAAAAAAAAAGGTTTCTCCAGTACTAAGGTACGCACATTTGCAATATTACAAACAGACTAAAATGATGGATACACGTTCATTTATTGTTGATTTAAATTTAGTTTATAAGCTCTCGGAGGCTTGAGAGATAATTGGATTGGATACTGTAATAGCATTCAAAGGATTTAAAGACACATTTAAATAATAATAATTAATTGGGAATGTTTATTAATCAATTATGGTGCAATTGGTTTACCCCAGAATTATTCCCTTTTTTTAGGGGGGAAGTCAAAAGGCCCTGATGTTTTAATGTAACTTTTCTCATGTCATCTTGTGTCTGGTTAGGGATTACTAGGGATTTTATCCTTCATCTGATTCCATGCCAGAGATTGCCAACACCTGATATATTAATTTTATTTTATCTGCTAAATTCCTTTTTCTTTCATTCTGCATACTTACCTGAAATCTGAAATCTCAGTTCTTCCCTTCTTCCTACTTTCAAATGTATGAGCGCCCTCTACCTACAATTTCTAAAAAGAGTCCGCGATTCAACTGCATCTGCAAAGGAATTGCCATTTAACAAGTGTCTTTTTCTACAGCCACTCGGGGAATTTTCTAAATGTGGCTCACACGTGTATTTTTCTTATAGAATGACATACTTAATGATCTACATCATCCTGTAGTATGATTTGCCTTCGTCTGGGGACTGGTTTGCTATTTTACCAGTCTTCACTCATTATACCGAATGACATTATTATATATATTTATCTTATGTAAGTACAGGAAATATTGATGTTGAACTATTCCATGGTTTATGGACATCTTTTAGCAATTCTGGAGTGAATCAACTACACCCTAGAGGACAAAAAAAGTTCCCAAAATGTCCTCTGATATAAATAATGGTTTTAACCTCTTGAATTCTAGAAGAATCTTTAATTGTAACCCTAATTAAAAACAGATGTAATGCAGCGTAGTTTAGATAAGGACTTCCCCTTTTAGGAATATTATTCCTCTTTCACCTGAACAATACAATTGGAGATGTTGTCTTTTCTGAAAGTTACAGTTCTGGTCTATGTTGGCTTTCACGTGGGCAACTATCAACTCACTTGAGCCCCGCGAAGGCCAACAAGCTGCATGTTCACTCAGGAACACAGTAAAGATGCACAAGGGCTTATCGGTACTGAGACTTATAGGAATGTTGGCAGACCTTTCACACAAGAGTTGTTGGAAGCCTCCAATGAATTACTGACCCACGTGTGCACCAGCCAATAATATTAAAGTGATAGTAATGTATATGTAAAATCAGTTGCCCGAGTCTTCTGTATATTAAAAGTAACATATTGCGCTATGTCTATGCGATTACTTCTTTGTAGTTCAAAAGTTATGAAGCACTGAATATCCCCTGCCCGCCTCTTCTCCCCACGTCACTCAGAAGATGCAGGCTGGTCAGGACAGCTGCGGCGAAGGACAAACTTCAGTAAGCAAAGGGAAATCCTGTCCTCCTTCTTCCTCCTCACTGAAGTTTGTCCCTTGCTGCAGCCATCGAGTCGCACGACCCAATCTCAGATTCCGTGGGAGGCGGCCAGGAAGGGGCAGGCGGTGGATCGTCAGTGGTTCATAACTTCTGAACTGCAAACAAGTAAGCGCTTAGACATAGCGCAATCTGTTCCTTTTAATATAAAGAAGACTCGGGCAAATAATTTTAAAGAGACATTACTATCTCTTTAATAAAATATGACCCAATAAAGTCTCCATAACAATACTGTGGAAGGAGACAACCTAAAGAAAGTTCTGCATAAAATTACCCATTACGGACATTTCAATAAAATTAAAAGGATAGTAATACTTAAAATACAAAAAAAATATGTTGTAGGGTTTATCCTCCTGAGTAAAACAAAGTGAATCCCATTGCTGAGAGGTGTTTTATCCAAAAGTTATTAGAGCTCAAACTAGGTGCAGTATCAGAGTGGCCTGAAATTGTACAGTGGCGCTATTGCTACACCATCCTATGGAGATTTATGGTCAACTGACCAGAGCTGTCTGTAAATCTCCATAGGATGGTATAGCAATAGCGCCACTGTACAATTTCAGGCCACTTTGATACTGCACCTAGAAAATTAGAGTTTGAGCTCTAATAACTTTTGAATAAAACACCTTTCAGCAGTGGGAGTATGCTTGTTTTATTCAGTGGGAATAAACCTTACAACATATTTTGTTTTATATTTTAAGTATTACTATCCCTTTAAGAGTTTTAAAGGGGATGTTTACCCCCTTCACAACTTTGGCTAAATCAATTCAGTACCAATAATAACTAATGGAAAGTGTGTTCTTTTTTAAATAAAAATCTGCCCGTTTGAAGAAATTCTAAGTTTAAATGTACCTCTGTTCCTACTTCCGTCAGACAGCGCTGACCGGATCTGTACCGTAGTCTCTGCTTCTATCCAGCCTTCTCCGATGACGGAGGCTGTCTGTCTCTAAGCTGGAGCGGTCATATTGGCGGTGATCGATCTCTGCCAATGAAAGTGCTCTTAGACACAAAATAGCCTCATAAAAGTATACATTTCCTAAACCTAGATACCACAACGAATTCCTAACTGCCCGATAGGTCTTTTGATAGAAAGTCATCACGCAAGATTTTTTTTTTCTTTCAATAAAGTAGTTTTTAAAATTTTTCAGAAATGTACACAAAAGTCATAATTTATAGCACGGAATCTCACGCAATCTTAGTGTAACAACCCAAACAAAAGACACAAAAATGAATGGCACATATCTCCTGTGTACAATGGTACCCATTCTGTATAGGGGAACATAACTATGCTACTCACAGAGGCCCGGACTGGTAACAGAGAATGTCAATTAATCCTTTGAGTGCCAGAAGGGTACACAACACATTGCTCTGCCCCTCTTTTGCTGCCTCTTTGGTCTGCCAGGTCTGACAATTCAGCCCGGGGGAGCAGATCTGCTGATGGGACAACTTTCAGAATATAATTGCTTTTTAAAGGGATAGTAATGTTTCTCAAACAAAGCAGCTCCAATTAATCTTCATAGTATTTGGAGAGTGTTATTTCAGTACTGTCAGAGTTGTAGTTCAAGAGTAATTGAATGATAAAGTATCCCCCTCCCACCCCGTTTACCTAGTGTAAGACGCCTCCCCTCAGATGTGGAACCTGGTCTCTTGACCGGACAGATCACAGCAAGGGACAATCTTCTTACTGTGATCATAAGGAACCCCACCACACGCTTGACAGGTTTTTCCTTATGATCACTGAAGATTGTCCCTCTCTGCAATCCATCCGGACAGTCTTGCTGCTCTGAGGTGAGCAGTGTTACACCAGTAAAAGGGACAGGAGGGACATACTTTATCATTCAATTACTCTTGAACTACAACTCTAACAGTATTGAAATAACACTCTCCATGGCCCAAATACTATGAAGATTAATTGGAGTTGCCTTTATTGTGCAACATATCTGGGAACCTTCTCACCGATGGCCCCTGATGAAACACACATGGCTGTGTGTCCAAATTTTGCTATTCACATCGTAATGTGTGAGGGGTGTAATTGGGTGAGATGGGAGTATTCAAATAACTTTATTCATGTCATAATGTGGGAGGGACTTACTCTGGGCAATACAGAGTTGGGGGGCTGAGAGGTGGGATTTACACCTAAAGGGGCAGGGAAGTGGGAGGAACAGTCTGGAAGTAGGTGGAATGCTTTGGAAAGTGGGTGGGGTTACCACCAAACTCACAAAAGCAGAATATCGGCCTCTGTTCCCAGAGACCCAGTAACTAATTCTGAAAACCCAAATCTCCAGGGCAGATCTACAGAGTTCCCAGGTATGAGTGTAAGTGTAAAGATGAATCCTGTGGGGGTGGCATAAGGCCCCAGGGCCACCAGTCAGAGGCCACTGCAGTACAATATCTAGATGATGCAGTATTCCAGTCTAGCTGATGGAAATAAATATGGTTGAGCTTGATGAGACCCCAGGTTATTTAAATGGGGTTAAAACCCCGTGTCTTGTTACCATTTGGGACACATAATGTTGCTAATCACATTAATAGTAATGGTGCCATTGGGTGCACTGATAATACATTAGGTTGGTACAACCCTTGGGTATTTGGGGAGGTTATTTCCACATAAATAATACATTACTGACCTCATTCCTAAAGCTAAATAGGCACAATTATGGATTAAACTAACTGCACCATGGGAGGGGGAGGAACATTTGTTATCCTATTGAAATGTCACCCTCTAGTTGGCGACCATCAAAAGGGCAAGATCTTAATGTTGCCCAAATCAAAAGGCTGAAATCAGAATTTCGCCCGCATCAACAGGGCAACATTCTGATGTTGCGTGCTTAATGTTTGGCCACTAGAGGGCGACATTTCAATTGGATACCACACAGTGTTTGGAAGAGACAGTCTGGGATACGGATACCTGTATGCCTTTGATTGGCACCAGTCACGAAGAACTTTTCCTAATGCAGGGCAGAAGAGCTGCAGCAGACTGATATTTATTAAAGGGATATTAATGGCCTAAATGAATAAAACGTAATATTGTAGATAATGCAAAAAGAAATCGATTGGAGCAAGTCCTTCCCCGCAGGAGATCCTGGTCTGGGGGACCAACAGGCGGCTCTTCAGCAGAGCAAAGATACCGAAATCTAAAAAGAAATACAATACTTCATTGGAACGGTGCTTGCAAACCTGAACTGATTTACATTCTTGACTCGTGTGTTCTTTGTAGACACGTGTGTGTGCAAATAGTACTGCAACCTATCATGTCTGTTCACTTTAATTCCAGTGTCAGAAATAAATCCGTGTTTAGGTCTCAAGGCTAAATGATTATCTGTTACTGCAGCCCCCTGCCCCACTCACACAGCACCAAACACACACACATGCCCCACTCACACACACAGCACCACACACACACAAAGCCAGAAAGAAATATGGCTGACACACAGTCACTCACCCTGACTCCCAGTGGCCTCAGCAGGACCTGTAGTATAGCCACTGAAGGGTGCTACAGCACCAGGGGAACAAAATGACACTCAAAGGGTTAAGGTAGGCCCTCATTGCTGAATTATTTCTTCACTGTCATCATTTGCCATGCAAGACACAGGACAGACAGCCATCAGATACACACTTAACCCACTGACTGCCACAGGGTTGTGTATCAAGTTTTACCCCTCAGGGAGTGTGTTCAACCCCCTCACACTGTAAACTTGCATTTCCCTCACACTTCTCCTCCTTCTCCAGCCTATTACTAACACTTTTCCACATTTCTCTTAATCCCGCCCCTACTCGCGATTAAGCCCCGCCCACTTTTAACCCAAATTGTCCCATTGCTCTCTCCACATCAGCACCACATGAGGGACTCCACAAGTAAAAGTTCCCAGGTACTACACACTCATGCCCCTCACACACAGCACCAAACAAACACAAAGCCAGAAAGAAATATGGCTGACACACACACACAGTCACTCACCCTGACTCCCAGTGGCCTCAGCAGGGCCTGTAGTACAGCCACTGAAGGGTGCTACAGCACCAGGGGAACAAATTGGCACTCAAAGGGTTAAGGTAGGCCCTCATTGCTGAATTATTTCTTCACTGTCATCATTTGCCATGCAAGACACAGGACAGACAGCCATCAGATACACACTTAACCCACTGACCGCCACAGGGTTGTGTATCAAGTTTTACCCCTCAGGAAGTGTGTTCAAACCCCTCACACTGTAAACTTGCATTTCCCTCACACTTCTCCTCCTTCCCCCGCCTATTACTAACACTTTTCCACATTTATGTTAAGCCCCACCCCCTACTCATGATTAAGCCCCACCCACTTTTAACCCAGATTGCCCCATTTGTCTCTCCACATCAGCATCACATGATTCCCCTCCAGGGACTTCACAAGTCAATGTTCCCAGGTATGAATACACTTCCCACTGCTATTTAACTCTGACATGCCTCTCTATACCTTAACCATTTGAGTGCCAAAGGAGTGCACAACTCATGCACGCATGTGTTTCTGCGCATATATGTTGCGTGTGTGTGTGTGTGCATATCTGTTACATATTTGTGTGCATGTGTGTGTGTGTGTGTGTGTGTGCGCATGTCTTTTGCATGTCTCTGCCGGTCACTGTGTGTATGTGTCTGCCTGTGTGTTGCATGTATCTGTGTTTATTAGTGTGTCTACACATGCGCCCAACGGTCATAACATGACGGCCAACGCCGTCCCACATAGTGTATAAGCGCCCAACATGTGTCACCTAACCCTTTCACTGCCAGAGGACTATACAACTCATTACACAGCAATGTGTTGCGTACCTCTCTCACACTCAGAGTTAAAGTGCTTCACTCCAACCAACTGCTACACTAGGTCTGTATAATGCAGTAACCCTACAGCCCTGTATTTCATGCCTACTTCACTGTCTATGTATAGTCATTTCTCCCCCTCACCCATTACTTAACTGTAACACCTGTACCTCCTCTCCTCAATCTCTCATCTCCTCCTCCCTTGTCACCCCCACTCACCTATCCCCTTGCCATTCATCCATAGTCCCATCTCGCCATTTTACTCCCACATCATTATTACAATATCTATCACTGCATCCGTCACTTAACCCTCTGTCTGCCAACCTATTTCTTCAAATGTACTGCAGTATCCATTGCTGTAATCTAAATTATTCCTTTACTCACAAACATCTTCTCACTGTGACCTTCACCAAGTACATAGCACACTCACTTCAACTGTAAGGATACAGGGCCTTATTCATCAAGTAACACAGCATACTCACTTCAACTGTAAGGATAGAGGGCCTTATTCACCAAGTAACACAGGTCACTCACTTCAACTGTAAGGATACAGGGCCTTATTCATCAAGTAGCACAGCACACTCACTTCAACTGTAAGGATACAGGGCCTCATTCACCAAGTAACACAGCACACTCACTTCAACTGTAAGGATACAGGGCCTTATTCATCAAGTAACACAGCACACTCACTTTAACTGTAAGGATACAGGGCCTTATTCATCAAGTAACACAGCACAATCACTTCAACTGTAAGGATACAGGGCCTTATTCATCAAGTAACACAGCACACTCACTTTAACTGTAAGGATACAGGGCCTTATTCATCAAGTAACACAGCACAATCACTTCAACTGTAAGGATACAGGGCCTTATTCATCAAGTAACACAGCACACTCACTTCAACTGTAAGGATACAGGATATTATTCATCAAGTAACACAGCACATTCACTTCAACTGAAAGGATACAGGGCCTTATTCACCAAGTAACACAGCACACTCACTTCAGCTGTAAGGATACAGGGCCTTATTCATCAAGTAACACAGCACACTCACTTCAACTGTAAGGATACATGGTCTTATTCACCAAGTAACACAGCACACTCACTTCAACTGTAAGGATACAGGGTATTATTCATCAAGTAACACAGCACACTCACTTCAACTGTAAGGATACAGGACCTTATTCATCAAGTAACACAGCACACTCACTTCAACTGTAAGGATACAGGGCCTTATTTATCAAGTAACACAGCACACTCACTTCAACTGTAAGGATACAGGACCTTATTCATCAAGTAACACAGCACAATCACTTCAACTGTAAGGATACAGGGCCTTATTCATCAAGTAACACAGCACACTCACTTCAACTGTAAGGATACAGGGTCTTATTCATCAAGTAACACAGCACACTCACTTCAACTGTAAGGATACAGGGTCTTATTCATCAAGCTGAAGAGCTGCAATTAAAACATTTTTTACAACTCTTATTAGCATATCTACATCACCACTGCGTCTGTCACACACTGTCTACATATCTGACATATGTCCAGGTATGTCTCTCTGTATGTATGCGTTCCACAGTGTGTGACACTCTCTGTCTCTTTAAGTGCGTGTCTGTAACACTGCATATTTCTGTTTCACACAATGTCTCTCTGTGTAAATAATATGACGGGCAACACTGTCCAACATTGCTAGTATATATATATATATAATTTTTTTTTTATATATTTCTAGCATACGACCATTTGGGGCGTATAGAGAGAGGTCATTGCAGGGGTAGACTGACAGCAAAAACAAACAAATGACCGTACCAGCAATAACTCAGATATCCAAACAGTAATAATAAAATCAAAAAGTTTAATTTTATAATCACTGTTTGGATATCTGAGTTATTGGTGGTGCGGTCATTCGTTAGCTTTTGGATTTCATGCATGGGAGAAGATGGTCCCAGAGCTGCACACTACGGTACAACTTCTTCTATGTGCGTGACTACACTGCTATACTTGAAGGATCGTTAATGAAATATTATGCAATTTAGTCCAAGAAAAGATTGGAGCAGCTTATTTTGGTTGTGTGTGTTTTTTTTATTTAGAAAATGTTTTACCAGGAAGAACACATTGAGATTTCTCTCGTTTTCAAGTATGTCCTGGATAGTTTTCAGAAGAGGGTTGCATGTTTACACAAACTGAGAAACATTAGATATTACATGTTATTTTATATATATATATATATATATATATATATATATATATATACATACACATATGGATATACATACATATGGAATATACAGTTACACACTGTTTTTAGATATAAAGAAGCCTTTACGTTTAAGGATTTTAGACTGGGAGCAGATCTGATTATTTCAGGCAGATTGTTCCAGGCCTTTGGAGCTCTGAAGGAGAAGGCAGATCTTCCTGCTTCTTTCTTGTATTGTGGTATACAAGTATACATGTGGTGTATGCTTTGTGGACTGACATCACTCGGGGCCCCCCGAGAAATGGTCAAAGGCCCCCATTATCCTGCCACAGATTATGCCCCACCCACATTTATATTCCGGCCCACCACTATAACCCCACCCCCTTTTGCTGATTTTATAACTGACATGAATGTTGTGAAGTAAGGCAAGTGGTACCGCAGAGCTTACAAGTGGAGAAACACACGTGATACCACAGAGCTTACAATTAAAACTGATCAGTACTACCAATACCACTAGGCTTACAATTGAAATGGAACCATGCTAGTGATACCACAGAGCTTACAATTAAAATTGATCAATACTACCAATACCACTAGGCTTGCAATTGAAATGGAGCCATACTAGTGATACCACAGAGCTTACAATTAATATTGATCAATACTACCAATACCACTAGGCTTGCAATTGAAATGGAGCCATACTAGTGATACCACAGAGCTTACAGTTCAAATGGAGAAATGCAAGCGATACCACAAAGCTTGCAACTGAAATTGAGTAATACTAGTGATACCACAGAGAATACAACTGAAATGAAGAAGCACAGAGCATACAGCTGGAATGGAGCTATACTAGTGACATCCCCAGTGCTTGCAATTGAAATTTAGCTTCACTGGTAATACCACAGAGCTTACACATGAAATTAAGTCATACTAGTGATACCACAGAGCTTACAATTCAAATGGAGAAATTAAGTGATACCACTGAGTTCCCAACTGAAATTTAGCTACCTTATGGAACTGTCCCACAAAGCTTATGATTGAAATGGAGAAACACTAGTAATAACATAAAGCTTACAGTTGAAATAGAGATACACCAGTGACACCACCAGAGCTTACCATTCACATTTAGCTACCCTTGTAATACCACAGAGCCAAGGTGCTACATTAGTGATACCACAGAGCTCACAATTGAAATGGAGCAGTACTAGTGATACCACAGAGCTTACAGTTGAAATGGAGCAGTACTAGTGATACCACAGAGCTTACAGTTGAAATGGAGCAGTACTAGTGATACCACAGAGCTTACAACTGAAATGGAGCTACACTAGTAATACCAACATACTATTATTGCTTAATTTCAGTTGTAAGCTCTGTGTCATCACTTGTGTAGTTACAGTTCAGTCGTAAGCTCTGCTGTATCATTTATGTAGTCTCCATTTAAATGTTAAGCTTTGGTATCACTTAGATTGTTCCCACTGTTTTCAGTATATATTTTGGGTTATTTAAGGATACTTGCATAATACCATTCAATCTCTGCCAACTGTCTGTTTGAGATTACAAAGCGTCTGCATGTTTTTGCCAAGGAGGAGTAGATGATGTAAGTCATCCATTGAAGGGACTTGATGGCATTAAACTCTTAATGTCAGAATAGTGTTTATGCCAATAGGCACTACAGCAATCATGCACAGTCGTACACACCCTGGAGTACAGCCGCTGACATTGGAGGCTATTGCCAGCAGAGATGCACTGACAGATCTGTACATTCAAAACAATGTGTTCTTAACTCTCAAGGGGCTGATCCATTCAAGTATGTTAAATGTCCCATTAAAGTCAATAGTAGTTGTGGTGAATGTCTTTAAGTTACCAGCTGCCGAACCTTGATGAAGTTGCCTGTTGATGTGAAGCCTTGTAGATAAGAAACATTCTTTGTCCACCACTCTTTCTCTCTCTCTATATATATATATATATCTATATATTGAAAGCTCTGTAGGTCAGTCTCCATGGATTGTGAACATCATAGGTAAGTTACTCCAGTGGAACAAAATGAGTGAGGTGAGCTGATTTTCAGGTCAAAAGAGAGAGAGTATGCTTCTTGGTGACGGTGTAGTGTGAATGATGGAAATAATCTGTTTGCACCAGGTAGTCTGTTACCAAACACTGGTTTACAGGATATTAAAATATGTATTGTAATGTAAAGATGCACGCAAAAGGTAAGTTAAAGCGGAACTACCACCTCCACTAAAGTTGCCCTGCAATACTTAGGCAGGTGGTGACTAGCTTATTAATCATTATTTTACCTCTCAAAAGTGCCCACAAATAAAATTATCCTTAAGGTTCCGAGACTGACGGCCAGGTTACTGCAGCCTGTGCGCCGTCAGTCTCTTCCGCAGCCGTTCAGTCCAGTGCAATGCCTGTGAAGGGCAAACAGGACCGACAGCGCAGGCGCGCATTAAAGGGATAGTAATACTTTGTTTTATCTTTATTTTATTTTGTAGGCATGAAAAAAAACATGAAGAACGATATAAGTCTTATCTCTCAAACCTTTATGGTTTAAGAGATATTCACAAGCAAAGTTTCCCCCTCCCGCCCCTTTTACCTAGTGTAAGCCATCTTCTCTCAGATGTGGAATGCAGTCCATAGACCAGACAGATAACAGCAGGGGACAATCTTCTTCCTATGAGAACAATGAAAGCCCTGCCCCCCTTGACAAGCTTTTCAGGTTTTTCCCTTATCTTAATTGAAGATTGTCCCTCTCTGCAGTCTACCTGGGCACCTCCCTTCTGATCTGGCTGAACGTGTGTGGGGGGGTACTTTGTTTGTGAATATCTCTTAAACCGTAAAGGTTTGAGAGATAAGACTTATATCATTCTTCATGTTTTTTTAATGCCTACAAAATAAAATAAAGATAAAACGAAGTATTACTATCCCTTTAAAGATGTCTGCGGTGATGCCTGGCTTACTGTCTTGGAAGCTTAAGGATAACTTTATTCGTGGGCAGTTTTGAGAGGTAAAATAATGATTAGTAATCCAGTCGCCACCTGCCTAAGTATTGCAGGGCAACTTTAGTGGAGGTGGTAGTTCCGCTTTAAGCATAACTAACATTATAATGTGTAGTCCCTACACTTTTTTTTTGTTTTGCTTAATTAAAGAAGAAAGAGTATTCAAACAGGGGCGCACTACTAACATACAACCTTTATTATATTACTAGCAATGTGGGACGGCGTTGCCCGTCGTGTTATGACTGTTGGGCACACGTGTGTGAAATGTAGGCACACTGATAAACACAGACATATGCAACATACAGGCAGACACATACCATACATCCCAAGTATCCCTTTTTAGGAGGGACAGTCCCTCTTTGAGGGCCAAATCCCTCTGTCCCTCTTTCCCACCCTGTTGTCCCTCTTTTTAGCAGGTCAGACTGTGTGCAGGGCCGACGCCACCTATAGGTGAGGTAGGCGCCGGACTAGGGCGCACACGTACTGGGGCGCGGGCATGCAGCGGAGAAGAGCTACGCCCACACGCACCATTCCTGGAACCGCAACACAGTCAGGTCTGTGTTGCTACTGCACTCCCTCATCGGGTTGGATCTTTAGTAATGCAGAGCGCGCTGGGAGTCATGATCTCCCGCCTCGCTCTGCATTACTGAAGAGAAGACTGCGCGGGAGCTACAGGTATGTGATGGGGGGCAAGTTGGAGCTGAGGGGGCATAGTGGAGCTGCTGGGGGCAAGTTGGAGCGGATGGCGGCAAAGTGGAGCTGATGGGGGCAAGCTGGAGCTGAGGGGGCATAGTGGAGCTGCTGGGGGCAAGTTGGAGCTGATGGGGCAAGTTGGAGCAGATGGGGGCAAGTTGGAGCGGATGGGGGGCAAAGTGGAGCTGATGGGGGTAAGTTGGAGCGGATGGGGGCAAAGTGGAGCTGATGGGGGCAAGTTGGAGCTGAGGGGGGCAAGTTGGAGCGGATGAGGCATAGTGGAGGTGGTGGGGGCAAGTTGGAGCTGGTAGGGGTAAGTTTGAGCATGTTGAAGCTGGTAGGGGCAAGTTGGTGCAGATGGGGGGCAAAGTGGAGCTGATTGGGGCATGTTGGAGCTGATAGGGGCAAAGTGGAGCTGATATCGGGCAAAGTGGAGCTGATAGGGGGCAGGTAGGAGCTGATAGGGGCAAGTTGGAGCTGCTGGGGGCAAGTTGGAGCCAATGGGGGGCAAAGTGGAGCTGGTGGGGGCAAGTTGGAGAGGATGGGGGGCAAAGTGGAGCTGGTGGGGGCAAGTTGGAGCTGATCGGGGGCAAAGTGGAGCTAGTGGGGCAAAGTGGTGCTGATAGGGGCAAAGTGGAGCTGATAGGGGGCAAGTTGGAGCTGGTGGGGGCAAGTTGCAGCTGGTGGGGGGCATCTCTTACAGGCATCTCCAGACCAGGGGCAGACTGGCCTAGGGGGCAGAGAGAGGACAATCATGAAAAGAGGTTGGGTATAAGTAGGCGGGGTATAAAGGGGTGGGACACAAGGGGCGGAGGCAAATGGGAGGCAAAATTAGGTTTTGCCTATGGTGGCAAAAATCCTTGCACCAGACCTGACTGTGTGGTGTGTATTACTTTGCTCTACAGCAATAAAGCTCATATAAATATTTTTTAAACTTCAGTATATGTGTTTATACATTAGTCTGTACAAATAAATTACTTTGGTCTTGCACTAAATCATTTATTCAGTTACATAAATAGCCAGTAATAGGTCATGAAATAACCTAAAAATTCTTACTAATGCCCTGTCCACCAGCCACGCCCCCAACAATATCACCTAAAACTACAGTGTCCCTCTTTGGCCATGTGAAATGTTGGGAGGTATGCACATACACACAGTGAGTGGCAGAAACATGCAAAAGACATGCACGCACACAAACACACTGGAGATGCACACATGGACACACATATGTAACAGAGATGTACACACACACACACACACATGCAACATATATGAGCAGAAACACAAGCGCGCATGAGTTGTGCACCCCTCTGGCACTCAAAGGGTTAAGGTATAGAGAGGCATGTCAGAGTTAAATAGCAGTGAGAAGTGTATTCATACCTGGGAAGTTTGACTTGTGGAGTCACTGGAGGGGAGTTATGTGGTGCTGATGTGGAGAGACAAATGGGGCAATCTGGGTTAAAGTGGGCAGGGCTTAATTGTGAGTAGGGGCGGGGCTTAACATAAATGTGCAAAAGTGTTAGTAATAGGCTGGGGAAGGAGGATATGTGGGAGTGAAATGCAAGTTTACAGTGTAAGGGGTTTGAACACGCTCCCTGAGGGGTAAAACTTGATACACAACCTTGTGGCAGTCAGTGGGTTAAGTGTGTACCTGATGGCTGTCTGTCCTGTGTCTTGCATGGCAAATGATGACAGTGAAGAAATAATTGAGCAATGAGGGCCTACCGTAACCCTTTGAGTGCCATTTTGTTCCCCTGGTGCTGCAGCACCCTTCAGTGGCTGTACTACAGGTCCCGCTGAGGCCACTGGGAGTCAGGGTGAGTGACTCTGTGTGTGTGTGTCAGCCATATTTCTTTCTGGCTTTGTGTGTGTGGTGGTGCTGTGTGAGTGGGGCATGTGTGTGTAATACCTGGGGACTTTTAATTGTGGAGTCCCTCATGTGGTGCTGATGTGGAGAGAGCAATGGGGCAATCTGGGTTAAAAGTGGGCGGGGCTTAATCGCGAGTAGGGGGCGGGGCTTAAGATAAATGTGAAAAAGTGTTAGTAATAGGCTGGGGAAGGAGGAGAAGTGGGAGGGAAAGGCAAGTTTACAGTGTGAGGGGTTTGAACACACTCCCTGAGAGGTAAAACTTGATACACAACCCTGTGGCAGTCAGTGGGTTAAGTGTGAAGCTGATGGCTGTCTGACCTGTGTCTTGCATGGCAGATGATGACAGTGAAGAAATAATTCAGCAGAGGGCCTACCTCAACCCTTTGAGTGCCATTTTGTTCCCCTGGTGCTGCACTATAGGTCCTGCTGAGGCCACTGGGAGTCAGGGTGAGTGACTGTGTGTGTGTGTGCGTCAGCCATATTTCTTTCTGGCTTTGTGTCTGTGGTGCTGTGTGTGTGAGTGGGGCATGTGTGTTTTGTGCTGTGTGTATGAGTGGGGTCTGTGTGTGTGAGTGGGGCATGTGTGTGTGTGTGTGTTTGTTTGTTTGGTGCTGTGTGAGTGGGGCATGTGTGTTTGTCTGTGGTGTAGGAGCAAGTGGCAGCCATTTTGTTTTCTTCTGACTTTGATAGTGGTGGGCGGGCTGCATAGTGTGGGCGGGCCAACTCCCTGCATGATTGAATCACCCAATGAGAGCAATAACTCCTCCTTTCTGCCTCCTCTGGGTGTGTTTTGGCAGGCACAAAGTCTTCTTTTATATATATAGATTGAATAAAAATATAAATGTAACACTCCTATCGGCATACCAGGAAAACCTCAGAGTTTGACTCAGATCTCAGGGTCTCTTGGGTGAAGGGCCGAGGTTGGGGAGTTCTGTTTACTTACTATCTGATATGCCCCAATTAACCCTTTGAGTGCCAGAGGAGTATCAACCCAATGGTTCGAAATGGATTGGGTAGCCCTCTGGCACCCAAAGGATTAAAGCCAAACTATAACCCCAAATAAAGTCGTCCCCCCAATAATTAGTCATATAGCGATAAGCTTAGAAATAATACTATCATCCATCATAAGTACAGTGTTATTAAGAAATCCTACTTCATCTGAGACAGATGGGCAGGCATCAGCGCAGACATCTTGTCTTAAAGACATCTGTGCGCCTGCGCTGTCCATCCCAGTCTCCTCTAGGAGGCGCTGCATTGTACCTTAAGGTAACAGGAAGTGACTGACTGCACAGGTGCACAGATGCCTCTAAAGCAAGAAGCCTGGCCGATAGTCTCAGAAGAAGTAGGATTTCTTAATAATGCTGTACTTATGCACTATTTCTAAGCTTATCGCTATATGAATAATTATTGGGATGGGCCATTATTTGGGTGATAGTTCAGCGTTAAATGTTTATTTAGTCTCTAAATTGGTACCATTTGTACCAGAAAGACAGGGGGAGATGTCCAGATTATCCTCCTTGTGTTTAGGCAGTGAGATGTTAAATGTTCCTGCCAGCCCATTAATCTCTAAGCTGTTCCCCTAATTGCCACACAATAAGCCCAGTCACCCACCAATGGTGGGCCCTAGGTCCATGACCAAATGCCTGACCGCTCAATCAGACCCTGGTTTTAACTTTTTCTTTCATTTAAACTGAATTTTTCTATTGAGGCCACCAGGTGGTGCTGCTCGTATCACTTACTATGGAGAGCAGTAGCCCAAGACTCAAGTTCCCCCATGGAGTGCATTTTCATATCTGGGAACTTTTGCTGGCAGCATCACCAGAGTGACAAGTATAAGTGCAGGTGGAAGTGTCCAAATGACACGATTCTTGGCACTGGGTGGTGGGGCTTCATAGATGTGGGTGAGATTGGGAATGTGGGGCTTTTCCCAAAAATGGGTATAACGATGCAGGAGAGGGAGAAACAGGTGAGAAAGTGGGTGGTGTTACCACAGAATCACCATCTATCTCCAGTGACCCATGGGGAGATTTACTAAGCAGTGATAAGGAGGTGATGATGTGGAAGTTACTTCTCCAGTGATATCACTTCTCCACTTCCTATGTTATTCTATGGAGCCTATTCACTAAGATCTCCAAAAGTTGAAGAAATATTAGTGCATAGGCTCCATAGAATAACATAGGAACTGGAGAAGTGATATCACTGGAGAAGTTATCTCTACTTTATCACCTCTTTATCACTCCTTAGTGAATCATCCCCCTGGTATTTAAAGGCATAGTGATGTTTCAAAATAAAAGCAGCTCCAATTACTCTTCATAGTATTTGGGCCATGGAGAGTGTTATTTCAATACTGTCAGAGTTGTAGTTCAAGAGTAATTGAATGATAAAGTATCCCCCTCCCGCCCCTTTTACCGAGTGTAAGCCACCTCCCCTCAGATGTGGAATCTGGTCTCTTGACCAGACAGATCACAGCAAGGGACAATCTCCTTACTGTGATCATAAGGAAAACCCTGCCCCTTTGACATGTTTTTCAGGATTTCCCGTATGCTCACTGAAGGTTGTCCCTCTCTGTGATCCATCCGGACAGTCTTGCTGCTCTGAGGTGAGCAGTGTTACATCAGTAAAAGGGACGGGAGGGGGATACTTTATCATTCAATTACTCTTGTACTACAACTCTGACCGTATTGAAATAACACTCTCCAAAGTCCAAATACTATGAAGATTAATTGGAGCTGCTTTTACTTTGAAAGATAACTATCCCTTTAAGTCAGAAAAACCGAGTCTGGAAAGTTCCCAGGAATGTGCATTATTCTTAAACAATGCCTTCGTATACAATTTGGCTGTTTGCTCTAAGATAACTTTTCAGTGACACGTCCCCCAACAGTAAATAATGAACCTTATGTTTCAAAGTAAATTGTAACAATTTGGATTCAAACCAGCTAAGCTGTAAGAGACAAACTTTCCCAGAATTGCTACTGATTTAATTAGGTATTATAACCCCTTCAGTGATAAAGAGGTCTGCAATGCATTGATTTGCAATGCGTTGCAGGCCTCTTAACCATTCAAGCGGTTAAAAGCTGCATTTAACTCAATGCAAATTTTCATATCAAACCCTACAGTGTGGTTCAGTTTTTTTCCAGGATTGTAGCTTTAATTTGATGAATTAGGTCCAATAAATTGTGTGCAAATCTCTCTTGATGTTTTATTTGGTGTGCTGAAAAAAAGGTGTCGAAAATCTATATGGTGCCAGGCCTCACAATGCTGAAAGCCAAAACAAGTGGTGGTGTTTTGGGTGCCTTACAAAAAAACATAAAAACACTATAATGTTCATTAAATTAAAGGGGTGGAGCAATCCCCAACCTACATGAAACTCAGTAAAACAGAGTAATTGAGCAGTTTTCGAATTGATGAAATGGAACATATTTCGGCATTCCCAAATGGCAAAGTACAAACTTTAAACAAGCATTAAACAATTTTTTTAATGAAGAAATACATTATATGTTAACGAAAGTGGTTAGCAGCAGTACCATCTAGGGGTCTAAAAGGAAACTTTTCCGTTATACTACTCTCTATGGGAGCACCTGAGATATAGACTAGCAAAGGATGGTAACAGCACCATCTGGTGACCACAGTAGAGAATTGCAGTTTAATAGGAGTAAAATAACATAAGCCAGAGTAATTTTTGAATTACACATCTCTCAGTAGTAGAAGTATATTTGCTTTACTCAGCAGAAAAATAATCCTCCCCTTAACCACCCATGCCATGCCAGGACCGTGACACCAGTCTGGCACTTAAAGGAGCAGTAAACTTTTTGTATGAAAACACATATTTTACAGAGCATTTCCTGATGAATAAAACAAGGTTACTCCCATCGTTGTCAGATGTTTTATTCAAAAATTATAGCAGTTCAAATAATCAGGAAGTGAATTTACTGTGTGTACTTCCTGATAGTTCTAACTGACAGGAAGTGAATTTACTGTGTTTACTTCCTGATAGTTCTGACAGGAAGTGACTCAGCAGTTTCTATCACATTCTATGGAGAACTATATGGCTCTGACTTTTCTGACTTTCCTCTCCATTAGAATCTAACAGGAAATCTAATTAGAATTTGACCACTAGCAGGCACTGCTAATGTAAAAAAACATGGGTTTAAACTGTAATAACTCTGGAAATATAAATCTCTCTGCAGTGGGAGTAACCTTATTTTACTCAATAGGAAAATCCCTACAATATATATTTTTTCATAAAAAAAAGTTTACTGCTCCTTTAAAGACGGTCACTGTCCTGTCACATCATTGGATTTTGGGATGGCAGTGCGGCTGGACGTGATCTGCCATCTCAGAATACTATGCAGTAAAAAAAATGTGCCGTGGTCTTTAATGGCCACCCCGGGCAGTCATCAAGGAGTTAAGGACCATATGCATTTGTAATATAATGTGAAGCTTATTAATTAAAAATTAAACATTTACTTTGCATTATATTTTTTTCATCCTATATGCTCTATTTTCTTTACTTGTAGTTTGAGAGTACTTGTCACCCTTCCACGTTTTCCCTTGAGTGGGACCTTCCATCTTGAAAAGAGTTGCATGATAATTACTCCTTATCAGTTTAATCCACCCCTTAGTTATGGTCTAGCAGCATATGAAGATGGGGGCATATGAATAATGAATTATGCAGCTGTATCTGACCAACTCAAAGAACAAAGCTCTGCTGAGATTAGGTTTCCTGACTGCTAAACCAAAAATCTCTAACACCGTTAAACAAAAAGAGCAACGTATAGGAAGTAAAACTAGATATTTTTAGGGAGACTAAACATTGTGTATGTAACAGGTCTACTTTAATGCACTGGATGCTAAAGACATTGCCACCACAATACCATAAAAGAGATTAATTAAACAGCATTTTAAAAAAGTAAACAAATTGCCAGAATGTTACCCAGCTCTTTGCTTCTCAATACATTGAAACCTCTCTGACGCTGGAAGGATAATTGCCCAGATGGGACATTTAATGGAAGAATCAATATGTTCCCATCAGATACCTTATGGAACGTTGGCAGACAAATCTGCAGGGATTCTGTCCAAAGATAAACTGCACCATGTTTTATGCCTCCCAGAGATTTAATTCAGTGCTTATAAAAGCAACATGTTTATTTTGTGTTGAAACGCTTTCACTGTGAAGCCTCCATTTAATCAAAAGCACATGTACTCAGCGCAGTTTGTAGAACCCTGTGGATAAGTCCGGAACAGTGCAAAATAAACATAAGGCAAGTGGAATCTGCAGCACCACCTTGCACGTATTCTGCGAAATAATGTAAGAGAATGGATGGAAACATAAAAAAAATATATCTTATGTAATAATTCGCTAGGATGTTTGTCAGAAGCCGTCATGTGCAGTAGAGACTGCCCGAACGTACAGAATGCTGGGAGAACAGAATGCTGGGAGCACAGAATGTTGGGAGTTCTGTGCTGGGAGCACGGAATGTTGGGAGTTCTATGCTGGGAGCATGGAATGCTGGGAGTTCTGTGCTGGGAGCACGGAATGTTGGGAATTCTATGCTGGGAGCATGGAATGCTGGGAGTTCTGTGCTGGGAGCATGGAATGTTGGGAGTTCTATGCTGGGAGCATGGAATGCTGGGAGTTCTGTGCTGGGAGCATTCTGTGCTTTCGGGCAGTCTCTACAGTGCATGACTGCACCGGCAGCAGGACGCAGAGCAGGACAGGCCTCTTAACCCTTTGAGTGCCAGAGGGGTACTCAACTCATTGCAAAGCAAGGTGTTGCGTACCCCTCTGGCACTCAAAGGGTTAACATCACCGGGACCTTGACCCGTGTAAACGGGCTTTTACACTAGTATATAATATAAAGCATTTTCATAGCTTTTAAAATTGTAGATATGGAGTGTTTTTCTAAATTTTGGTCTTACGTTCAGTTTTGTTCTATTCACACTTTAGATCAGTGAAAATGGAAAGAGAATTATGGACAACTTGTTTCAGAGACACATATTTATAGAATAGTAATTTTTCCTAAGAAAAAAATATGTTTTTAGGGTTATCTGGATTAGAAAAATCAGCGTATTCGTACTCTGAGTGCTGGAAGGTTCTTTAATCAAGAAATTTTGGTAACTCAAGACAACACATCTCTTTTTTTAGTGTATGGTGAGCATCACTGTCAAACTAACAGAAATTCTCTAAAGCGATTAATGAAGCAGCACCACCTAGTGTTCACTTTCATAGAGTTATTTTTGATTACAAAATGATATTCACAGAAGTGTGAATATCATTGTCGGCAGCAAAAGCTCATTAATGTATATGTTTAATAATGAAACATCACAGTTAACCCTTTGAATTCCATAGGGGTTTACAACTCATTGCAAACCAATGCAGTGCTTTACCTCTCTAGCACTCAAAGGGTTAAGTTGGTGTTCAAAGGGTTTAAATGTGATAAGATCCTTAAGATTCTTGGTTTGTTTAAAGGAGCCTTCATTTTCTTTAATATAAATAAAATATAAGTTACAGAGCTTTTCCTGTTGAGTGAAAAAGGTTATTTCCATTGCCGGAAGATTTTTCGTTCAAAACTTATTATATCTCATATTGGTTTATATTGCACTCCATGGGAGAGCTTGAGTCCCAGACTACGACTCACCATAGCAAAGCGTAGGAACAGCTCCACCTTGTGATAAAAAAGAAAATGGCATTTTCATTGATGATTAACAATTCTGACCTATAATAGTGAATGAAAACTCTTCTACCACATGATTTATTCAAAAGTTATTACGTTCAGATCATAGTGAACTTGTGTAGCTGTGACTGTCTCGTTCTAAGGCTGATTTCCAGACTCTATTTACATACGGCAGGTAGAGGGCACTTATGTCACTGATAATGGAGGGAAGCATAACTGAAATAGCTGATAAAGATAAGTACGTAGAATAAAAAAAAATCCAACAGGTAAAATAATTATCTATCAATCAATCTACCTATCTATCACAAGATTGTTCTTTGTCCCATATTGTTAGAATACAGTGTTCTCGTATTCTATTGCAACAACTATTGTGTATGTTGTTTATGTGTTATATACGGTTCCGTCAGTAGGTGGTGCTGTTTGTAGATGTCACTGTTCACTGTTTTTATGGTATCTTCTTGTTTGTCTTAAATAATAAAAACTAGATGGAAGGCTGCAACCATGTTTCAGAGCAGATAAGACTGTCCACACTTTATTTCTGTAGAGCATAAAATAATTTCCAATACATATCAGCCACACCAAGGGGTGGCAGTAGAGAGAAGTTATGCACATTTTTCCATACAGTCTATCCCATTGCTAGGGCAGCCCCTCCCCCGGCAACTCCTTTCAAAATTACTGCACTGTCCTTGCCACTCACTGGCTGCTTCATCACGTGACTACTTACTTAGGCATGTTGAGTGGTGATTTGGACAAGAGTGAAAGGGGGGGAATTCAAGCAAATCCTCGTTTCACCACTCCTTCTTTTTCCCCATCCCCTTTCCCCCTCCCCAACCCACAGTGACCCTTTCTTTGTCCATTTGTTTCTCATTCCTCTTTCACTGCTTTGTCTTTATCACCCACCCACTTTCACTACTATATCGCTTTCCACCCCTAACCCTCTCCCGCTTCCCTATAGGAAGAGAAATCAATAAAGCTCCTGGATCTTCTCTATGAACTGCTGCACTACAGATAAACTCACACAATAAGTGCGTACGACTCTGTGACAGCAGAAAAAGGCTAAGGTGTCAGTGAATCTGTGACTGCCACTGAACAGTGGAACAAGGCTAAGGTGTCAGTGAATCTGTGACTGCCACTGAACGGTGGAACAAGGCTAAGGCGTCAGTGAATCTGTGACTGCCACTGACCAGTGGAACAAGGCTAAGGTGTCAGTGAATCTGTGACTGCCACTGAACACCGGAACAAGGCTAAGGCGTCAGTGAATCTGTGACTGCCACTGACCAGTGGAACAAGGCTAAGGTGTCAGTGAATCTGTGACTGCCACTGAACAGCGGAACAAGGCTAAGGCGTCAGTGAATCTGTGACTGCCACTGAACAGTGGAACAAGGCTAAGGCGTCAGTGAATCTGTGACTGCCACTGAACAGCGGAACAAGGCTAAGGTGTCAGTGAATCTGTGAATCCACTGAACAGCGGAACAAGGCTAAGGTGTCAGTGAATCTGTGACTGCCACTGAACAGCGGAACAAGGTGAAGGCGTCAGTGAATCTGTGAATCCACTGAACAGCGGAACAAGGCTAAGGTGTCAGTGAATCTGTGACTGCCACTGAACAGTGGAACAAGGCTAAGGCGTCAGTGAATCTGTGACTGCCACTGAACAGTGGAACAAGGCTAAGGTGTCAGTGAATCTGTGACTGCCACTGAACAGCGGAACAAGGCTAAGGCGTCAGTGAATCTGTGACTGCCACTGAACAGCAGAACAAGGCTAAGGTGTCAGTGAATCTGTGACTGCCACTGAACAGCGGAACAAGGCTAAGGTGTCAGTGAATCTGTGACTGCCACTGAACAGCGGAACAAGGTGAAGGCGTCAGTGAATCTGTGACTGCCACTGAACAGCGGAACAAGGCTAAAGTGTCAGTGAATCTGTGACTGCCACTGGACAGCGGAACAAGGCTAAGGTGTCAGTGAATCTGTGACTGCCACTGAACAGCGGAACAAGGCTAAGGCGTCAGTGAATCTGTGACTGCCACTGAACAGCGGAACAAGGCTAAGGTGTCAGTGAATCTGTGACTGCCACTGAACAGCGGAACAAGGCTAAGGCGTCAGTGAATCTGTGACTGCCACTGAACAGCGGAACAAGGCTAAGGTGTCAGTGAATCTGTGACTGCCACTGGACAGTGGAGCAAGGCTAAGGCGTCAGTGACTCTGTGACTGCCACTGAACAGCGGAACAAGGCTAAGGCGTCAGTGAATCTGTGACTGCCACTGAACAGCAGAACAAGGCTAAGGTGTCAGTGAATCTGTGACTGCCACTGAACAGCGGAACAAGGCTAAGGTGTCAGTGAATCTGTGACTGCCACTGAACAGCGGAACAAGGCTAAGGCGTCAGTGACTCTGTGACTGCCACTGAACAGCGGAACAAGGCTAAGGCGTCAGTGAATCTGTGACTGCCACTGAACAGCAGAACAAGGCTAAGGTGTCAGTGAATCTGTGACTGCCACTGAACAGCGGAACAAGGCTAAGGTGTCAGTGAATCTGTGACTGCCACTGAACAGCGGAACAAGGTGAAGGCGTCAGTGAATCTGTGACTGCCACTGAACAGCGGAACAAGGCTAAAGTGTCAGTGAATCTGTGACTGCCACTGGACAGCGGAACAAGGCTAAGGTGTCAGTGAATCTGTGACTGCCACTGAACAGCGGAACAAGGCTAAGGCGTCAGTGAATCTGTGACTGCCACTGAACAGCGGAACAAGGCTAAGGTGTCAGTGAATCTGTGACTGCCACTGAACAGCGGAACAAGGCTAAGGCGTCAGTGAATCTGTGACTGCCACTGAACAGCGGAACAAGGCTAAGGTGTCAGTGAATCTGTGACTGCCACTGAACAGTGGAAAAAGGCTAAGGCGTCAGTGAATCTGTGACTGCCACTGAACAGCGGAACAAGGTGAAGGCGTCAGTGAATCTGTGACTGCCACTGAATAGCTGAACAAGACTAAGGTGTCAGTGAATCTGTGACTGCCACTGAACAGTGGAACAAGGCTAAGGTGTCAGTGAATCTGTGACTGCCACTGAACAGCGGAACAAGGCTAAGGTGTCAGTGAATCTGTGACTGCCACTGAACAGCGGAACAAGGCTAAGGTGTCAGTGAATCTGTGACTGCCACTGGACAGTGGAGCAAGGCTAAGGTGTCAGTGAATCTGTGACTGCCACTGACCAGCGGAACAAGGTGAAGGCGTCAGTGAATCTGTGACTGCCACTGAATAGCTGAACAAGACTAAGGTGTCAGTGAATCTGTGACTGCCACTGAACAGTGGAACAAGGCTAAGGTGTCAGTGAATCTGTGACTGCCACTGAACAGCGGAACAAGGCTAAGGCGTCAGTGAATCTGTGACTGCCACTGAACAGCGGAACAAGGCTAAGCTGTCAGTGAATCTGTGACTGCCACTGAACAGTGGAACAAGGCTAAGGTGTCAGTGAATCTGTGAATCCACTGAACAGCGGAACAAGGTGAAGGCGTCAGTGAATCTGTGACTGCCACTGAACAGCGGAACAAGGCTAAGGCGTCAGTGAATCTGTGACTGCCACTGAACAGTGGAACAAGGCTAAGGTGTCAGTGAATCTGTGACTGCCACTGAACAGCGGAACAAGGCTAAGGTGTCAGTGAATCTGTGACTGCCACTGAACAGCGGAACAAGGCTAAGGTGTCAGTGAATCTGTGACTGCCACTGAACAGCGGAACAAGGCTAAGGTGTCAGTGAATCTGTGACTGCCACTGAACAGCGGAACAAGGCTAAGGCGTCAGTGAATCTGTGACTGCCACTGAACAGCGGAATAAGGCTAAGGTGTCAGTGAATCTGTGACTGGCACTGAACAGTGGAACAAGGCTAAGGCGTCAGTGAATCTGTGACTGCCACTGAACAGCGGAACAAGGTGAAGGCGTCAGTGAATCTGTGACTGGCACTGAACAGTGGAACAAGGCTAAGGCGTCAGTGAATCTGTGACTGCCACTGAACAGTGGAACAAGGCTAAGCTGTCAGTGAATCTGTGACTGCCACTGAACAGCGGAACAAGGCTAAGGCGTCAGTGAATCTGTGACTGCCACTGAACAGCGGAACAAGGCTAAGGTGTCAGTGAATCTGTGACTGCCACTGACCAGTGGAACAAGGCTAAGGCGTCAGTGAATCTGTGACTGCCACTGAACAGTGGAACAAGGCTAAGGTGTCAGTGAATCTGTGACTGCCACTGAACAGCGGAACAAGGCTAAGATGTCAGTGAATCTGTGACTGCCACTGAACAGCGGAACAAGGCTAAGGTGTCAGTGAATCTGTGACTGCCACTGGACAGCGGAACAAGGCTAAGGTGTCAGTGAATCTGTGACTGCCACTGAACAGCGGAACAAGGCTAAGGTGTCAGTGAATCTGTGACTGCCACTGAACAGCGGAACAAGGCTAAGGTGTCAGTGAATCTGTGACTGCCACTGAACAGCGGAACAAGGTGAAGGCGTCAGTGAATCTGTGACTGCCACTGAACAGCGGAACAAGGCGAAGGCGTCAGTGAATCTGTGACTGCCACTGAACAGCGGAACAAGGCTAAGGCGTCAGTGAATCTGTGACTGCCACTGACCAGTGGAACAAGGCTAAGGTGTCAGTGAATCTGTGACTGCCACTGAACAGCGGAACAAGGCTAAGGCGTCAGTGAATCTGTGACTGCCACTGACCAGTGGAACAAGGCTAAGGTGTCAGTGAATCTGTGACTGCCACTGAACAGCGGAACAAGGCTAAGGTGTCAGTGAATCTGTGACTGCCACTGAACAGCGGAACAAGGCTAAGGTGTCAGTGAATCTGTGACTGCCACTGAACAGCGGAACAAGGTGAAGGCGTCAGTGAATCTGTGACTGCCACTGAACAGCGGAACAAGGCTAAAGTGTCAGTGAATCTGTGACTGCCACTGAACAGTGGAACAAGGCTAAAGTGTCAGTGAATCTGTGACTGTCACTGAACAGTGGAACAAGGCTAAGGTGTCAGTGAATCTGTGACTGCCACTGAACAGCGGAACAAGGCTAAGGTGTCAGTGAATCTGTGACTGCCACTGAACAGCGGAACAAGGCTAAGGTGTCAGTGAATCTGTGACTGCCACTGAACAGCGGAACAAGGCTAAGGTGTCAGTGAATCTGTGACTGCCACTGAACAGCGGAACAAGGTGAAGGCGTCAGTGAATCTGTGACTGCCACTGAACAGCGGAACAAGGCTAAAGTGTCAGTGAATCTGTGACTGCCACTGAACAGTGGAACAAGGCTAAAGTGTCAGTGAATCTGTGACTGTCACTGAACAGTGGAACAAGGCTAAGGTGTCAGTGAATCTGTGACTGCCACTGAACAGCGGAACAAGGCTAAGGTGTCAGTGAATCTGTGACTGCCACTGAACAGCGGAACAAGGCGAAGGTGTCAGTGAATCTGTGACTGCCACTGAACAGTGGAACAAGGCTAAGGTGTCAGTGAATCTGTGACTGCCACTGAACAGCGGAACAAGGCTAAGGTGTCAGTGAATCTGTGACTGCCACTGAACAGTGGAACAAGGCTAAGGTGTCAGTGAATCTGTGACTGCCACTGAACAGCGGAACAAGGCTAAGGCGTCAGTGAATCTGTGACTGCCACTGAACAGCGGAACAAGGCTAAGGTGTCAGTGAATCTGTGACTGCCACTGAACAGCGGAACAAGGCTAAGGTGTCAGTGAATCTGTGACTGCCACTGAACAGTAGAACAAGGCTAAGGCGTCAGTGAATCTGTGACTGCCACTGAACAGCGGAACAAGGCCAAGGTGTCAGTGAATCTGTGACTGTCACTGAACAGCGGAACAAGGCTAAGGCGTCAGTGAATCTGTGACTGCCACTGAACAGCGGAACAAGGCTAAGGTGTCAGTGAATCTGTGACTGCCACTGAACAGCGGAACAAGGCTAAGGTGTCAGTGACTCTGTGACTGCCACTGAACAGCGGAACAAGGCTAAGGTGTCAGTGAATCTGTGACTGCCACTGAACAGTGGAACAAGGCGAAGGCGTCAGTGACTCTGTGACTGCCACTGAACAGCGGAACAAGGCTAAGGTGTCAGTGAATCTGTGACTGCCACTGAACAGTGGAACAAGGCGAAGGCGTCAGTGACTCTGTGACTGCCACTGAACAGCGGAACAAGGCTAAGGTGTCAGTGAATCTGTAACTGTCACTGAACAGTGGAACAAGGCTAAGGTGTCAGTGAATCTGTGACTGCCACTGAACATTGGAACAAGGCTAAGGCGTCAGTGAATCTGTGACTGCCACTGAACAGCGGAACAAGGCTAAGGCGTCAGTGAATCTGTGACTGCCACTGAACAGCGGAACAAGGCTAAGGTGTCAGTGAATCTGTGACTGCCACTGAACAGCGGAACAAGGCTAAGGTGTCAGTGAATCTGTGACTGCCACTGAACAGCGGAACAAGGCTAAGGCGTCAGTGAATCTGTGACTGCCACTGAACAGTGGAACAAGGCTAAGGTGTCAGTGAATCTGTAACTGCCACTGAACAGTGGAACAAGGCTAAGGTGTCAGTGAATCTGTGACTGCCACTGAACAGTGGAACAAGGCTAAGGCGTCAGTGAATCTGTGACTGCCACTGAACAGCGGAACAAGGCTAAGGTGTCAGTGAATCTGTGACTGCCACTGAACAGCGGAACAAGGCTAAGGCGTCAGTGAATCTGTGACTGCCACTGAACACCTGAACAAGGCTAAGGTGTCAGTGAATCTGTGACTGCCACTGAACAGCGGAACAAGGCCAAGGTGTCAGTGAATCTGTGACTGTCACTGAACAGCGGAACAAGGCTAAGGCGTCAGTGACTCTGTGACTGCCACTGAACAGCGGAACAAGGCTAAGGTGTCAGTGAATCTGTGACTGCCACTGAACAGCGGAACAAGGCTAAGGTGTCAGTGAATCTGTGACTGCCACTGAACAGTAGAACAAGGCTAAGGCGTCAGTGAATCTGTGACTGCCACTGAACAGTGGAACAAGGCTAAGGTGTCAGTGAATCTGTGACTGCCACTGAACAGCGGAACAAGGCTAAGGCGTCAGTGAATCTGTGACTGCCACTGAACATTGGAACAAGGCTAAGGCGTCAGTGAATCTGTGACTGCCACTGAACAGCGGAACAAGGCTAAGGTGTCAGTGAATCTGTGACTGCCACTGAACAGCGGAACAAGGCTAAGGTGTCAGTGAATCTGTGACTGCCACTGAACAGCGGAACAAGGCTAAGGCGTCAGTGAATCTGTGACTGCCACTGAACAGTGGAACAAGGCTAAGGTGTCAGTGAATCTGTAACTGCCACTGAACAGTGGAACAAGGCTAAGGTGTCAGTGAATCTGTGACTGCCACTGAACAGTGGAACAAGGCTAAGGTGTCAGTGAATCTGTGACTGCCACTGAACAGTGGAACAAGGCTAAGGTGTCAGTGAATCTGTAACTGCCACTGAACAGTGGAACAAGGCTAAGGTGTCAGTGAATCTGTGACTGCCACTGAACAGTGGAACAAGGCTAAGGCGTCAGTGAATCTGTGACTGCCACTGAACAGTGGAACAAGGCTAAGGTGTCAGTGAATCTGTGACTGCCACTGAACAGCGGAACAAGGCTAAGGTGTCAGTGAATCTGTGACTGCCACTGAACAGCGGAACAAGGCTAAGGCGTCAGTGAATCTGTGACTGCCACTGAACAGCTGAACAAGGCTAAGGCGTCAGTGAATCTGTGACTGCCACTGAACAGCGGAACAAAGCTAAGGCGTCAGTGAATCTGTGACTGCCACTGAACAGCGGAACAAGGCTAAGGTGTCAGTGAATCTGTGACTGCCACTGAACAGCGGAACAAGGCTAAGGTGTCAGTGAATCTGTGACTGCCACTGAACAGTAGAACAAGGCTAAGGCGTCAGTGAATCTGTGACTGCCACTGAACAGTGGAACAAGGCTAAGGTGTCAGTGAATCTGTGACTGCCACTGAACAGCGGAACAAGGCTAAGGTGTCAGTGACTCTGTGACTGCCACTGAACAGCGGAACAAGGCTAAGGCGTCAGTGAATCTGTGACTGCCACTGAACATTGGAACAAGGCTAAGGCGTCAGTGAATCTGTGACTGCCACTGAACAGCGGAACAAGGCTAAGGTGTCAGTGAATCTGTGACTGCCACTGAACAGCGGAACAAGGCTAAGGTGTCAGTGAATCTGTGACTGCCACTGAACAGCGGAACAAGGCTAAGGCGTCAGTGAATCTGTGACTGCCACTGAACAGTGGAACAAGGCTAAGGTGTCAGTGAATCTGTAACTGCCACTGAACAGTGGAACAAGGCTAAGGTGTCAGTGAATCTGTGACTGCCACTGAACAGTGGAACAAGGCTAAGGCGTCAGTGAATCTGTGACTGCCACTGAACAGCGGAACAAGGCTAAGGTGTCAGTGAATCTGTGACTGCCACTGAACAGCGGAACAAGGCTAAGGCGTCAGTGAATCTGTGACTGCCACTGAACAGCTGAACAAGGCTAAGGCGTCAGTGAATCTGTGACTGCCACTGAACAGCGGAACAAAGCTAAGGCGTCAGTGAATCTGTGACTGCCACTGAACAGCGGAACAAGGCTAAGGTGTCAGTGAATCTGTGACTGCCACTGAACATTGGAACAAGGCTAAGGTGTCAGTGAATCTGTGACTGCCACTGAACAGCGGAACAAGGCTAAGGTGTCAGTGAATCTGTGACTGCCACTGAACAGCGGAACAAGGCTAAGGAGTCAGTGAATCTGTGACTGCCACTGAACAGCGGAACAAGGCTAAGGTGTCAGTGAATCTGTGACTGCCACTGAACAGCGGAACAAAGCTAAGGCGTCAGTGAATCTGTGACTGCCACTGAACAGCGGAACAAGGCTAAGGTGTCAGTGAATCTGTGACTGCCACTGAACAGCGGAACAAGGCTAAGGAGTCAGTGAATCTGTGACTGCCACTGAACAGCGGAACAAGGCTAAGGTGTCAGTGAATCTGTGACTGCCACTGAACAGCGGAACAAGGCTAAGGCGTCAGTGAATCTGTGACTGCCACTGAACAGCGGAACAAGGCTAAGGTGTCAGTGAATCTGTGACTGCCACTGAACAGCGGAACAAGGCTAAGGTGTCAGTGAATCTGTGACTGCCACTGAACAGCGGAACAAGGCTAAGGTGTCAGTGAATCTGTGACTGCCACTGAACACCTGAACAAGGCTAAGGCGTCAGTGAATCTGTGACTGCCACTGAACAGCGGAACAAGGCTAAGGTGTCAGTGAATCTGTGACTGCCACTGAACAGCGGAACAAGGCTAAGGAGTCAGTGAATCTGTGACTGCCACTGAACAGCGGAACAAGGCTAAGGTGTCAGTGAATCTGTGACTGCCACTGAACAGCGGAACAAGGCTAAGGCGTCAGTGAATCTGTGACTGCCACTGAACAGCGGAACAAGGCTAAGGTGTCAGTGAATCTGTGACTGCCACTGAACAGCGGAACAAGGCTAAGGCGTCAGTGAATCTGTGACTGCCACTGAACAGCGGAACAAGGCTAAGGCGTCAGTGAATCTGTGACTGCCACTGAACATTGGAACAAGGCTAAGGCGTCAGTGAATCTGTGACTGCCACTGAACAGCGGAACAAGGCTAAGGTGTCAGTGAATCTGTGACTGCCACTGAACATTGGAACAAGGCTAAGGCGTCAGTGAATCTGTGACTGCCACTGAACAGTGGAACAAGGCTAAGGTGTCAGTGAATCTGTAACTGCCACTGAACAGTGTAACAAGGCTAAGGTGTCAGTGAATCTGTGACTGCCACTGAACAGTGGAACAAGGCTAAGGCGTCAGTGAATCTGTGACTGCCACTGAACAAGGCTAAGGCGTCAGTGAATCTGTGACTGCCACTGAACAGCGGAACAAAGCTAAGGCGTCAGTGAATCTGTGACTGCCACTGAACAGCGGAACAAGGCTAAGGTGTCAGTGAATCTGTGACTGCCACTGAACAGCGGAACAAGGCTAAGGAGTCAGTGAATCTGTGACTGCCACTGAACAGCGGAACAAGGCTAAGGTGTCAGTGAATCTGTGACTGCCACTGAACAGCGGAACAAGGCTAAGGCGTCAGTGAATCTGTGACTGCCACTGAACAGCGGAACAAGGCTAAGGTGTCAGTGAATCTGTGAATCCACTGAACAGCGGAACAAGGCTAAGGTGTCAGTGAATCTGTGACTGCCACTGAATAGCGGAACAAGGCTAAGGCGTCAGTGAATCTGTGACTGCCACTGACCAGTGGAACAAGGCTAAGGTGTCAGTGAATCTGTGACTGCCACTGAACAGCGGAACAAGGCTAAGGTGTCAGTGAATCTGTGACTGCCACTGAACAGCGGAACAAGGCTAAGGAGTCAGTGAATCTGTGACTGCCACTGAACAGCGGAACAAGGCTAAGGCGTCAGTGAATCTGTGACTGCCACTGAACAGCGGAACAAGGCTAAGGTGTCAGTGAATCTGTGACTGCCACTGAACACCTGAACAAGGCTAAGGCGTCAGTGAATCTGTGACTGCCACTGAACAGCGGAACAAGGCTAAGGCGTCAGTGAATCTGTGACTGCCACTGAACATTGGAACAAGGCTAAGGCGTCAGTGAATCTGTGACTGCCACTGAACAGCGGAACAAGGCTAAGGTGTCAGTGAATCTGTGACTGCCACTGAACAGTGGAACAAGGCTAAGGTGTCAGTGAATCTGTGACTGCCACTGAACAGCGGAACAAGGCTAAGGTGTCAATGAATCTGTGACTGCCACTGAACAGCGGAACAAGGCTAAGGTGTCAGTGAATCTGTGACTGCCACTGAACAGCGGAACAAGGCTAAGGCGTCAGTGAATCTGTGACTGCCACTGAACGGTGGAACAAGGCTAAGGCGTCAGTGAATCTGTGACTGCCACTGAACAGCTGAACAAGGCTAAGGCGTCAGTGAATCTGTGACTGCCACTGAACAGCTGAACAAGGCTAAGGCGTCAGTGAATCTGTGACTGCCACTGAACAGCGGAACAAAGCTAAGGCGTCAGTGAATCTGTGACTGCCACTGAACAGCGGAACAAGGCTAAGGTGTCAGTGAATCTGTGACTGCCACTGAACAGCGGAACAAGGCTAAGGCGTCAGTGAATCTGTGACTGCCACTGAACAGCGGAACAAGGCTAAGGTGTCAGTGAATCTGTGACTGCCACTGAACAGCGGAACAAGGCTAAGGTGTCAGTGAATCTGTGACTGCCACTGAACATTGGAACAAGGCTAAGGTGTCAGTGAATCTGTGACTGCCACTGAACAGTGGAACAAGGCTAAGGTGTCAGTGAATCTGTGACTGCCACTGAACAGCGGAACAAGGCTAAGGCGTCAGTGAATCTGTGACTGCCACTGAACAGCGGAACAAGGCTAAGGTGTCAGTGAATCTGTGACTGCCACTGAACACCTGAACAAGGCTAAGGCGTCAGTGAATCTGTGACTGCCACTGACCAGTGGAACAAGGCTAAGGTGTCAGTGAATCTGTGACTGCCACTGAACAGTGGAACAAGGCTAAGGTGTCAGTGAATCTGTAACTGCCACTGAACAGTGGAACAAGGCTAAGGCGTCAGTGAATCTGTGACTGCCACTGAACAGTGGAACAAGGCTAAGGTGTCAGTGAATCTGTGACTGCCACTGAACAGTGGAACAAGGCTAAGGCGTCAGTGAATCTGTGACTGCCACTGACCAGTGGAACAAGGCTAAGGTGTCAGTGAATCTGTGACTGCCACTGAACAGCGGAACAAGGCTAAGGCGTCAGTGAATCTGTGACTGCCACTGAACAGCGGAACAAAGCTAAGGTGTCAGTGAATCTGTGACTGCCACTGAACAGCGGAACAAGGCTAAGGCGTCAGTGAATCTGTGACTGCCACTGAACAGTGGAACAAGGCTAAGGTGTCAGTGAATCCGTGACTGCCACTGAACAGCGGAACAAGGCTAAGGTGTCAGTGAATCTGTGACTGCCACTGAACAGTGGAACAAGGCTAAGGTGTCAGTGAATCTGTGACTGCCACTGAACAGCGGAACAAGGCTAAGGTGTCAGTGAATCTGTGACTGCCACTGAACAGTGGAACAAGGCTAAGGTGTCAGTGACTCTGTGACTGCCACTGAACAGCGGAACAAGGCTAAGGTGTCAGTGAATCTGTGACTGCCACTGAACAGTGGAACAAGGCTAAGGTGTCAGTGAATCTGTGACTGCCACTGAACACCGGAACAAGGCTAAGGTGTCAGTGAATCTGTGACTGCCACTGAACACCGGAACAAGGCTAAGGTGTCAGTGAATCTGTGACTGCCACTGAACAGCGGAACAAGGCTAAGGCGTCAGTGAATCTGTGACTGCCACTGAACAGCGGAACAAGGCTAAGGTGTCAGTGAATCTGTGACTGCCACTGAACAGCGGAACAAGGCTAAGGTGTCAGTGAATCTGTGAATCCACTGAACAGCTGAACAAGGCTAAGGTGTCAGTGAATCTGTGACTGCCACTGAACAGCGGAACAAAGCTAAGGCGTCAGTGAATCTGTGACTGCCACTGAACAGCGGAACAAGGCTAAGGTGTCAGTGAATCTGTGACTGCCACTGAACAGCGGAACAAAGCTAAGGCGTCAGTGAATCTGTGACTGCCACTGAACAGCGGAACAAGGCTAAGGCGTCAGTGAATCTGTGACTGCCACTGAACAGTGGAACAAGGCTAAGGCGTCAGTGAATCTGTGACTGCCACTGAACAGCGGAACAAGGCTAAGGTGTCAGTGAATCTGTGACTGCCACTGAACAGCGGAACAAGGCTAAGGTGTCAGTGAATCTGTGACTGCCACTGAACAGCGGAACAAGGCTAAGGCGTCAGTGAATCTGTGACTGCCACTGAACAGCGGAACAAGGCTAAGGCGTCAGTGAATCTGTGACTGCCACTGAACAGTAGAACAAGGCTAAGGTGTCAGTGAATCTGTGACTGCCACTGAACAGCGGAACAAGGCTAAGGTGTCAGTGAATGTGTGACTGCCACTGAACAGCGGAACAAGGCTAAGGTGTCAGTGAATGTGTGACTGCCACTGAACAGCGGAACAAGGCTAAGGTGTCAGTGAATGTGTGACTGCCACTGAACGGTGGAACAAGGCTGGTGTAGCAGAGTGTGTGTGTGTGTGTGTGTGTGTGTGTGTGTGTGTGTATATGTCCCAGTGGGACAATGAAACAGGGCTGGGGTAACAGAAAGTGTATGTTCATACCTGTGACCTCTCTGGATTTGGCCTGGAGACTCCGGTTTTGACACTGTATTAGTGATGAGCGAGCATGCTCGGCCGAAGCTCGGTTCGGCTCGAGCATCGCTCTGCTCGGCACATGGCGGTACTCGTACGAGTACCGCATGTGCTCGCCCGCCATGTTCGGGTCTCCTCCCCGCACGTTTCGCGGCTGCTGCGCAGCCAATAAACGTGCGGGGAGGCTCTGACATCAGTGTAATGCCAGCAGCCATGTTGGCTGCTGACATTACACTGATTGGCTGGCCAGAACCCGTGATCGGGTGCTGTATAGCACCCGACGCGCAAGTTCGGCTCATTCTTAGCCAGGGAGAGATGCGCTCAGGCAGGGAAAGTCAGTGTAGGGAGAATAAAATTGTTGAAACTCTTTCAAGACCCAAAAGTCCTTTTTAGGACTGTTGTGTGTGGGGGCAGCATTTATATTTTGTTTGGGGGGGCACAATTTCCTTTTTTTTGTGGGGGGGATATATGTAAGGTGACATATAATACTAGATGCACAGGAAGTCAGTGTAGGGAGAATAAAATTGTTGAAACTCTTTCAAGACCCAAAAGTCCTTTTTAGGACTGTTGTGTGTGGGGGCAGCATTTAATTTTTTTTGGGGGTGGCAGAATTTCATTTTTTTGTGGGGGGGGGACATGTTCTAAGGTGACATTGTACTAGGTGCACAGGGACAAATATTTCACAGTGCAGTGACAAGCTGACATATTCTGTTAGGTGCACAGGGCCAATGATTTTACAACGCAGCGACAAAAAGGGCCATTTTAAACGTGTGCCTAGCCATAGATTATTGTCACATTCTGTTTAGTGTGCAAATTCACAAATTAACGCCACATATTCCGTTCACTGTGCCTAGCCGCAGATTAGCGTCACATTCTGTTTCGTGTGCCTAGCCGCAGATTAGCGTCACATTCTGTTTCGTGTGCCTAGCCGCAGATTAGCGTCACATATTGTTTAGTGTGCCTAGCCGCAGATTAACGTCACATATTGTTTAGTGTGCCTAGCTGCAGATTAGCGTCACATATTGTTTAGTGTGCCTAGCCGCAGATTAGCGTCACATATTGTTTAGTGTGCCTAGCCGCAGATTAGCGTCACATATTGTTTAGTGTGCCTAGCCGCAGATTAACGTCACATATTGTTTAGTGTGCCTAGCCGCAGATTAGCGTCACATATTGTTTAGTGTGCCTAGCCGCAGATTAACGTCACATATTGTTTAGTGTGCCTAGCCGCAGATTAGCGTCACATATTGTTTAGTATGCCTAGCCGCAGATTAGTTTTTATCTTCCTTTTTGTGTGTTTTACGGTCAGTCTGTAAAAATGGCATACTACGGGCGAAACATCGTTCCCAGCAGCGACGTTGGAGTCCAAGATGCATCCAGACATCCTCCCTATGCTGTCCCTGAACCATTTCTGTGGTGTTTCCATCATTTTCTGACCTTTTCCTATGAACCAGGCACCCTCCCCTCATCAGAGCAGGGGGTGCCTGGTGTAATGCTCGAGTCCTCCCATTGACTTCAATGGGGCTCGGGTGCTCGGCCGAGCACTCGAGCCTCCGGGGGCGCTCGGCCAGAGCACCCGAACACCCGAGCATCGGGGTGCTCGATCATCACTACACTGTATTACCGAGTCTCGGGGGCAGAGGCTGATTCCTCTGGGCATGGGGAGTTTCTGTTTAAACGCTGCCCACTCCTTCTTCTTCCCCCGTGTTCCTCCTTCCCCCAGCTTTATTTTACATCTGAGTCACACCTTTAAGCCGCAATTCGTGTCAGGCCCCACCCCTTTTTAACACTATTCACATCATTTTTCACACCCCCTACGGCACCAGAGGACTCCCCTCCGAAGAGACAACAATTAAAAGTTCCCAGGTAGGTTTATGTTGGGTGGATTGTAGGAAAAGATTACTCACACTGTTTATCTGAGTCTGTGACTACCAGTGGACAGTGGAACAAGACTGAGATCAAGCATTGCATAGCATGCTCCTCTCGCACTCAAAGGGTAAAGGCTAGGGTGACCAGACCTCACCTTTAATGGGGACACACATGAAAAATGCATACTGCAGGGCTACTCTGATTTAAGTGCACTCGAAATATGCCTATCTCCTGTGTGTCCCCGGTTAAAGATGAGGTCTGATCAGCCTAGTTAAGGCTCAGTTTTCTCTCTCTTGTGTTTAGAACTCGGTCTGGAGGCCATTTTCTTGTAGCCCAGCAGAGACTTCACATCCTGTCACATTAGGCAATTGGCAGTTCTCCTTCTAGTGTTTAAAGGGATAGTAATTCTTCATTTTATCTTTATTTTATTTTGTTGACATTGAAAAAACATGAAGAACAATATAAGTCTTTTAAACCTTTATGGTTTGAGAGATATTCACAAGCAAAGTTTCCCCTCCCGCCCCTTTTACCTAGTGTAAGCCATCTCTTCTCAGATGTGGAATCCAGTCCATAGACTGGACAGATAACAGCAGGGGACAATCTTCTTCCTATGAGAACAATGAAAGCCCTGCCTCCCTTGACAAGTTCTTCAGGTTTTTCCCTTATCTTAATTGAAGATTGTCCCTCTCTGCAGTCTACCTGGGCACCTCCCTTTTGATCTGGCTGAGCAGTGTTACATCAGTAAAAGAGGTGGAAGGGGGATACTTTGTCATTGAATTACTCTTGAACTACAACTCTGACAGTATTGAAATAACACTCTCCAAAGTCCAAATACTACGATGATTAATTAGAGCTGCTTTTATTATGAAACATTACTATCCCTTTAAAACTCTGTGTTCTGGAGTCCTCATTCCAGGGCTTTGTATTGTCCCAGATGGAGGCTGCCTGGGACATGGGACACACATTTAAAATCCGGAACTGTCCTGGGAAATCAGAGACATGTGCTCAATTTACCTTTGAGTGCTAGAGAGGTAAGCAATGCATTGTTCTGCAATGCATTTCATACCCCTAGCACTCAAAGGGTTAAACTTTTTTTTTTCCTTGTCCCTCATGTTTATTGTCCTAGTTTCTAATTGTTCACATCTCAGTATAAATGTTTTCACGGTCTCCGGTTGCTGGACTACAGTGCAGGCTGTCTGTAACAAGTCTTCACAGGACAGCTAAAACTACTATCAGATTGCTCCAAACTGCATCCTAATCGCATCCTAAATTACACAAACTATCAGCAGGAGTGAAAATGAGTCAGAAATCATGTGAGCGGGATAGAGAATGATAACTCCAGGACAGAATACGTAGTGTGATCCTATTTACTGAGTCAACAAATGGTTCGGATTATCGTTTACATGCTTCAAACCTCTCCAGACTTTATTGGCTTGAATGCAGGCCCCGACAATAAATTGTATCATACGTCCATGGTTTTAATTTTAATTCTTCCCTTTAACCTTCTGAGTGCCAGAGGTTGGCCTACATATTACTTATCAGTGGATTGGACATCACTCTGGCTGTATAACTGCAGAAGCCGCAGAGGGTCCAGCTGTGATGGAGCCTGACGTCCAAGTAGCCAGTTGGCTTTAAACAAACCTGTAACCCTTACAATCAGACCAGTTTCCTCAGAGGGGTAACTAGAAGTCACTGGGCCTTGGTGCAAAAATTGCCAGGGGCCCGCCAAACAACACTGTCCCCATTGGCTACCTCCACGTTGCCTCCGATGACCATCTCTCCACATTGCCCCCAATGTCCACCTCTCCACACATTGCCCCCAGTGTCCATCTCCTACCTCCCTGATGGGCCAGCGGCATGGCAGTAGAGGTTTATGCCTCCTTCTGCACAGACCTCTATTAGAAGCTGGAGCTACTGCGCGGTCCTCTCTCCAGTAATGCACAGCGATGAGAAACTATGTCATCTCCCAGCGTTCTGCATTACTAGAGTGCCAAAGACAGAGAGGGCGCTCAACTGCTAATAGAGGTCTGTGCCGAACTGGTGGTTTTTGATGCCATTGGACAAGGCCTCCAGCAGCCAGTAAAATAACAATAGCACCAGTGAACCCCCCTCCTTTGCCTTCATTAACCACTTAGAATGGCGTTACCTAAATAACAAGAGTCAGAAGGGCAACACAAAAATGTCGTCCGTGTCATATGGTTGATCTCAAAATGTCGCCATTTATAAAGTTGACTTGGCGGTGCTGGACAGTCTAAACGCAAGGATAAAACAACTGATCATTTGTTAACTATTAACCCTTTCAGGGCCAGAGGGATATGCAACTCAAAAGGTTAATAAGTAAGTATGGACACTAAATGACTGATAGTGAGTTATCTTCAGCTCTATTAATAATCTGCAAATATAGTCAAGTTGATACCTTTTGGCTAACTAACAGATTTAGTATGCAAGCTTTCAAGACCTTTTTAGGTCTCTTCCTCAGGCTTGTTATACAGATAAATATGAAAACATCTCTCTTATATACATGTACACATTGCATTGTTTAGAATGGAAATCAGATAAGAAGGCTCAGTCCAGACCCACATACTTTATCAGTCAATGGTAGAGGAGTTTGAGGTAAAATGCAATGTAATATGCACTTGTATATAAGAGAGATGTTTTCATATTTATCTGTACAACATGCCTGAGGAAGAGACCTAAGAGGTCTTGAAAGCTTGCATCCTAAATCTGCTTAGTTAGCCAATAAAGGTATCAACAAGTATATTTGTCTCCTGTATTTTTACGGCTAACATGGTACCTACTCTCATCTAATAATAATCTGGGAGCTAAATGACTGATAACGGATTATCTTCAGCTCTATTAATAAGCTGGGCACTAAATGACTGATAGTGAATTAGCTTCAGCTCTATTAACCCTTTGAGTGCCAGAGGAGGATGCAACAAATGTGTACCCCTCTGGCACTCAAAGGGTTAATAATATGGGCACTAAATGACTGAGAGAGTGAATTCCAGTTGGAAGTGTGTGTCGCTGTTGACAAGATTAGAGAGCATTGCAGAGACATCTCCAGCATCCAAGGGGTTAACGTTAAATGTCCCATACCATGGCCGTCCTTCACTGTGCCAATGGTTCAACCAGTGTTGAATGTGCATGTAAAATACCTGAAATTTAAGAGATGAATTGTTCATACAACTCCCCGCTGTTACTCCATAATTACCTTTTCATTCAAACTAAACACACGCACCAGTGATGACAAATCACCAAACCTGGGAACTTTCTCTTCTGGCCTCCCAGGAGGTGGAGACCTGTGGTGCCATTCAGGGAGACAAATGATGTGATTTGCATCAAAAGGGGGCGGGGCTTCAGTTTTAAAACTATAGGCAATACGCTGGGGAAGGAGGAGAAATGGGCAGGAGTGGGTGGAACTGATAATTAAGGAGCACAAATGGGCAGAGTTTCTTAATAAACTGGCCACACCCCGAAGAATCAGACTCTGCCGCGGAGACCTAGTAATACAGAGTCAAAGCCGGAGTCTACGGGGCAAATCAGGAGAGTTCCCAGCTATGCAAATCAAGGGGGGCCCACAGCTTTATTAGATAGAATTACAGCCATTAGAGTGAGTCTTCCACACTCATCCAGACCTGTAAACACTTTGCACAGGACAAGCTCTGATTCCAAGTGGGTGACATTTTGATCCCATGTATTGCGCCCTTTTGGGGCGGGCAACAAATTCAACATTTTAAGTTGTTCTTTTGATACAGGTAACATTTTGATGTCGCCCTTTTTACCCCAAGTGACGTTATGATGTCACCATTTATGACTGTTGCCATGTAGGCAGAACCTATCGACCTTCAGAAATCCTCTGGTGGTGAATTTCACCTTGGTCTGTGTAAGCGTTTGATTTAGACTTGCAAGGAGACATTAAAGGGATAGTAATGTTTCACAATAAAAGCAGCTCCAATTAATCTTCATAGTATTTGGGCCATGGAGAGTGTTATTTCAATACTGTCAGAGTTGTAGTACAAGAGTAATTGAATGATAAAGTATCCCCCTCCCGCCCCTTTTACTGATGTAACACTGCTCAGCCAGAGCAGCAAGACTGTCCAGATGGATCACAGAGAGGGACAATCTTCAGTGATCATAAGGGAAAAACCTGTCTAGGGGGGCAGGGTTTTCCTTATGATCACAGTAAGAAGATTGTCCGTTGCTGTGATCTATCCGGTCAGTAGACCAGATTCCACATCTGAGGGGAGCAGTGTTACACTAGGTAAAAGGGGCGGGAGGGGGATACGTAATCATTCAATTTCTCTTGTACTACAACTCTGACAGTATTGAAATAACACTCTCCATGGCCAAAGTACTATGAAGATTAATTGGAGCCGCTTTGTCTGAGAAACATTACTATCTCTTTAAGCTTCTGAGTGCCAGAGGGGTGTGCAATGCATTCTCTGGCACTCAAAGGGTTAAGGTCTGTGATGGCTTAAAATTCTAACTTGTTTCAGACTCTGTGTGTGTTGGGGAGGGCAACCTCCGATTTCCTTCCATGGCCTAGTAGACTATATTGCCATAGCTGGAAACTCTCAGGTTTTGCCCAGGAGATGTAAAGTAGAAGTCAGAGATGCTCAACTAGGAACAAGCCTGCAATACAAATTTGCAGTCTCTATAGGAGTGGTGTCCTACCCAGGGTGCAGTCTCTTTTATCTCACTAGTACCTTTCACAGAGAGGAAATATCCTAAAGCACATCATACTGGTCATGCCATTACAGCAGTCCAACCACGAAATGTCACGCAATACCTTTCTGAACAAGAGAAGTGGCCAACCCTAGACGTATGTTTAGGCCTTGTTGGGCATTGTCATTGAGGTGCAGATGATCGCTCTAGGCACTGAGAGCAAGGAGTCCAGTGCTGGATTCCCTTGTTACCCTTGAGGTGACTAATCCCAAGTGTAATTTGAACTCCCACTCCTAAAGAGCCTGCAGATTTGTATTGCAGGCTTGTTCCTAGTCGAGTGTCTCTGACCTCCACTTTATAAATGAAGATCTGTTTATTCCTCATAATAATCCTTTATTTATATAGCGCACACAGATTCCGCAGCACTTTACACTCATATTGGTTCCTGTCCCCATTGGGGCTCACAATCTAAATTCACCTATCAGTATGTTTTTGGAGTGTGGGAGGAAACCGGAGTACCCGGAGGAAACCCACGCAAACACAGTGAGAACATACAAACTCATTGCAGATGTTGTCCTTGGTGGGATTTGAACCCAGGACCCCAGCGCTGCAAGGCAACAGTGCTAACCACTGAGCCACTGTGCTCTTTTTATATAATTCTCTGTACCTTTGGCAATTTCATATTGGTGCAGTTTTTCAGTAATTGTATTTTAAAGTTTTCCCCTCCCTCCCCTTTTCTTGACATCACTTTTCTTCCCTCAAGTCTGAAATCCTCAGACTGCAATGAGGGACAATGTTGTCTAAGGAAAACCCTGCCGTCTTGATGAAGGGGAGAAGGGTTTTCCTTATGCTGACACAAGATTGTCCCTCGTCGTGATCCATCCTAACCGGCTTTCAGATCTGAAAGAAGAATAGTGACTTTGGGAAAAGGGGCAGGAGGGGGAAACTTTAAATGGATTGGATGATCTGAGTTATAAAGAGAGACTAGCCAAACTGTTTGTTTACATTAGAGAAGAGACGTCTAAGGGGTGATATGATTACCATTTACATATATATTCAATGTCAATACAAAGGACTAGCCAATTAATTATTTACGCAAAAAGTGCTGAGCTAAGAGAGAGAGGTCATCCATTAAGACTAGAGGAAAGGCGATTTCAACTAAAACAAAGACAGGTTTTTTTTAAAAGGGTAGTAAAGCTATGGATGTTGTACTTGCAGATAATGCAACTGCTTTCAAAAAAGCAATGGATGTCTATCTAGCACAGAACAATATGGAGAATTATGACAGTTGGCTTCAAAGCAGATAGGATGTTGATCCGGGGAAATATCTGACTGCCATTTAGAGTCGGGAAGGAATTTTTTACCCACTTGAGGCTAAATTGGAAATGGCTTCACATTTTTTTTTTCCTTCCTCTGGATCTACAGGGGTATTTTGGTATGGGCTGCACTTGATGGGCGCATGTCTGTTTCAGCCTTGTCAACTATATTACTATGTTAAAATAAAACTACAAAAAACTATACCGATATGTGCATTGCCAAAGGTACAGAGGAATAATCGGATCTTTTATAGCCTGACATTACTATCTCTTTAAGACCTTTTCCTTTGCTATCTTGGGCAGTAAAAATGCCTTTAAGCCTTTATTCTACCTTTTCAAGGTTTTAGAGACCTCTTTGACATTGAAGAAGTTAAACTCACCATTTAAATCAATGATAATATTTTTGTCATCTTATATTGCACTTAATTTGCCCAAGAATTGCAAATACGGCCCACTATGTTTTATTTTGAATTTTGGCATTACATTTTAGATTCCACGCTGATTTTATTATTTGATTTTAAGTGCTTCTCCGGTTTTGCTTTGGAGTTCACAGCTGCATTGTGAAGACGGCTGTAAACTAACAGATGTTGTCTTGTTTTCACAGGTGTCGGACTTATCTGGTTGGACGATGTTGCTTGCAAAGGGACCGAGGAAAGTATCCTGCAGTGCGCCTTCTCGAAGTGGGGAAAGACTAACTGCGGGCACGCAGAGGATGCTGGCGTGACATGCATAAGACAATAAGCAAGTCGGAAGAGGCATATGGACATTGATTTCAACACAATGAAATGAGAATTAACACCTCCTAATAATCCCCCCCTCTTTCTAAATTATGGCCATAAAATCCTAAAGGCACCTGTCAATTTTGTCCATATACTTTTGCTCAGTGTCATGGATCAGTCCACAGAGGCGGACATGACAGTTGCAACTTACAGGCAGTAATTTCAAACTTAAAGGGATAGTAATACTTTATTATTACTTTCCCCATATTGTAGAACTTTGTAAAATAATTTAATATTCCCCCGGTTTATCTCTCAAACATTTATGGTTCGAGAGATAACCGACAGGCAAAGTTCCCCCTCCCTCCCCCTTCCCGGAAGTCAGCGTTGTGCTGACTGCGGGGGAAGTCTGTCGTAAGACAGGTTTGCGGCTCTGCAGCTGAGCAGAGATCGTGTTAGTGAAAAATATTATTTCACTGAAATGGTCATCTACATGTGCTTGGTTTGCAAGTACACGAAGAAGACCGTTGCAGTGAAATAATTATTTTTCACTAACGCGATTGTGGCTCTGCTGCAGAGCCGCATGATTAAAGTCAGACCGGATGTCCCTGCAGTCAGCACAACGCAGACTTCAGGGAAAGGGGTGGAGGGGAGAACTTTGCCTTCTGTTATCTCTCAACCAGAAAGGTCTGAGAGATGAACCTGGGGGCTATTAAATTATGTTGCCAATATGTACAATATGGGGGATAGTAATAATAAAGTATTACTATCCCTTTAAGCAGAGAGCCGGATCATTCATTATGGCAAACTAGGCAACTGCATAGGGCCCATGGCAATATAAGGGTCCCTCGCTGCAAGTGGTTTACTCTTGAAATGTTGCACGCGTAAGAGCGACATATTTAATGCGATGTGAAGCCGCATGATGTTTAAAATGCACCCATTTAAAAGGATACCACTGCAAGTGATGGCTGACGCACAGAGGCCCTGCTGTTGCTGCCACTAACGTCTTGTGTCGGGTGCTTTTTTGATGACAGAGACTAGAATCTTCCAGTTGCTCCAACTTCTATTAGAACCCCAATGTCAGTATCTGATAGCAGCACTTTGTGTCAGAAGCACTGGAACAAAAGATGTGGGGCCCCAATTAGGTACCTTGCCTAGGGCCTATGGAGCCTTAATCCATCTCTGCTTAAAAGAGCAGTAAACTTTTTTTATGAAAAAATATATATTGTAGGGATTTTCCTATTGAGTAAAATAAGGGTACTCCCACTGCCGAGAGATTTATATTTCCAGAGTTATTACAGTTTAAACCCATGTTTTTTTTACATTAGCAGTGCCCTCTAGTGGTCAGATTCTAATTAGATTTCCTGTTAGATTCTAATGGAAAGAAAAGTCAAAGACATACAGTTCTCCATAGAATGTGATAGAAACTTCTGAGTCACTTCCTGTCAGTTAGAACTATCAGGAAGTAAACACAGTAAATTCACTTCTGTCAGTTAGAACTATCAGGAAGTAAACACAGTAAATTCACTTCCTGATTATTTGAGCTGTTATAAATTTTGAATAAAACATCTGACAGCGATGGGAGTGACCTTGTTTTATTCAGCAGGAAATGCAATGTAAAATATGTGTTTTCATAAAAGAAAAGTTTACTCAGTAGGAAATGCTCTGTAAAATATGTGTTTTCATAAAAAAAAAGTTTACTCAGTAGGAAATGCTCTGTAAAATATGTGTTTTCATAAAAAAAAAAGCTTACTGCTCCTTTAAGCATCATGAGCCTGCTTAACCCTTTAAGGATTAAGATTACCATGTGCAGTGAGCAGCTTTGAGGTCCTGTAGTTCTGCGGCCGACTGTCATTTCTGCCTCCACGGACTTAACAAGAGATGATATGTCCTGAACAATGCCACAAAGGGCCGTTATGATTTCATGGCCATAGAAAGGTAATTGGGTCGGGGGAATTATTTGTTCTCATTTAAAGCCAGACTGGAAACCAGGACTACGGCATTTTACTTTGCATATGGACCAAAGCACCATTACCTAGATTTTATATATATACGACCATTGGATCGACTCGGCTTTGTTTATAGACTTCGCAGTCACAAAGAAGACTAAAGGAGCAGTAAATATATTTTAATGAAAAAAATAATAGCTGGCATAGGGCTCTCCTGATCTGTAAAGCAAGGATATCCCCCCGTTGCCGGGAGATTTTTCATTCCAAAGTTATTATGCTGAAACTTATATTTTTAGTTAAACTGATAGCAATAGCGCCAGCTGGTGTCCTAAAGGAGCATTTTTTTTTTTTTTTTTATTTATTTTTTTTTAAGATAATGGAGTCTATGGGAGCGTTTGAGTGATAGATCATGGCTGTTCATAGGAAGCGACTGGAACACGCCACCTGGTGACCATAGTTGAAAACTGCAGTTTGTCAGATACATTCTAAAGGACAGTGGAGTAATTCTAGAGGATCCCAATGTACTACAGAGAACAAATAAAAATTGCCCAAATTATCATTGATTAAATTGGCTTTTTAACCCCTTGAATGCTAGAGAGGTCCCCATCGCTAGCATTCAAGGGTTTGAGAGCAATGTTTAAATCAATTGCGATTTTATTGCTCTCCTCTATAAGCTGATTGGTTTGCTCCAGAATACACGGCCTTTAGTATTAAAAAAAAAATACACGTTTTTAACCCTTTGAGAGCCAGACAGGTATGCAACGCATTGTTTTGAAATGCTTTGTGTTCCCCTCTGGCATCCAAGGGGTTAATAAACTATCTCCCAACAGCGAGAGAGACTTTGTTTCACTTGGCAGGAAAAGTCCTTTAAAGTATATTTTTTCCATTAAAAAAAATGTACCGCTTCTTCATCACTGATTGCGCACTTCAGTATTTCAGTTTAATTTTGTTTTTTTATCTTAATTTCATGTATTGCAGGCGTTTGCCTAGGATGTCAATGAAAACGACCCAAAGCCTTTTTAATATAATAAACATTTAACCGTTTGGATGCTAAACATGTCTACAGCGCATTGTAAAAGCCATGAGTAGGAGACATCATTGGCATCCAAGCGATTAAAATGGAATTTAAAGGGATAGTAATACTTAAAATGTAAAAACAAATATGTTGTAGGGTTTATCCCCCTGAGTAAAACAAGAGTACTCCCACTGCTGAGAGGTGTTTTATTAAAAAGTTATTATTTTTCAAAGTTTAATTTTTTAGGTGCAAAATCACAGTGGCCTGAAATTGTACAGTGGCGCTGTTGCTACACGATCCTATGGAGATTTATGGTCCCGGGACCAGAGCTGCCCATAGGATCGTGTAGCAACAGCTCCACTGTACAATTTCAGGCCACTGTGATATTGCACCTAAAAAATTCAACTTTGAAAATGAATAACTTTTGAATGAAACACCTTTCAGCAGTGGGAGTACTCTTGTTTTACTCAGGGGGATAAACCTTACAACATATTTTTTTTTTACATTTTCAGTATTACTATCCCTTTAAAATGAAATGCAGATATTGCTAGCACGCAAAAGGTTAAGTGCAGTCAGAAAATACACGATCCCTATAGCTGGACTGACATCTCCTAGTTTTTGCTGGCAATTGTAACACTTTGAAGTTTTAGTGAACTGTTTTGCAGATGGTTAAGGGAACACCAATGCTAAATTAGATTGGTTGAGGATGATGGGAATTGCATTTGACAACAGGCTAAGGTTTGCCTGCCTACCCCTTGTTCTAACCTAAGCCAGCTTTGAAATATTACATAGTTACAGAGTAGTTTAGGTTGAAAAAAGACTTGCGTCCATCAAGTTCAACCTTTTTCCTATTCTTGTTTGCCACTGTTGATCCAAAAGAAGGCAAAAAAAAAACCTTATTTCAGCAATTTCAAATTCTGCCTTGAATGGAGGAAAATGTCTTCTTGGCTCTAATCAGATTTCTCTTTGGATCAACAAGCACTAAATAAATTTTAATCCCAATACTAACATACATAGACCTCTATGTTCTGCTCCTTTAAAAAAGAATCCAGGGCCTTTTTAAAGGCATCTAATGTATTCGATAGTACCACCTCTTCAGGCAATGAATTCCATACATTTACTGTCCTTACCGTAAAGAATCCCTTCCACTGTTGTAGCAGGTGACCCTTTGTCCTTTGTACCGTTCTGTTAATGAACAGTCTTTGGAGAGCCCTTTGTATGGGCCCTGAACATATTTATATAGTGTTATCATATCCCCTCTAAGACCCCGTTTCTCTAGTGTGTGTATGTTTAACTTTTCTAGCCTTTCTTCATAACTAAAACTTTCCATTCCCCTTACTAGTTTTGCAGCCCTCCTCTGCACTTTATCTAGTTCCATAATGTCCTTTTTCAGAAAAGAGTTGGTACCGTGTTAGCAGTAGAAATACAGGAGGCAAAAATTTAGTAAAGTTGATACCTTTATTGGCTAACTAAGCAGATTTAAAATGCAAGCTTTCAAGACTTCTTAGGTCTGTTCCTCAGGCATGTTATACAGATAAATATGAAAACTTCTTTCTTAAATACAAGTACACATTACATTATTTATAATGGAAATCAGATAAGAACGTTAGTCCAGATACTGATTCTTTGATCAGTCAGTGGTAGAAGATGTGATTTAAATTGCATTCTTCCTCCGAGGAGTCCAGGTATTTATGATCCCAGAGGGACTGTTGTAAAAGTTAATTCACAATGTGATAATGTGACAGAAACTTTCTGTCTCTATTCAGCCCATAAGCCAAAGATTAAAAGTGTACCATAATTTTCTGTCCCTCTGAGTCCAAAATTGTCCCATCGGTACAGTCAGTTTAATGTCCCTGACACTGTGTCCACTTTGGCAAAAATGATCTCCCACTGGTGTCTCTGTCTTTGTGTTGGTAATGCTGGATCTGTGGGAATTGAACCTCTTATGTAATGGCTCTTATGGTGTAATTCATGGTGTAACTAGCGAATTAAAAACAAAAATGTGATCCTGATGTCTAAATCGTTATTAGAATGCCTACAATGGTGATCATTAACTGTTCTAACCCTCCTTCCTGCCTAATATAAATATATTATATATTAGGCAGGGAGGAGGGTTAGAATGGTTAATGATCTTTTATAAATCCTCCTCTCAGATCCTTACATGACAGGATCTGATGTACAATGTAATGATTAATATGTATCGGCAAAATTCAGCGGGAGAATTCTGACCTGCTTATTTCACACTCAAGTCCTAGACATAAAAAGGAATAGTTATCCCTATGTGTCACAAGCTTGTCCACTATGCTGATACCAATAGAATATCAGCAGAGTCGGGAATTAAAATCCTGATCTGCTCGTTCCACTATAAAAGTGGAAAATAAACATAGAATTCGACGGCAGATAAGAACCATTCGGCCCATCTAGTCGCCCATTTTCCTACAAAAAAAAAAAACCTCAAACCTTTTTTGGTCCTTAGTCTTTTCTTACGTTCAGGACAGCCTTATGTCTATCCCATTCATGCTTAAATTCTGTCACTGTATTAACTTCTACCACTTCTGCTGGTAGGCTATTCCACTTATCTACTACCCTCTCAGTGAAGCAAAATTTTCTTACATTACGTCTAAACCTGTGTCTCTCTAGTTTTAGACTATGGCCTCTTATCCTGACATTTTTACTCCTTTGAAATGTACTTCCCTCCTGCACTTTGTTGAATCCCTTCATATATTTGAATGTGTCTATCATATCCCCCCTCTCTCTTCTCTCCTCCAAGCTATACATGTTCAGATCCTTTAGTCTATCCTGATATTTCTTTTCCTGTAAACCAGTCACCATTTTAGTAGCCCTTCTTTGAATTTTCTCTAGAGTATCTATTTCCTTCTGGAGATGAGGTCTCCAGTACTGTACACAATACTCTAGAGTATCTATATCCTTCTGGAGATGGGGTCTCCAGTACTGTACACAATACTCTAGAGTATCTATATCCTTCTGGAGATGGGGTCTCCGGTACTGTACACAATACTCTATAGTATCTATATCCTTCTGGAGATGGGGTCTCCAGTACTGTACACAATACTCTAGGTCTCCAGTACTGTACACAATACTCTAGGTGAGGTCTAACTAGAGATCTGTAGAGTGGCATGACCACTTCCCTTTTTCTGCTACTAATGCCCCTAGCTATACAACCCAGTGCCCTGCTTGCATTCCTCACCACTTTATTACATTGCCTGCCTACCTTTAAGTCATTAGAAATAATTACTCCCAAATCCCTTTCCTCTGTATAATAATCAATGTATAGAAAAATGGAATCATCCTAAAGTGATCATGTATATTCATTACAGACATTTGTAAAATATACTAAGCGAGTACAAAAAATACCCCAAAAATCTACCATACAGACATGTATACATCAAAAATAGATGGACATTGCGTACCCCTCTGGCATTCAAATGGTTAATATATAACAAGCTCCTGTATTGATTGACCTCATTGATGTTAGCCATGATAATCACCTTGTACCAAGACTAAATAACAAGGGATCTCTCACTAGACAATTGTATAGAACTCGCCAAAATAAGTATCCTTAAAAATGATAAAACGTGGAGTTTCTTATTTCTTCACACCTTATTTAGATCCAAAATCACTATTCCAGATTCACAGTATGAATGCAGATGAAATCTTGACATGCAAACGTTAAGACTTGATTGAAAGCTATGATCATAGGCAAACGTGTTAAAATAAGACACTGTTGCTGCATAGTTTATATTGTATCTGTAAGACGGCGTTTACTTAATTGCTTCGTACAGCTGGTGGTTTGGAATCGTTACCACTGGATCCAACTGTTGATATCATCATCTTTTGTTTCTTCCGCCCTCCAATAATTGGTTTGGGACTTTATTTTCAAAGGGCTGTTAATGTTGTCTAGTCTGTCAAAAAGTTCAAGTAAGTCTGTCTTCCATTTCTTAAAACCTCTTTAGTTTGCATAATGGTTATAGAATTTCAAAGTGTATTGAAATATATTTCATTTCTTCAGGGTATGCAAATGGTATAATACTAGTTGTTTTATTCAACCCATAACAAAGTGGTGGCTCTGCTAACCCCCGTGGATAGCAGTTAAGGACCACCAAGCTTTTTTTTTTGTGATATGAATTCAGGGGTCCCCAAATGGCATGCAACCACGTATGGACCCCTGAATGCAAAGACGTGCCAGGACCGTCATGGGTAAACTTGCTTTAAAGACCAATGATGGTCATGGGCCTTTAACGGGTTAATATCACATTCTGTTGTGACCTGTGTGAAATGCACTTAGTGGTGATAAAGAGGACATCACTTATTTCATAAGAATAACTGTCAAGTTGGAGAGATCTTAGTACATAAGCTCCATAGAATAACACAGGGATCGGAGTGTTTATAACAGTGTAAAATGCATCTCCTCTTTATCACACTTCGGTGCATAACTTGCCTGTAGCCAACGGCTTACTTCTCCCATACAAAGCAACAGAATAACTCTCTGAACTGTCTAACAGCAGGTGGCACTGCTGTTTATTGTTTAATATAAAAACAGCTTCAATTGTAATAATGTTTGACTAAAGCATTTCCCATCAGTGGGAGTACACATACTTGTTTTGCTCGACGGGAAAAAGCACTGCAACAATATATGTTTTTCTTTTCTAAAATAAAAATGTAATGCTCCTTTAATTAGTGACTCAAACTGGGAACCCCTATACAGCTTTCATTTGCAGACATTATTTGTATATATTTCCTCTGTGGTGGATTAAAATGAACATTTGTATCCTTGTGAATACGTATAAATATGTTATCCTTTTATAAAAACATCTTTATGTTTTATTTGTGTGTGTTTGTGTGGTCTCTCCTATACCTACATCTCCAATGAGAGGATATACAGTATAAAATGTAAAAAATAACATTATCCTCCTGAGAAAAACAAGGATACTTCCACTACTGAGGGGTGTTGTATTCAAAAATTATTACAGTTCAAACTTGAATTATTTAGGTGCAATATCTCAGTGGCCTAAAATGTTACACTGGCGCCGTTGCAGCACCATCCAATGGACAGCTCTGGTTAGTGAACCATAAATCTTCATAGGATGGTGTAGCAACAGCACCACTGTAACATTTCAGGCCACTGAGATACTGCACCTAAATAATTCAGGTTTGAGCTCTAACAACTTTTGAATCGAACATCTCACAGCAGTGGGAGTAGTCTTGTTTACTCGGGATGATAAACTCCACATTATATATTGTTTTACATAATAAGTATTGCTATTCATTTATAACACTTCAACAAAATAACCCTGTCTGACTGTTTTTCTTTTCCATGCCTGCTATTTACTATGCACTGAACTCAGTGGGCTTAACCCCTTGAGTTCTGGAGAGGCATCCAATGCATTGCCTGGTAATGCTTTGGATATTTCTCTGGCACAGGGTTAGAGAAGAAAAACATAAGAAGTTGTGGAGGATACCATCCATACTTGGGAACACTACAGATCTGTCCCAGTGCAACCAGCATTTATACTTAACCCTCTGAGTGCCAGAGAGGTATGCAACTCATTGCTCTGGATTTTGTGTTGGATACCTCTCTGGCACTCAAATGGTTATCTGCTGGGGACAGAGTCTGATTCTCAGGGATCAGTGAGTTCCCTTGTAACTCCGCCCACTTCACTGATAGTTCCACCCACTCTCCTCCCTGTTCTGGAATGGAGGCTGATTCTCAGGGATCAGTGAGTTCCCTTGTGACTCCGCCAACTTCACTGATAGTTCCACCCACTCTCCTCCCTGTTCTGGAATGGAGGCTGATTCTCAGGGATCAGTGAGTTCCATTGTAACTCCGCCCACTTCACAATCAGTTCCACTCACTCTCCTCCCTGTTTTGGAATGGAGGCTGATTCTCAGAGATCAGGGAGTTCCACTGTAACTCCACCCACTTCACTGATAGTTCCACTCACTCTCCTCCCTGTTTTGGAATGGAGGCTGATTCTCAGGGATCAGTGAGTTCCCTTGTAATTCCGCCCACTTCACTGATAGTACCACTCACTCTCCTCCCTGTTCTGGAATGGAGGCTGATTCTCAGGGATCAGTGAGTTCCCTTGTGACTCTGCCCACTTCACTGATAGTTCCACTCACTCTCCTCCCTGTTCTGGAATGGAGGCTGATTCTCAGGGATCAGTGAGTTCCCTTGTGACTCCGCCCACTTCACTGATAGTACCACTCAGTCTCCTCCCTGTTGTGGAATGGAGGCTGATTCTCAGGGATCAGTGAGTTCCCTTGTAATTCCGCCCACTTCACTGATAGTCCCACCCACTCTCCTCTTCTGGAATGGAGGCTGATTCTCAGGGATCAGTGAGTCTCCTTGTAACTCCGCCCAGTTCACTGATAGTTTCACTCACTCTCCTCCCTGTTCTGGAATGGAGGCTGATTCTCAGGGATCAGTGAGTTCCTGTGTAACTCCGCCCACTTCACTGATAGTCCCACTCACTCTCCTCCCTGTTCTGGAATGGAGGCTGATTCTCAGGGATCAGTGAGTTCCCTTGTAACTCCGCCCACTTCACTGATAGTCCCACTCACTCTCCTCCCTGTTCTGGAATGGAGTCTGATTCTCAAGGATCAGTGAGTTCCCTTGTAACTCTGCCCACTTCACTGATAGTTCCACCTACTCTCCTCCCTGTTCTGGAATGGAGGCTGATTCTCAGGGATCAGTGAGTTCCCTTGTAACTCCGCCCACTTCACTGATAGTTCCAATCACTCTCCTCCCTGTTCTGGAATGGAGGCTGATTCTCAGGGATCAGTGAGTTCCCTTGTAACTCCGCCCACTTCACTGATAGTTCCACTCACTCTCCTCCCTGTTCTGGAATGGAGGCTGATTCTCAGGGATCAGTGAGTTCCCTTGTAACTCCGCCCACTTCACTGATAATTCCACTCACTCTCCTCCCTGTTCTGGAATGGAGGCTGATTCTCAGGGATCAGTGAGTTCCCTTGTAACTCCGCCCACTTCACTGATAGTTCCACTCACTCTCCTCCCTGTTCTGGAATGGAGGCTGATTCTCAGGGATCAGTGAGTTCCCTTGTAACTCCGCCCACTTCACGGACAGTTCCACTCACTCTCCTCCCTGTTCTGGAATGGAGGCTGATTCTCAGGGATCAGTGAGTTCCCTTGTAACTCCGCCCACTTCACTGATAGTTCCACCCACTCTTCTCCCTGTTCTGGAATGGAGGCTGATTCTCAGCGATCAGTGAGTTGCCTTGTGACTCCGCCCACTTCACTGATAGTTCCACTCACTCTCCTCCCTGTTCTGGAATGGAGGCTGATTCTCAGGGATCAGTGAGTTCTCTTGTAACTCCGCCCACTTCACTGACAGTTCCACTCACTCTCCTCCCTGTACTGGAATGGAGGTTGATTCTCAGCGATCAGTGAGTTGCCTTGTGACTCCGCCCACTTCACTGATAGTTCCACTCACTCTCCTCCCTGTTCTGGAATGGAGGCTGATTCTCAGGGATCAGTGAGTTCCCTTGTAACTCCGCCCACTTCACTGATAGTTCCACCCACTCTCCTCCCTGTTCTGGAATGGAGGCTGATTCTCAGCGATCAGTGAGTTGCCTTGTGACTCCGCCCACTTCACTGATAGTTCCACTCACTCTCCTCCCTGTTCTGGAATGGAGGCTGATTCTCAGGGACCAGTGAGTTCTCTTGTAACTCCGCCCACTTCACTGATAGTTCCACCTACTCTCCTCCCTGTTCTGGAATGGAGGCTGATTCTCAGCGATCAGTGAGTTGCCTTGTGACTCCGCCCACTTCACTGATAGTTCCACTCACTCTCCTTCCTGTTCTGGAATGGAGGCTGATTCTCAGGGATCAGTGAGTTCCCTTGTAACTCCGCCCACTTCACTGATAGTTCCACTCACTCTCCTCCCTGTTCTGGAATGGAGGCTGATTCTCAGGGATCAGTGAGTTCCCTTGTAACTCCGCCCACTTCACTGATAGTTCCACTCACTCTCCTCCCTGTTCTGGAATGGAGGCTGATTCTCAGGGATCAGTGAGTTCCCTTGTAACTCCGCCCACTTCACAATCAGTTCCACTCACTCTCCTCCCTGTTCTGGAATGGAGGCTGATTCTCAGGGATCAGTGAGTTCCCTTGTAACTCCGCCCACTTCACTGATAGTTCCACTCACTCTCCTCCCTGTTCTGGAATGGAGGCTGATTCTCAGGGATCAGTGAGTTCCCTTGTAACTCCGCCCACTTCACTGATAATTCCACTCACTCTCCTCCCTGTTCTGGAATGGAGGCTGATTCTCAGGGATCAGTGAGTTCCCTTGTAACTCCGCCCACTTCACTGATAGTTCCACTCACTCTCCTCCCTGTTCTGGAATGGAGGCTGATTCTCAGGGATCAGTGAGTTCCCTTGTAACTCCGCCCACTTCACTGATAGTTCCACTCACTCTCCTCCCTGTTCTGGAATGGAGGCTGATTCTCAGGGATCAGTGAGTTCCCTTGTAACTCCGCCCACTTCACGGACAGTTCCACTCACTCTCCTCCCTGTTCTGGAATGGAGGGTGATTCTCAGCGATCAGTGAGTCTCCTTGTAACTCCACCCACTTCACTGATAGATCCGCTCACTCTCCTCCCTGTTCTGGAATGGAGGCTGATTCTCAGGGATCAGTGAGTTCCCTTGTAACTCCGCCCACTTCACTGATAGTCTCACTCACTCTCCTCCCTGTTATGGAATGGAGGCTGATTCTCAGGGATCAGTGAGTTCACTTGTAACTCCGCCCACTTCACTGATAGTCCCACCCACTCTCCTCCCTGTACTGGAATGGAGGCTGATTCTCAGCGATCAGTGAGTCTCCTTGTAACTCCGCCCACTTCACTGATAATTCCACTCACTCTCCTCCTTGTTCTTCCCACTCTCCACCTATTTTAAGTGTTAACCCCGCCTCCCCTCTTTCCAGTCCCGCCCATCCCAATCAAGCCTCACCCACTTTATGGTGCAAATCTTGTCCTTTGGACACTCCCATCCCAGACCTTAGTGGATCTCTAGAGGCTTGGCACAAGTAGATTCCCGGGTATGTCTACTACACCACAGGTAAAATCATCAGTTTTTTTAACCCAGTAAATGCCAGACAGGTGTCCAACAAAATGTGAAGAAATGCACTGTAGACATCTATACCATTCAATGGTTTAAAGCTGTAAATAAATCCAAGGGGATTTGTATTTGTCCCCCTTATTGTGCAGTTGGAATGCTCCAGAATTTGTCATATTTTGGTTTCTGTATAAAGGCCCTATATCCAGAGATAATAAAGGACAGAAATTACCATTGCATCACATGCTTTTTTTAACCGCTTGAATGCCATTTGTCTCCATGCAATGCAAAGCTACGGTATGGATGCCTCCATCCCTAGCATTCAAGAGGTCATTTAAAGAAACAGCGTCAGGCATAAGAGTGTGAGAAATGTAGACATACAGATACACACATGCAGTATATAGCAAGCTTGAGTGCTGACTTTGCCTTTAATTCTGCCGACCGAATTGAAAGAAAATATGTATATACAAATCCGGCAGATATATGCTCTAACCCAAAACTGTATTCCATAACATTTACTGCAAATATCTCAAATACACGAGCAATGAATGTATTGAAAAAAAAAGTGATTTTATGAAATTCACTTTTATTTGTTTGTGTCACAGACTGGCACGTGAAGCCAATGACTTTATGTACTGGGTCCATATTACCGCACACTGTTCTAGGAATTAATCTACGCAGAGCCCCCACACCGAAAGAATTTCTAAAAACACAGTGAGCGGTAAGTTTGGTCTCAGTTATAAGTCATTAACATATTGCACTGGGAATTTGCATAAAGTTCCACATTGTGCCACCAAAACATAAAGCTTAAAGGGATAGTATTGCTTCAAAATTACTATCCCTCATATTGTAGCCCTTAATAAACTGAGTTAAATGACACCAGCGGCATCTCTCAAACCTTTATGACTATAGAAGATGCCATTTCATTTGTATATTTTAATGGAATTTAAACACAGGGAACAACAAACATTTTCTCTTGGAAAAAAAAGCGCAGTTTCTCACTGGAAAAGGACCGACACATGGGATGTATTTGGGCACAAATGTAAAAAAAAAAAAAAAAGACAAAACAAACGCTTGCTTGGCATTTGAAAAGTAAATACTAGAACGCAACATTCTCTGAAAACTGGACGTCGGGCAAGTCCTGACATGGTCCATATTCCAGACTAGACAGAGGAGAAGTTTTGGAACAAACCAACTGTGTTATAGGGGACAAATTAAAATTCCCATTTAAAACAGGTTTCTTACCCCTTGAATTCTAAAGTGGTACTCAGTGGATCTCACACTCCTGTGGCCCTGAAGGGTTTGATATCTATCACCACCATCAAAATTACTATCCCTCATATTGTAGCCCTTAATAAACGGAGTTAAATGACACCAGCGGCATCTCTCAGACCTTTATGGTGTAAGAGATAGCCGCTTTCAAAGTTTCCTCTCCCCTGATGTCAGCGTTCTGCTGCCAGCAGGGGAATCCGGTCCCGGGACAGGCAGAGGCTCTTAAACAGAGCCGATATCTTGTTATGGAAGGAAATATGATTCATTGAAACCAAGCACACGTAGAAGACTGTTTCAATGAATCATTTTTCCTTCCATAATGAGATATCGGCTCTGCTGAAGAGCCTCCGCTTGATTCAGAGACCGGATTCCCCTGCTGGCAGCAGAACGCTGACATCAGGGGAGAGGAAACTTTGAAAGCGGCTATCTCTTACACCATAAAGGTCTGAGAGATGCCTCTGGTGTCATTTAACTCAGTTTATTAAGGACTACAATATGAGGGATAGGAATTTTGAAGTAATACTATCCCTTTAATTTCTCAAACACTGTTTATTTAACAGAACTGGCCAGTACAACATATGGACAGACTATAACCCTTTGATTGCAATGCTTTGCAATGTGTTCAATACTCTTCTGGCACTCAAAGGGTTAACTATCTACAGAACAAATGTAATCCCGTCTTCAGGCGATGTTCACTTCAGTGCTTCGACATGTGTTGAAGATGTTCCTAGCGTTCAAGCAGCTAACGTTGGACTCCTATAGAAGATGCCATTTCATTTGTATATTTTAATGGAATTTAAACACAGGGAACAACAAACATTTTTTCTTGGGAAAAAAAGCGCAGTTTCTCACTGGCAAAAGGACCGACACATGGGATGTATTTGGGCACAAATGTAAAAAAAAAAAGACAAAACAAACACTTGCTTGGCACTTGAAAAGTAAATACTAGAATTAGAGTAGAGCGCAACATTCTCTGAAAACTGGACGTCGGGCAAGTCCTGACATGGTCCATATTCCAGACTAGACAGAGGAGAAGTTTTGGAACAAACCAACTGTGTTATAGGGGACACATTAAAATTCCCATTTAAAACAGGTTTCTTACCCCTTGAATTCTAAAGTGGTACTCAGTGGATCGCACACTCCTGTGGTCCTGAAGGGTTTAATATCTATCATCACCATCTCTTGTACCCCCAAAATATTCACCACTATACTGGGTATCCCCTCCCTCCACAACTCTACCACCAAGCTACACAATACACATCTCTAGTGCCATCCTTCCTCACCTCTACCCAATTACCTTCCCCCTAATACCTCACTACCACCTCTGGTGCCAGCATCCCTTACCTCTACCCACTTACCTTCCCCAAAACCTCACTACCACCTCTGGTGCCAGCATCCCTTACCTCTACCCACTTACCTTCCCCAAAACCTCACTACCACCTCTGGTGCCAGCCTCCCTCACCTCTCCCAAACCTAACTTCACTACATCTCTGGTGCCAGCCTCCCTCACCTCTCCCAAACCTAACTTCACTACACCTCTGGTGCCAGCCTCCCTCACCTCTACGCATTTACCTTCCTCCCAAACCTCGCTACCGTGTCTGGTGCCAGCCTCCCTCATCTCTACGCATTTACCTTCCCCCACAAACCTCTCTACCATGTCTGGTGCCAGCCTCCCTCACCTCTACGCATTTACCTTCCCCCACAAACCTCTCTTCCATGTCTGGTGCCAGCCTCCCTCACCTCTACGCATTTACCTTCCCCCACAAACCTCGCTACCATCTCTGGTGCCAGCCTCCCTCACCTCTACGCATTTACCTTCCCCCACAAACCTTGCTACCATCTCTGGTGCCAGCCTTCCTCATCTCTACGCATTTACCTTCCCCCACAAACCTCTCTACCATCTCTGGTGCCAGCCTCCCTCACCTCTACGCATTTACCTTCCCCCACAAACCTCTCTACCATCTCTGGTGCCAGCCTTCCTCACCTCTACGCATTTACCTTCCCCCACAAACCTCTCTACCATGTCTGGTGCCAGCCTCCCTCACCTCTACCCAATTACCTTCCCCCTAATACCTCACTACCACCTCTGGTGCCAGCCTCCTTCACCTTTACCCACCTACCTTCCCCAAAACCTCACTATCACCTCTGGTGCCAGCCTCCCTCACCTCTACGCATTTACCTTCCCCCACAAACCTCGCTACCATCTCTGGTGCCAGCCTCCCTCACCTCTATGCATTTACCTTCCCCCACAAACCTCGCTACCATCTCTGGTGCCAGCCTCCCTCACCTCTATGCATTTACCTTCCCCCACAAACCTCGCTACCATCTCTGGTGCCAGCCTCCCTCACCTCTATGCATTTACCTTCCCCCACAAACCTCTCTACCATGTCTAGTGCCAGCCTCCCTCACCTCTATGCATTTACCTTCCCCCACAAACCTCTCTACCATGTCTGGTGCCAGCCTCCCTCACCTCTATGCATTTACCTTCCCCCACAAACCTCTCTACCATGTCTAGTGCCAGCCTTCCTCACCTCTATGCATTTACCTTCCCCCACAAACCTCTCTACCATGTCTAGTGCCAGCCTCCCTCATCTCTACCCATTTACCTTCCTCCCCAAAACCTCACTGCCATCTCTCGTGCCAGCCTCCCTCACCTCTACGCATTTACCTTCCTCCATAAATATCATTACCATGTCTAGGGCTAGCCTTCCTCACTTCTACCCATTTACCTTCCCCCAAACGTCACTACCATCTCTGGTCCTCACACTGTCCTCCTCTACACTTCCCACACTGTCCACCTCCACACACTGCCCACATTGTCCACCTCCACACACTGTTCACCACCACACACACTGCCCACATTGTCCACCTCCACACACTGCCCACATTGTCCACCTCCATACCCTGTCCACTGCCACACACTGCCCACCTCCACACACTGCTCACATTGTCCTCCTCCATATCTTGTCCACCTCCACATTGCCCACACTGTCCACCACCACAATGCCCACCTCCACACACTGTCCACATTGTCCACCTCCACACCCTGTCCACCTCCAGATTGCCCACACTGTCCACCACCACAATGCCCACCTCCACACACTGTCCACATTGTCCACCTCCACACCCTGTCCACCTCCAGATTGCCCACACTGTCCACCACCACAATGCCCACCTCCACACACTGTCCATATTGTCCACCTCCACACCCTGCCCACCTCCACATTGTCCACCTCTGCACAATGCCCACATTGTCCACCTCCACACACTGTCCACATTGTCCACCTCCATACCCTGTCCACTGCCACACACTGCCCACCTCCACACACTGCTCACATTGTCCTCCTCCATATCTTGTCCACCTCCACATTGCCCACACTGTCCACCACCACAATGCCCACCTCCACACACTGTCCACATTGTCCACCTCCACACCCTGTCCACCTCCACACTGCCCACACTGTCCACCACCACAATGCCCACCTCCACACACTGTCCATATTGTCCACCTCCACACCCTGCCCACCTCCACATTGTCCACCTCTGCACACTGCCCACATTGTCCACCTCCACACACTGCCCATACAGTAGAGAGAACTGAGCCCTGATCCTGATATCAAACAGGATTTTTTTGTAATGCAATTCTATTCTAAAGCTTTGGATATGATATACATTTTCTTTCAACCATCACATGCATCTAGGGTTGCCACCTTTTCCTCAAAAAAATACCGGCCATAGTTGTGGATCGGTGAGGGAGGAGCCACAAAAGGGAGGAGCCGGAAAAGGGAGGAGCCACAAAAGGGGCAGAACCACTCAATGTTGCAATGTGTTGGGTTGTGTATCCTTCTGGTTAACCCTGTGAGTGCCAGAGGGCGATCAAAGGGTTAAAGAGTGAAAAGATCAACACAACACCACTCACCTGACCCCCATGCGTATTTCTTGTGTGATGTGTATTGTAATTAAACAGGGAAAACTGCCAGTGGGATGAAATGGAAAATAAGACAAAAAGGAGCCACGTGGGGACACACTGACTAGCAACTACCAACAAAAAAATCTTCCATTGATATTAAGGTTTTCTTTTCAAACACAGGTTCATTGAGAGACAAGAGAAACAGCAAAACATGTACATTTTCTGCTCCCCTGCCACCCCGTTCCGCCTCCACACAATGCCCACCCCGTTCCTCCTCCACACACTGCCCACCTCAACATTCCCACACTGTTCACCTCCACAAACTGTCAACCCCATCCTCCTCCACACACTGCCCACCTCAACATTGCCCACACTGTTCACCTCCACAAGCTGTCCACCCCATCCTTCTCCACACACTGCCCACCTCAACATTCCCACACTGTTCACCTCCACAAACTGTCCACCCCATCCTTCTCCACACACTGCCCACCTCAACATTCCCACACTGTTCACCTCCACAAACTGTCCACCCCATCCTTCTCCACACACTGCCCACCTCAACATTCCCACACTGTTCACCTCCACAAACTGTCCACCCCATCCTCCTCCACACACTGCCCACCTCAACATTGCCCACACTGTTCACCTCCACAAACTGTCCACCCCATCCTTCTCCACACACTGCCCACCTCAACATTCCCACACTGTTCACCTCCACAAACTGTCCACCCCATCCTTCTCCACACACTGCCCACCTCAACATTCCTACACTGTTCACCTCCACAAACTGTCCACCCCATCCTTCTCTACACACTGCCCACCTCAACATTGCCACACTGTTCACCTCCACAAACTGTCCACCCCATCCTTCTCTACACACTGCCCACCTCAACATTCCCACACTGTTCACCTCCACAAACTGTCCACCCCATCCTTCTCCACACACTGCCCACCTCAACATTCCCACACTGTTCACCTCCACAAACTGTCCACCCCATCCTTCTCCACACACTGCCCACCTCAACATTCCCACACTGTTCACCTCCACAAACTGTCCACCCCATCCTCCTCCACACACTGCCCACCTCAACATTGCCCACACTGTTCACCTCCACAAACTGTCCACCCCATCCTTCTCCACACACTGCCCACCTCAACATTCCTACACTGTTCACCTCCACAAACTGTCCACCCCATCCTTCTCCACACACTGCCCACCTCAACATTCCCACACTGTTCACCTCCACAAACTGTCCACCCCATCCTTCTCCACACACTGCCCACCTCAACATTCCTACACTGTTCACCTCCACAAACTGTCCACCCCATCCTTCTCCACACACTGCCCACCTCAACATTCCTTCACTGTTCACCTCCACAAACTGTCCACCCCATCCTTCTCTACACACTGCCCACCTTAACATTGCCCACTCCCCCTCCACACTGCCCACCTCCACAAACTGTCCACCCCATCCTCCTCCACACACTGCCCACCTCAACATTGCCCACTCCCCCTCCACACTGCCCACCTCCACAAACTGTCTACCCCATCCTCCTCCACACACTGCCCACCCCGTCTACCTCAATACTGTCCACTGCCTCACTTGCCAACCTGTCCAACTTCACATTGTCCACCCCCACATTGCCCACCCTGTCCAACTTCTCATTGTCCAACCCTACACTGCCCACCTTGTCCAACTTCACATTTTCCATCTCCACAGTGCCCACCCTGTCCTTGCAGAATGGCACATACATGTGTCTGATACCCCAGGCTGGTTCACAGAATTGCAATTACCAGTAGTGATTCCCTTGAGTAGCACTATTCTATAGAAAAAGACTAGCACCTTGTTCATTAGCTAACGAGGCACGTCTCTGGATCAAACCATCTGCGCCACTGGGTTGAAATGAAAAATTTAAAAATCAAACCATCTGCACCACTTGGTTGAAATGAAAATTGTACAAATTCCCATAGATTTAAAAGAACCTTTAACCTCTTGAATTCAAGACTGGTCTCCAACACAACCTCTCTAGCATTCAAGGGGTTAAAAGCGCTGTTAAAATCAATGGAGATTTTCAGTTGGTTAATTCAGAATTGCACTTCTTTAGCTGGATGAAAACGACCCTACAATCTTACCGTCCATATTAAAGCAGAACTATCTTGTACGTATAATTGATCCCAAATGAATTGTTAGTATCCTGGAAATCATGGAAATAGAGTCATAATGTTTGTTAAGTGCCGGCATTATTTGCAATCACAACATCAACATGCCATCAGCGCAGACATCTTGGCAAAGAGGGATCTGTACACCTGCGTTGTCAATCCATGCCTGTACCTGTGTGGTACAATGGAACTCCCCCTTTTGGCAAATAACCTATCAGCGAGGAGACAGGGACGTGCAGTGCAGGAGCACAGATCCCACTTCTCCAAGATGTCCGCTCTGTCATGTTGATGTAAGTACCATATGGAGCTATGATTCCAAACAATGCCGGCACTTAAAGGGGAACTACCACCCCAACACAATGTAATCTCTAAGTCTTTGTCTTCCTATCCTTATTAGCAATCCATAGTTAGTTTTCTCCAAGAAAGTGTTGTATGAGCACAATCTTTATACTAAATCTCTACCTGATGATGTCTTGCCCCTTGAATCTGTTCTGCTCATGATCGTTATGGAGCCATTCAGCTCCATTGTACCTCCCTGCGTCTTGTCCATCACTCATATGTCACTGACCTCAGCAACACGTGACCTGCCGAGCTCCTGGCATCAAGGTTGGTCAGGTCATTTCAGCCTAGTGGGAACAGACCGGTGGTTTATATATAGCGAGTGCTTCACATGCACCCGCTCCCACTAGGCTGAAATGACCAGGCCGCGCTTGATGCCGGGAGCACAGCAGGTCACGTGTTGCTGAGGACAATGACATACGAGTGATGAGCAAGATGGAGGGAGGTACAATGGAGCCAAATGGCTCCATAGAGGTCATGCGCAGAACAGATTCAAGGGGCAAGACGTCATCAGGTAGAAATTTAGTGTAAAGATAGTGCTCGTACAACACATTTTTACAGAAAACTAACTATGGATTGCTAATAAGGATAGGAAGACAAAGACTTAGAGACTACATTGTGTTGGGGTGGTAGTTCCTCTTTAACAAATGTTATAACACTATTTCCAGGATTACCAGTATACTAACAATTAAAGGGATAGTAATACTTAAAATGTAAGAAAAAATATGTTGTAGGGTTTACCCCCTTAGTAAAACAAGAGTACTCCCACTGCTGAAAGGTGTTTCATTCAAAAGTTATTATTTTTCAAAGTTGAATTTTTTAGGTGCGATATCACAGTGGCCTGAAATTGTACAGTGGAGCTGTTGCTACACCATCCTATGGAGATTTATGGTCCCGGGACCAGAGCTGTACATAGGATCGTGTAGCAACAGCGCCACTGTACAATTTCAGGCCACTGTGATATTGCACCTAAAAAATTCAACTTTGAAAATGAATAACTTTTGAATGAAACACCTCTCAGCACTGGGAGTACTCTTGTTTTACTCAGGGGGATAAACCCTACAACATATTTTGTTTTACATTTTAAGTATTACTATCCCTTTAATTGGAGCTCAATTATATGTAAATGATAGTTCCGCTTTAAGTTGCCATTTTTAATTACATAATCATTTGCCTGTATTGTATCCATTTGAATGTTGTAGAAGTTCCCTACGCAATGTGAAGGGGTTACATTAGGATGGAATGGAATTCTTTGACAATAGCAGATGTTCTGATCTCTGTCTATGGTTAGCTGTTTCCTGAAGCAAGGTTACATTCTGTTACATTCTACAATATGCTTCTAATTCACTGGATAAATGCTTAAATCACAAAAGTATAATTGTGGTTAGTTACTTATCATTATAATATTTAGTAATGCAAATCAGCTCTGTATCCCCGGTAGACAAAAAAATTATGGAATGAACAGACCATTCCATGACCAGTCGTGGGGTTTTAAAGCCAAGTAGTTCACACCCTATAGCACATATAATTTGTACAGTTTGCCCTTATAGCATGCCCTCTCCTTATCTGTGCATTACAGAGAAAAGTATTGCGTATAGAAGCCTGAGGGGGCACAAAATGCCCATGAAGGAAATTAAAGGGATAGTAATGTTTCATAATAAAAGCAGCTCTAATTAATCATCATAGTATTTGGACTTTGGAGAGTGTTATTTCAGTTCTGTCAGAGTTGTAGTTCAAGAGTAATTCAATGACAAAGTGTCCCCCTCCCATCCCTTTTACTGATATAACACTGCTCATCCAGATCAGAAGGGAGGTGCCCAGGTAGATTGCAGAGAGGGACAATCTTCAATTAAGATAAGGGAAAAACCTGAAAAGCTTGTCAAGGGGGGCAGGGCTTTCATTGTTCTCATAGGAATAAGATTGTCCCCTTCTGTTATCTGTCTGGTCTATGGACTGGATTCCACATCTGAGAAGAGATGGCTTACACTAGGTAAAAGGGGCGGGAGGGGAAACTTTACTTGTGAATATCTCTCAAACAATAAAGGTTTGAGAGATAAGACTTATATCGCTCTTCATGTTTTTTTAATGCCTACAAAATAAAAAAAAGTTAAAACGAAGTATTACTATCCCTTTAAGGTGGCTGGCAGCCCTGCCTTTTTCCTTTGTCCTGGGCTGGGGGCTGTGCTCCCTCCCCCCTTTCCCAGTTCTCCTTGGGGAGGGGGGCCAATTTCCTGGGGGCAAGGGAGAGGGCCTGGGGGGTGGTGGAAGGAAGGGAGAGGAGGGTCTAGTGGTATTAAAAAGCTATGATTCTAAGTAGGTGCAGCAATTTACCTTTTGTTTTCCCTCCCTCCCAGCCCTTCAAACTGCCCCTGCTACAGCGGATTGGAGCAGCGTAGCAGCAGCCACAGAAGAGGTCAAGCTTAGGTCACAAGATTGCCCAGCACAGAATACCGTTCATCTTAGGCCCGTAATGTGGGTCCCCCAGGCCGCCTCAGTGTGGCTTAGCCTCAGAAGGTACAGTTTCCAGAAGGCCTGAATGACAGGGAGCCGGATCCCGTCCTATGAAAGTTCCGGTTGCCTTTGGGGCTGGCTGCACGGCTGCCCCTCAGTAGCAGGGCGGGCTAATGCTGTGGGGCACTGAGGTAAGGGGAGGGCGGCTTTGGGGAGGTGTCAGTGCAGACCGGCATCCACAGGCCCTCACAGTTTGAAAGGAGTGGCCATCGTGGAGGTCCAGGGTAGGCCATGAGTGTCTGAGAATCCCCTACATCCCCTCAAGCTGCCAGGGCTGGACATGGCGCCCATGCCAGATGTTGGCCTGGTGGACCCGCATTAGAGGTGGGAGGGTCCTCCAAGGCTAAATAGGTCAAACCCATTTTAATAAAGCTGTGATCTCTTTATTCCCACCAATTACTGTGTCTGTGTGTTTCTTTGACATAGGGGTTTGGGAGGGGGTTGGGGTTTTGGTTGGGGGAAAAAGGTGGATAGTGATGTCTAGCCATCTTAGTACACATGAGGGTGAAAGCAGCTGTTAGCACCTCACATAAAACTGTTATGATTATCTGACAGCCCAACCCTTAGTTCATAATCTATTGCTAGAGATGAGAAAACGTCTTTGTTCCGTGTTGCAGATGGAATCAGCAGTCCTTGTGAAACTGATGATTCCAAACTGATTTGAAATTAATCACAGAGTGAAAAAGAGTAAAATGGGCACACTGGCTGGGCCAGCAGAAAAAAACAAGCAATTACCCCCCCCCCCCCCACGCCAAAAAAAAAGAAAAGGAAAAAAAAACAAAAAAACATGTTAACGCTAAGTCTAAAGTGTAATGATGCAAGATAAACTCTTTACTGTGATACATTCTTCAATCCCTGAGTTTTTTCTTCTGGAGGCTAAAATTGTTCCATCCTGGGGTACCTTAGACATAGGCTGCATAGAATAACATAGAAACTGGAGCATGTATTACACTAAATAAGTTATCTCCTCTTTATCACACCTTAGTACATCTCCCCCTGTAGTGTATAACTAAATATCTCCCATAGAATAACATAGGAACTGGATAGTTTATCTCACTGGAGAAGTTATCTCCTCTTTATCACACCTTAGTACATCTCCCCTGTAGTCTATAATGAAAGATCTCCCATAGAATAACATAGGAACTGGAGAGTTTATCTCACTGGAGAAGTTATCTCCTCTTTATCACACCTTAGTACATCTCCTCTGTAGTCTATAACTAAAGATCTCCCATAGAATAACATAGGAACTGGAGTGTTTATCTCACTGGAGAAGTTATCTCCTCTTTATCACACCTTAGTACATCTCTCCTGTAGTCTATAACTAAATCTGTCCCATAGAATAACATAGGAACTGGAGAGTTTATCTCACTGGAGAAGTTATCTCCTCTTTATCACACCTTAGTACATCTCTCCCTGTAGTCTATAACTAAATCTCTCCCATAGAATAACATAGGAACTGGAGAGTTTATCACACTGGAGAAGTTTTCTCCTCTTTATCACACCTTAGTACATCTCCCCTGTAGTCTATAACTAAATCTCTCCCATAGAATAACATAGGAACTGGAGAGTTTATCACACTGGAGAAGTTATCTCCTCTTTATCACACCTTAGTACATCTCTCCCTGTAGTCTATAACTAAATCTGTCCCATAGAATAACATAGGAACTGGAGAGTTTATCTCACTGGAGAAGTTATCTCCTCTTTATCACACCTTAGTACATCTCCCCTGTAGTCTATAACTAAAGATCTCCCATAGAATAACATAGGAACTGGAGAGTTTATCTCACTGGAGAAGTTATCTCCTCGTTATCACACCTTAGTACATCTCCCCTGTAGTCTATAACTAAAGCTCTCACATACAATAACATAGGAACTGGATATTATATTTCCGTAGTGCAAGCCCCACCACTTGTTGAAGACCACAAATCACATCATCCCCAAAATCAATATCTGGTTAGGGACAATGGGATTTGTAGTCCCCCCACAGCTGGAGGTGCAAAATTGACTCCAGCCCCCCCACACACACACCCCCACCCCCGATTTGGCCCGTGTGACGTTTGTCCTTTACCTCTCTGGTGGTCATACTAATTATCAAAACATCTACAGGGAAATAATAAATTCCTCTGAAAACAGGAAAACTGGGCTCTTAAATAATGTTGTTTTAATTTAAGAAAAATAAAATCTAAATTGGGTTCCAGCTAGTTTCCTGGGAAGGTGAAAGCCAAGATCAACTCGCTGCTCTCACGACTTTTGGAAGAAGTATATAAAACCAGCAGAACCATTTCATCGTCCCATGCATTACTGTGCAGTCCAAGGCTTGGACATAGAATTCAGTGAAAGGTGTCACACTGATAGGCACATAGTGATATACGGTGAAGGTAACTGTCCTAAAAGTAAAACAGATTATTTTGTATTCCCTAATAATAAGCCCCACCTTAACTATTGCCAGAAATTCCTAATGGCCCCTATGAATTTTGTCCATGTGCTTTTGTTTAAGAGATGACCTCTTCAATCAGTCCTGGATGCAATGGCCATGTTGGACAGACATGACTCAAGCTCTGCTCGTTGCATATGGTAACCTTAAGAGGGCTGGCTTTACATCCATTGTGCCTCTAGGCAAGGCACACTAGGTGCTCTTAACCCCACCTATGACCACACCCACCCCATTCCTCACATGATCCCACTCCCAGTCCCATCCACTTTTTCCTGGCACAGAAAATACCCCTGGCCTATAACAAATCAGATTAAAAAAAATAGCTTTAAGTAGTAAGGAGCGCAAATCCCAAGAAGAAGGGAAGGCAGCCATGCAAACCAGGGCAGGCAGTGGCTCTGTGTAGAAACCCCAAGAAGACCCGCAGGATTCGACTCCGTGGCTGAGCCAGGAAATCCAACTGAAATGGAATGGAATTTAATACTTGAGGCACAGCTTCCTCCTGCTTTCACCCAGGGACGGATGTTCCAAAATAGGTCACATCTCTTGGTTCCCATGCCATCACTGTCGCCTCTCTTAGCTTAGGGCTCGCAAGGACCCCCAGGGCATGGATCCCTATTTTATCTCACAAAGGCACATCGCCCTGGACGTGATGAAACTGCAAATTGTCTCTAAAAGTGAAAATAATACGGAATCACTTTGTGCAGAACTGAACAAAGCTGTGGCGGGTAGGGGTGGGCCGACACCAAAAATGTTTTTGCTGTTTTTCAATGACTACAAATTTCCTGCCCGTGTACTTCACATGTTCACACCAAAAACTTGACATTTCCAGGAAGTGAAACAGAAAATTAAGCAGCAAGAGAGCTAGAGAGAGTGCAAGGAAATTTTCTAGCTATTCAGCGAGTGAAATAAAGGCACCCGAGGCTCTTTGTGTGTGCTATCATGCATTAACATTATGAGCACCTGGATGAGGAGCTGAAAGGCCCATGGTGTGTCCAGTGAATCAGAGGAGGAAGGGAAAGTGACCACCAACAGCATGGAAGGGTCTGAGAGCCCTGATTCCGGAGACTCAGTGATTCCCAGTCCCCCTACATTGTCTCTTGGGATCTGGGGGAACATAGTAACATAGTAACATAGTAAATTAGGTTGAAAAAAGACACAAGTCCATCAAGTTCAACCTTCGCCTCATACCCCAGTAACTGAGAATTTTATAGCTTTCCTGCTACCAATTAAATTAGTCTTTATCAGACCTTCCTGATCTGCCTACTGATAAACAGTATAACTCTGTATGTTCCCTTTTGAAAGAAATGTATCTAATCTTCTCTTAAATGTATCCATTGTATCTGCCATAACTACCTCCCTGGGCAATGAATTCCACAATTTGACAGACCTTACTGTAAAAAACCCCTTCCTCTGCTGAAGTTTAAACCTCCTTTCCTCTAATCTCAAGGGGTGTCCCCTGGTCACCTGATCAGGCCTTGGAATAAATAGCTCACCACAGAGATCCTTGTATTGACCTCTCATATACTTGTACAATGTGACAAGGTCTCCTCTTAGTCGTCTTTTCTCTAGAGTAAATAAACCATTTTGAAGAAGGCAGAACTGAGTAGCAGTGTGAACAGCACAAGTCAGCTGCCTGTACCTGCTATTACTGCTGCCAGTGTGCCTTGTGATACTCAGGAGGAGGAAGAGATGATGACCATTGTGACAGCAGGGGACCCTAAGTCACACTTTTCATCCGCAAGGAGTGCCACTACTACCATACAGCAACTAGAGAGTGGAGGGTGTAAGGGAGTGGGTGGTGGTGAATGTGATGATAACTGAAGCAGTGAAGCAGCTGGTGGGACTAGTAGCATGTTTGTTAACCCTCCTAATGCTGAGGTGGCAGGGGAAGTGGTGATGACGAGAAGCCAGACTAGCAGTCAAGGGAGCCCACGACACCCCCCTAACCCTGTGATTTCCCTTCCCCTGCATTGTGCTTCTGTGACATGATGCTGAAGAAGGCAGAACTGGCAGGATTAGCGTCAGCACAGATCGGCTGCCTGTGTCTGTTGCTAGTGCTGCCAGTCTGCCTTCTTTACCTCAAGAAGGATACCTGGGTATCCTTGTCAACTACAAACTTGGAAACAGTGACCAGTGTCAAACAGCAGTAGCAAAGGCAAACAAAATCCTGTCTTGTATAAAAAGAGGTATTGAAGCAAGAGTGAATAACATTATTTTGCCATTATACAAATCATTGGTAAGACCTCACATTGAGTATGCAGTGCAATTTTGGTCACCAGCTCTGAAAAATGATATACTAGAACTAGAGAGGGTGCAGCGAAGAGCAACAAAATTAATTAAGGGAATGGAGGACTTGACATATGAGGAACGACTAGACAAACTTGGTTTATTTACTCTAGAGAAAAGACGACTAAGGAGATCTTCTCACAATGTACAAGTATATGAGAGGTCAATACAAGGATCTCTGCGGTGAGCTATTTATTCCAAGGCCTGATCAGGTGACCAGGGGACACCCCTTGAGATTAGAGGAAAGGAGGTTTAGACTTCAGCAGAGGAAGGGTTTTTTTACAGTAAGGTCTGTTGAACTGTGGAATTGTTTGCCCAAGAAGGTGGTTATGGCAGATACAATAGATACATTTCTTTCCAAAGGGAACATACAGAGTTATACTGTTTATTAGTAGGAAGAGCAGGAAGGTCTGATAAAGACTAACTTAATTGGTAACAGGAAAGCTATAAAATTACTGGGGTATGAGGAGAAGGTTGAACTTGATGGACTGGTGTCTTTATTCAACCTAATTTACTATGTTACTATGTTACTAAGAGATGTCAAGTGTGAAAGTAGGGGACCTTCCGTCACAACTGTCATTATCACCAATCAGTGCAACTCATATAGAACAGCAGCAGCAAGGAGGGACTGGTGGTGGTGGTGAGGGTGATGGTGGAGTAGCTGGGGTGAAAGAGACAATAAGGGCCTTTTTAGCAGAGAGAGAAGGAATGGCAGACATATGCACATGGAAATGGGCATCACCACCACCACTACCAGCAGTTACATTGCAGAGTTTGCTGCTGCTTTATTTACTGCTGCAGCTGAGTTGCAAAGTCTTTGCAATGCATTGGCTACTCCTCTGGCACTCACGGGGTTAAAGGAAACGGAGAAAGAGAAACATGAATAGAACATAATGTGCTTCTGAGAAGTGATTTTCAGTCCAAACAATCCAGACTAGATCAAGTGTTCAGTGCAAGATGGTGGGGGGAATGGTCTGCTGATTATTCTGACCGTACTAATAAACATGTGTTCCTTATAATGTTACATCATACTTCATTTTCTAACGTATTAAGATAAAATCAGAAGATATGCTTCCTTTAGCTGGGCCTCTGAGAACAAGTCATTTTAATGAAATCATTTTAAATAATGTCCTTTCATGAGGGTATTGGAAAGACGAAATGTACAATAACCACCCTGAACAACTTTAACCCCTCAAGGACCAGCGTTTCTGGGACGTTTCTGTCCCATAAGGACCGTTTTGATCCTTGCCGATGCGCCGGTACATGTGACCTGTTGCGTGTATTGGCGCGCCACTTTGGGGCCTAAAAAAGATTGCTCCAGTCTTGGAACGGTTAATTTAAGGCCCCTTTTTTACTTACAGCGCCCCCGGTGGATCACTGTAAGTAAAAAGTATGTGACGTACTATTATGACCGTCATCGGTCCTTAAGTATTTAAGGACCATGACAGTCATAGTACGTCATGTAGTCCTTAAAGGGATAATTTGCTGAAAACAATAAGATGATGGAATGTAAAAACGAGAAGCTGAGCCCTTAGAGCTTCTCTACACATTAAAGGGGAACTGTCATCAGATGATCACCCTAACAGCAGGTCTAATCCCCTGGGTTATTATTATTATTTCCCTCAATCCCTAGATTAGAGGGTGTGCAACATTGCTTAGACAGACAGGCATAAGATAGATAGATAGATAGATAGATAGATAGATAGATAGATAGATAGATAGATATGAGATAGATAGATAGATAGATAGATAGATAGATAGATAGATAGATAGATAGATATGAGATAGATAGATATGAGAGAGATAGATATGAGAGAGATATGAGATAGATAGATAGATAGATAGATAGATAGATAGATAGATAGATAGATAGATATGATATGATATAAATAGATAGATAGATAGATAGATAGATATGATATAAATAGATAGATAGATAGATAGATAGATAGATAGATAGATAGATAGATACATAGATGATAGACAGACAGACAGATATGAGCTTGATTGACAGATAAATATGAGATAAATAGATAGATAGATAGATAGATAGATAGATAGATAGATAGATAGATATGAGATAGATAGATAGATAGATAGATAGATAGATAGATATTAGATAGATAGATATGAGATAATTAGATAGATATGAGATAGATAGATAGATAGATAGATAGATAGATAGATAGATAGATAGATATGAGATAGATAGATAGATAGATAGATAGATAGATAGATAGATAGATATGAGATAGATACCTAGCAAGGTAAATTAATATGTTAAACAATGTAAGAGCCTTATATATATATATAGGGGACAGTTCCACTTTAAGTGGCTTAGTTTTGGTACCTAACAAATCAAATGCACTCACAGGTCTTGAAAAGGTGAAAATAGGTACTGAAATGTAAGTGTACTCTGGTACTGAGGCGTGCTTATTAGACATGCATTTGTTTAGTAATGAATTCAAAATGTAACTAAAATTACATGTTTCATGTCATTTGGACTAAAACGACAAACCAATGGGATGGAACACGAAATTTCAGAATAATGAACTAAAGGTTGCAGGTTCGATTCCCGGCAGGGTCAACTCAGCCCTTCATCCTTCCGAGGTCGATAAATGAGTACCATTGATTGGGTAATAATAACATATATTATATCAGCTGCAGATTTGGTTAATTCTGAGACCGTGCGCTGAAAGCGCTTTGCGTCCCACTGGAAGAAAGGTGCTATATAAATACTAGTTATTATTATTATATTATAACTACACATTCCATTTTTTCATGCACATTCATCTGTTTAATCTTTCATTTACGATTACACCAAGTGTCACACTGCTGCCCCCCCACATCTCTTTTCTCATTTCCGTTTTTGTTCCTCCTTCGCTCAGCATACAAACCCTTCTTGTTACACCTTCCATACCCTCTGTCCGTTCCCATCTCAAAACGTTTTCACTTTCCGCACCCTACCTGTGGAACTCAATGCCTCTCTCCCTATATCTAGAACTCTCCCCCTCCAGCTTAAATCTACCCTGAAATTCTGTCTTTTGTAGACCTAGAACCATGCAACCACACAACACCTGACACCCTCAAACCCTGCTGTCTGTCTCCTATTAACCATTTAGACTGTAAGCTTCTTGGTGCAGGGACAATTTTTCTGTTTTTTTTCTACAATTGAAAAACTTATTTTATCCCCATTTATTTAGTGTTACATAATTCTGTTATAAGGAGCTGAGTATACTGTGTGAAACTATATAAATCATGATATACATACATATACATCCTGAAGTCAAGCTCACAGGTTTATAATTTCCTGGTTTACATCCTGACCCCTTACTCCACAAAGTGTTGGAGCTCTCTAGAAACCAGTGTGTTAGTAGACTGCAAAGGGGTATACAACTGGTGCAGAGACATTGAAATTGCTCTGTCCGCACCCACAATTCTCAATGTAGATGTGGACAGAAAGCTGGGGCAACCTTCAAAATGTGGAGCTCTAGGCAGTTTCCTAATCTGCCTAATGGATAACCTGGCCCTGCATGCAGCACTGATTGATCTGTGTGCTATAGAGGCAGAATGTCTACATTATTTCATTCACATGTTTACATTGTTGCATTTTTCCTCTGTTTTCACAATCAGCACAGAAAGCTCTCTGTTAATCCATTCAGAGAACTTCCTGTCAGAAACAGAAATGTGAAAAAATAGGCAGTGATTTAAAAAATAAAATAATAATGAAATTGTATGTACTTGCAGGTTATGTAATGTCAAAGCTTGGAAACCAATGCAAGTCGTTTTCCAGAACTATTCCCTATAGAAACTTGGCCAAAATTCAAAGCACTTCACATGAGATTAATACGGTTTTGATATTACTAATGTAAATATGCAGCTAATTGAAACTGTGTAATAAGGACTTGTATTGTTCAAAGATATTTTATTGTAGTCAGATCATGATAATTAACCCTTTGAATGCCAGAGGGGTACGCAAAGGGTTAAGGAACAGACAGGTGCACAGCAAAGAAATGACCTTCTGATACTTAAAGGGTTAACAGACCACAAATGCCTTTGTTTATAAATATGTAAATATATATATATATATCATTCCTCCCAACATTTCAGATTGCCAAAGAGGGACACTTGAGTTTTAGGGGGTATTGCTGGGGGTGTGACTGGTGGGCGGGGCATTACCGATAATTTTTAGGTTATTTCATGACCTATACAGTCCTCCTTGTGTAACCTAATAAATGACTTATAACAAGACCAAAGGATTTTATTTACACAGATTAATTTCTAAACACATATACTGACGTCTAAACAAACAATAATGTGAGTTTTATAGCTGTGGAGCAATGTGATACATTTATATACACAATACACAATCTGATCTCCTAAACACAGGGACACCGGGGTGATACACTTATATACACACCACACAGTCTGATCTCCTAAACACAGGAACACCAGGGTGATACACCTATATACACACCACACAGTCTGATCTCCTAAACACAGGGACACCAGGGTGATACACTTATATACACACCACACAGTCTGATCTCCTAAGCACAGGGACACCAGGGTGATACACTTATATACATATCACACAGTCTGATCTCCTAAACACAGGGACACCAGGGTGATACACTTATATATACACCACACAGTCTGATCTCCTAAACACAGGGACACCAGGGTGATACACTTATATACACACCACACAGTCTGATCTCCTAAACACAGGGACACCAGGGTGATACACTTATATACACACCACACAGTCTGATCTCCTAAACACAGGGACACCAGGGTGATACACTTATATACACACCACACAGTCTGATCTCCTAAACACAGGGACACCAGGGTGATACACTTATATACACACCACACAGTCTGATCTCCTAAGCACAGGGACACCAGGGTGATACACTTATATACATATCACACAGTCTGATCTCCTAAACACAGGGACACCAGGGTGATACACTTATATATACACCACACAGTCTGATCTCCTAAACACAGGGACACCAGGGTGATATACTTATATACACACCACACAGTCTGATCTCCTAAACACAGGGACACCAGGGTGATACACTTATATACACACCACACAGTCTGATCTCCTAAACACAGGGACACCGGGGTGATACACTTCTATACACACCACACAGTCTGATCTCCTAAACAGAGGGACACCAGGGTGATACACTTATATACACACCACACAGTCTGATCTACTAAACCCAGGGACACCAGGGTGATACACTTATATACACACCACACAGTCTGATCTCCTAAACACAGGGACACCAGGGTGATACACTTATATACACACCACACAGTCTGATCTCCTAAACACATGGACACCAGGGTGATACAATTATATACACACCACACAGTCTGATCTCCTAAACACAGGGACACCATGGTGATACACTTATATACACACCACACAGTCTGATCTCCTAAACACAGGGACACCGGGGTGATGCACTTCTATATACACCACACAGTCTGATCTCCTAAACACAGGGACACCAGGGTGATACACTTATATACACACCACAGAGTCTGATCTTCTAAACACAAGGACACCAGGGTGATACACTTATATACACACTTGGGAGGTATGGACCCCTAATATCTTCTAAAGAAGGACACTTGGGAGGTATGAACCCCTAATATCTCCTAAAGAGGGAAACTTGGGAGGTATGGACCATAATATCCCCTAAAGAGGCACACTTGGGAGGTTCAGACCCCTAATATCTCCTAAAGAGGGACACTTGGGAGGTACGGACCCCTAATATATCCTAAAGAGGGACACTTGGTAGGTATGGAGCCCTAATATCTCCTAAAGAGGGACACTTGGGGGGTATGGACCCTTAATATCCCCTAAAAAGGGACACTTGGGAGGTATGGACTGCTAATATCCCCTAAAGAGGGACACTTGATTGGTATGGACCCCTCATATCTGCTAAAGAGGGACACTTGGGAGGTAGGTGCTTAACGGATTATTCAAATTCATGCAAAACAGCAGATCAGTTTTTACATGTAACAGCTGATCTTCAACTTCTGTTTGTATTTTAAAAAGGGGAACCCTCACCCGTATTAATGTTGCCTTCATTTGAATGCTCCTTTGGACTGACACTTTTTATAAAGGAATGAATGAACTCAGTCTGTGCCTGTACAATGATCTGGATGCGCAAATGCAAGAGTGCACCAGGCCATATCTTGTAATCCTCTGTCACTGGAGGAGGTGGGAAGGAGACAGAGCTGTACCCGCAGCCTGTACAAAACTGACGTCACCAGCATAACTTAAAAAGCCAATAACTGGGAATACTGCATTATATTAAAGGGATAGTAATAGTTAATTTTAAGCTGATTTAATTTTGTAGACATTAAAAAAAGGTTAACATCAATGTAAGTCTTATCTCTCAAACCTTTATGGTTCGAGAGATATAATTTGCTAAAGTTACCTTTTCCTGGCTGTTTTACTCAAGTCTGCCATCTAGCTGACAGCTGCAGACTCCAGTCATTTGACCAGACAGAGGCTCTTCAGCAGAGCCGAAATCAGGCTATTATAAATAAATACTTCATTGGAACGGTCTACAAAGTGTGGTTGTACACCAGGCATACTTTGTAGACCATTCCATATTAAGTATTTATCTTTAGATATCGTTATATAGGCGCTGCTGAAGAGCCACATCTGGTCAAGCGACCAGAATCTGCTTCTGACAGCTTTACAGCTCATCAAGCAGAAAGGGGAGGGACCAGAGACCTTTATTTTCCTATATCTCTCAAACTGTAAAGGTCTGAGAGATACGAATAAGTGCAAGTACTCTCTTTTAATTGTACATACTATATAGTTATTATTTTTTTTCTGACATTACTATTCCTTTAAAAATAAAAGGATTACAGATTGAGTCCAAAGGACCATTCAAATGAAGGCAACCTTAATACAGGTGGATTGTGCATATTTTAAGGCATGGTTAGTGGAGGTCTTGACGCATCTCCTCGTCTACCCATTTTCCTCCTCACCAGTTTTATGCTAACCTTATATGTTGATGATTAAAGTATTTCCCCCTCCTCTTGCATATATAATTCTTACTGCATATGGGAAGTGTGTCATATTCTCAGTGGCAAATCGATCACCACACATCACCAGTCACTGTATCTACCCTTAGTGTATCTAAACCCCTGACTCAAGCTGTCTCAGAGAGTACATTATAAAAAGAAATTTGTCTTGAACCTCAGTTGGAGTTAGCTTAGAAAGCTAAGTTTGAATTAAATGAAAAATCTCTCAGCAGAGGAAATCTCTGTTTTACTTAACAAAAAACCCTGTGGCCATTTTTCATAAAAAGTGTTCTGTTCTATTAATGTGCAAACTAATTAATCAAGCCTTATCCCTCCCACAAAATCATTATTTTTTAATAGCCATGATTAATACAATCTGCACATAATTGAAACTGGATAGAAAAATATTCCATTTGTCCTGTTTGCGTATCTGTCCCTTTTATTTCTACGACTGGTTGTGAAGAGTTACAAATGACAACCATGTGTTTGGATCATCTAGCGATAAGTTACAATAGCAAAACACACACTGATGCTATGGATTAAGCAATTCTGGAGAAAAAAAAAACAACTGCATCATAGAAGGGAAAAAAAACACATTTTTCCAAATCCTCGCTGATTTATATCATACTTTTAACCCTTTGAATGCAAGAGATGGTCTCCACCTCTCTAGCACTCAAGGGGTTAATGGCGCTGTTTGAATAAATGTGAATTTTATTTGCACATTTTCATATAATAAAAGTTCCAATTTAGGCATGAGACTATGATTAAGTGGAGTTCTCTTCACGAAACACGTATGGTGGATCGTTACCTCCATCTTATCTGTGTACGCTTATCCCTCATCAAACTTTTGATATGTTTTTAAAATCCTATAATCCTATATAATAAAATGCTAGAGAGTTTGTCCAATGCAGTCATGCGTCAAAAAGGTTAACATCAATGTAAGTCTTATCTCTCAAATATTTATGGTTTGAGAGATATAACTTGCTAAAGTTACCTTTTCCTGGCTGTTTTACTCAAGTCTGCCATCTAGCTGACAGCTGCAGATTCCAGTCATTTGACCAGACTGAGGCTCTTCAGCAGAGCTGAAATCACGCTATTTATAAATAAAACTTCATTGGAACGGTCTACAAAGTGTGGTTGTAAACTACGGACACTTTGTAAACCATTCCAATTTAAGTATTTATCTTTAGATACCGTTATATCGGCGCTGCTGAAGAGCCGTATCTGGTCAAGCGACCAGAATCTGCTTCTGACAGCTTTACAGCTCGTCAAGCAGAAAAGGGAGGGAGCGGAGAACTTTATTTTCCTATATCTCTCAAACCATAACGGTCTGAGAGATACAAATAAGTGCAAATACTCTCTTTTAATTGTATCTACCATATAGTTAATACTTTTTTTCTGACATTACTATCCCTTTAAGGCAAGGGGACATGATTATGGTGCAGATGGTTTGCCCCAGAATTTTCCAGTACACCAGCCTCCGTAGCTTACATATAAACTGCAAAAAAAAGGCATTTGTGTTCTGTTAACCCCAGAGGCGTAACTAGAAGCCTCTGGGTCCTGGTGCAAGAAGTGCCACGGGCCCCCCGACCACCACATTGGCCCCCCTCGACCACACTGACCCCCTCCACAATGCCCCTCAATCTTCACAATGCCCCCATCTCCTACCTCCCTGGAGCTCCAGCATGGTCCTCTTAGTAATGCAGAGCGCTGGGAGCTGATGCCATCTCCCAGCGCTCTGCATTACTAGAGCGCCGGAGGGAGATTGTGGGTGCCAGGCGGAGGGGTCACAGGTGCGACCCCTAGAGTTACGCCACTGGTTAACCCCTTAAAGGGATAGTAATATTTTACAGTAAAAGCAGCTCCAATTAATCTTCATAGTATTTGAGCCATGCAGAGTGTTAATTCAATACTGTCAGAGTTGTAGTACAAGAGTAACTGAATGATAAAGTATCCACCTCCCGCCCCTTTAACCTAGTGTAAGCAGCCTCCCCTCAGATGTGGGATCTGGTCCCTTGACTGGACAGGTCAAAACAAGGGACAATCTTCTTACTGTGAGCATAAGGAAAACACTGCTCCCCTTGACAGGTATTTCAGGTTTTTCCTTATGATCACTGAAGATTGTCCCTCTCTGTGATCCATCCGGACAGTCTTGCTGCTCTGAGGTGAGCAGTGTTACATTAGTAAAAGGGGTGGAGGGGGATACTTTATCACAGGGATGTGCACAGACATTTTGGGGGGCAGGGGCTGAAATGAAAAAAGGGCACTTCTCGTAATTATTTATTCAAAATATATATTTAAAAAAAAGAAAAGAATTTACATCTCAGGAGCCTGTAGGCACAGAAATCTGAAGCACCCCCCCCCCCATTGGCCATCTCCACTGGACACCTCCACAATGCTCCTAATCTTCACATTGCCCCCCATCATCTCCATATTGCCCTTACATTGTCCCCTGTCAGCTCCACATTGCCCCCATCATCTCCATATTGCCCTCATGATCTCCAACTTACCATCACATTACCCCTATCATCTCCATATTGCCCCCATCATCTCCATATTGACCCATCAGCTCCAACTTACCCTGACATTGCCCCCATCATCTCCATATTGCCCCCCATCAGCTCCATATTGCCTTCAGCTCCAACTTACCCACACATACATTGCTCCATCATCTCTACATTGCCATCATCTGCATCTTGCCCCCCATCAGATCCATATTGCCCCATCATTTCCACATTGCCCCCCAGTGTCCGTTTCCTATCTCTTCCCTGGTGGTCCAGCGGCAGGAGAGGTCTGTATGTTCCTCCTTTGGCACAGACCTGTAGCTGCTGGAGTTCCTGCACGGTCTTCTCTTCATGTAGAGCTCTGGGAGATGATGTCATCTCCCAGCGCTCTGTAATACTAAAGAGCCAACGAAGGAGCGCAGCACCTACAGGTCTGTCCTGAAGGAGGCACAGACCTGACTGGGCGGTGGGGGGGGGGTTAGTGTGGGTGGTGAGGCAACTTTTTGTTTTGTTAAAAGGGTACGAGGGCACTTTGGACAAAAAGGGCAGGTGCTCAAGCCCCCCTTGGTGTCTATGTGTGCACCTGCCTGCTTTATCATTCAGTTACTCTTGTACTACAACTCTGACAGCATTGAAATAACACTCTCCATGGCCAAATACTATGAAGATTAACTGGAGCTGCTTTTATTGTGAAATATTATATCCCTTTAAGGACCAGTGATGTGTGCAAACCATTGCATCACACATCCTCTGTGGTTCCTAAGGGGTTAAATTCCAATATCTGACTTTATCAAAATATCTTCAAAAGACAGAAGGTCTTAGTACATAATTTCAGTGAGCTGCATAGTTACATGAGTAATGATTTCCCAACTCAAAACCTGATTTATCCCTTGTGAAGTGCTTCCAATTATGGCCAAGTTTCTATGGAGAAAAAGTTCTGGAAAATGACGTATGTGTGTGTGTGCATATGTATGTGAGTGTATTTATATATGTGCATTTGTGTGTGAGGGTAAATATATATATGTGTGTGTATTTGTGCATGTGTGTATATATATATATACTCTACCAATGTGGGACGGCGTTGGCCGTCATGTTATGACTGTTGGGCGCACATGTGTGAAATGTAGACACACTGATAAACACAGACATATGCAACACACAGGCAGACACATACACACAGTGAGCGGCAGAGACATGCAAAAGACATGCACATGCATACCGGAGATGCACACATGCACACAAATATGTAATAGAGATGTACACACACACATGCAACATACATGCGCAGACACAAATGCGTGCAACAGACATGCTCACACACAGGTAACAGATATGCACACATACACATGCAGCAGACACACATACACGCACACAGGCAACAGACATACGTTCACACACACATGCAACAAACATGTGCGTACATGCTACAGACACACATGCTACAGACACAGGCACGCAACCAACATATACACGCACGCACACGCACACAGACACGCAACAGACATACACACACGGAACCGACATGGAACAGACACGCAACAGATATGCAGACACGCAACAGACATACACAGATACGCCACAGGCATACACACACAGAGGGGACATTGACAGAGTGATAGGTGCCCCCCGTGTGTGGCGGTTACGGCTCTTGCTGGTTCTCGTAATCAGTAGGTTCTGAGTGTAGAAGTGGGGGCTGTGGCCACCCTGGGATTAGTGTAGGAGCGTTACAGTGCTGTGTAGGTAACAATGTGCAGTATGCAGAGAGTTAGAAGTAAAATGTAGCCCCCTAGGGACCAGAGAACATCACTTCACAATGTGTTGCCATCCTCCCTATGGTCCTGAAACAGTGAAATAAATGGTATTTGTTATTTACTTTACTTTGGGGCAGAATTTTACTATTATTCCTCTGTGTGCTTGACATGTAGAAGTGGAAAGCAGAAAATAAAAGATTATGGCCTAGATTTAAAGGCAACCGTTAAACCAGCCGCTAAGTGAAAAAGGCACATCGCTCGCAAATAATACAGGAGTTACGGCAGATTCAATAACTACTCTACGAGAATAGCTATCGAGCGTAGGCACACAAAAAACACTTAACACAAAACCCGTTGTCGCTCATGTTAATGCACAACGGGCGGACAAATCACACGATAACTGAGCTCCAAACAACATGTAACATAACGGCTGCCGTTGTCAAGCAACCCTGATTGATGCCCAAACAAATTCAAACACACATCCAATCCCAAAGCCCCAATGTATCAAATAACTTCAAATACACCTATATATACCCAAAAATAACCGCCACACACTGTCTGTTATCGAGTTCTTCAGAGCCAGATATCAGGACCCAGGAGCGGAGGATAGTGATCAGAGAGAGGGAGACAGGAGCGTTCATTGGAGGTAGAGGAGTTTTGGAGTTTGGAGAGAGGAGAGCATTGCACAGAATACGACACATAGCACACCTTTGCACATATTACATACACACATACAAACACATACACATACATACACATAGTCCTTTTATTTTATAACACCTCACACATTTTACTTTTATTTTTGACAGTGTGAATCTGGGAGTGAAAGTGTGTGACAGAGAGTGACTGGATCGAGTGTGTCTGTGAGGGCCTGTGGGAGTGCCTGGGTGTGACTGGGTGAATGATGGCGAGGAGAGGAGGACAGGAGAGAGGGATGGGGAGAGTAGTGGAGGAGGAGGAAGATCAGGAGGGGATCCCTCAGCAGAGCAGGGGTGGGAGAGGGAGATCCGCAGGGCGGAGGGGGACCCGGCCCACAAGAGCAGGAACACGCAGGACAGGGACAGAACCTGCAGTGGGACGAGGGGTAGTTGCTGGGGAGCACCCCACACAGTCAGGGTCAGACCAGGCAGGGCACTCCGGCTCTGAGTCATCCCATGCCGGAGCTGATGAGGCCAGGATCAGAGACCCAAAGTATACAGAGGAGGAGAACACGGCTCTTGTGGAAGCTGTCCTGGAGAGGCAGAGTGTTCTCCACCCGACAGCGAAGGTCCCTGGCCTGTCAGCGAGGAGGAAAGCAGCCTGGAACCAGATCTGCAGCCGGGTCAACGCGGTGGCTCCATGCAGACGGGACGTGGAGTCCATCAAGAAGCGATGGGGCGACTGCCGGAGGGTGGTCAAGACCAAGCTCTCCGAACTCGCCAAGCACGCCCGAGGCACTGGAGGTGGCCCACCTGTCCCTATCACCTTCTGCGGCTGGGAGGAGATGGTGCGCCAGAATATGTCCCCAACCCTGATCGAGGGGGTTGTTGGAGGAGCTGACACTGGGGATGAGAGGACCCTCCACACTACCGGTAAGTGCAACACTACAGAACAACACACTACAGCAACCAACACCAGCTGCACACACACTCACACCTCAACACATGGCCATCATTCATGCACACAACTGCACCAACACAGCACCCTGAGGGTTAAAAACAGGACACAACACAAGGACAAATATCAAGGTCCAACTTGGAACAAACCTGTCCAAGTCCTACTTCAACCCTCCTGTCGCTGTGCTCATCACACACAATACACAAACCATGCAGTTCCAAATGTCGACTGTCATCACTGTTCACACACAATGTCACCCATGTCCCCGCTGGGATGTCAGCACTTAACCCCTCGAGTGCTAGAGGGATCATCAATGCATCGATCAACAATGCTTTGGCAACCCCTCTGGGACTCAAAGGGTTAACCAGACAACAATCAAGTCAATAGGCCAACGATCACATGCTACACAGGGGACATTCACTAAGCGGTGACAAACACATGGTGGAGAGAAATTCACCCTCACACATCCTCATTTCACCAATACCAGTGTTAGCCTATGGAGAATATGCAATAACATGAATCAAGTTGCTAAGGTCCCATCGTATACACTCCATAGAAAACACTGGAAATGGGGAAATGAGATCACTGGAGAAGTCAGCATTATGTACACTCCATCATGTCAACAACACCGCTTACTGAATCACAAAAAGGATGGAGCAGGTCACACATCACAGTGGCACTGAGAATAACTGCTTGTATGTGCAACACACAGGCCTCAAACAATACCCCAGAATTAAAGGGGGAAAAAGTAGGCCTTGGTGTTGTGTCTGCAATCATTTACCCTAACTTCAAATGACATATCTCACATCTGATTCCCACATGGATCCTCAGGGGTGCTGATGCCATGGATGGATGGTACACCAGACACTGTTTGCAGGATACACATGGGAACCAAATATCATCCATTGTACCTTGGTCACCAACAGGCCATGAATGATAGATATCTCAGATTGAGTACGGTTGCCTCACTCAGAAGGATGGATGGGCTCATACTCAAAGAAAAACAGGCCTCAATCAGAGATATCCCTCACTACTGGCGTGATTGTTGCCCTTCAGGATTCAACTGGAACACACGACATGGACAGGATCCTGTCCAGTTCATCAATCTCTGATTGCCAGGGTGGTATCCCATGCCCTACAATGAAATGCATAGGATATGATCCTGACAACCAGAGAGTCACCTGTCAAGTAATGAAAAATTGTGAATTGGACGGCATCAGCTAAGAAGATAGGGTTGAATAACACTTGATTCCCACTGCACATCTGTTCAAACAAAGATATGCACACAAAGGAAAATGGTCAGATATGTACCTTTCAAATGGCTCAAAATATGTCCCAACACGATGTGAACCCAGAGATCATCTCACTGCCTGTGATTGCCCTACTGGCCAGATATGTGCATCCATCAGAAACTAACTTACATTGATACCATCCAAATACACATACCTAGTATATCCCACTCTACATAGATGGGATATACGAGGTATGCTCATATCCATCATATCAATCCAATGTATATTTTGATGGGTGCACATATATAGCCAGTAAGGCAATCACACCTACTGAAATGATCTCTGCCTTCATATCTGGAAAGGATATATTCATATCCATATGAAAGGTACACATCCACATGCATATATGACCATTTCTCCTTGTATGTAACTGTAATAGCATAGCAATTGTTAATTTCACCAACATGTGGATCCATGTTAGTCCTATCCCGCCAACCCTCATGGTTAGACAGATATCGCTCTATTTGACAGCTGGAGATTCCAGTCATTAGAACACACGGAGGCTCTTCAGCAGAGCCTAAATTGCCCCATTCAGAGATGGAGACATCTCTGAGATGGTCAACAAAGTGTGCCAGGTTTGCAAGCACACTCTGTTCACCATTCCAATGAGGTTTACATCTCTGAATGGGGCAATTTAGGCTCTGCTGAAGAGCCTCTGTGTGGTGAAATGACTGTCAAACATGTCAAAATGACTGTCAAATAGAGCAATATCTGTCTAACCATGTGGGTTGGAGGGATAGGACTAACATCGATCCACATCTATCTCTTACAATGCCTACAATATTACATCATGGTGAAATTAACCATTGCTATTCCGTTAAAGGGATAGTAATACCTAACATGTGAAAAGAAAAATATATTGCAGGGTTCATCCCCCGAGCAAAACAAGGGTATTCCCACTGCTCAAAGGTGTTTCATTCAAAATGTAGCACAGCTCATAGTTGACTACTCCAGCGGCAATATCACAGTGGCCTGGAACTCTAAAATGGCGATGTTGCTAGACCATCCTATGGACAGCTTACGTCCAGACGCAATAAATTCTCATAGGATAATGTAGCAACAGTGCCAATGTACAACTTCAGGCCACTGGGATATAGCACCAAAGCAATTCTACTCTGAGCTGGGAGACTTTTTGAACAAAAACCTCCTCCAGCAGTGGGAGTACCCTTGTTTCACTCAGGGTGATAAACCACAAAACATATATTTCCCTTTCTGCATTTCATGTATTAGTATCCCATTAATCCCATCATGGCTACGTTTACTAATCACACAATCTCAATTTTCCACACAGCTTATGGGCCTCCATCGCAGCAGGAGCCCGTGGAGGAGCCGACCACACCACCCAGTGAGGAGGATACAGAGGAGGGGACTAGCCACTGGGAAGCGTCTACAACCACCACACCTCCTCCCCAACTGGCTGCATCACCACTGCCTGCCTCTCAACTGCCTGCCTCTCAACTGCCTGCCTCTCAACTGGCTGCCTCTCAACTGCCTGCCTCTCAACTGCCTGCCTCTCAACTGCCTGCCTCTCAACTGCCTGCCTCTCAACTGGCTGCCCCTCAACTGCCTGCCCCACCACAGGATGCTCCACAAATGTACAGCGGATGGATTCAGGGGGAGAGATGGATGCATCCCACTAGCACCGGGAGCTATTACCCTCCAGCAGCAGCACCACCACCACCAGGGAGGCAATGGCTGCCCGGGAATGTGGCCACCAGCCAATATGGGCCATATTCCACCGAGATGGATCTACCCTCCTGGATGGCTCCCCAGCATGGCCCCAGGTATGATCCCAGGTGGGGGCCAAGCACCTACCACTGGCCAAGGTATGACCCTTGGCCACTTGACTACCAACACCTGGGCCTGATTGGGGAGCCCCAGCGCCCTCAGCCAAGGGACTTGTTCACCCCACCACCTCAACCAGCACAGACATCAGTGGGCAGCAGTGGGTCCCTTGATGTGGTGGGCACCCACACACCGTCTGTGCAAGCCACTCCACCAACACAAACAGCAGTAGCAGCCACAGCACACCCAGTACCAGCAGAGGAGACAGCAGAGGCTGGGGAGATAGAGGCTGAGGAGACAGCTGAACCTGTTGAAGCAGAGGCTGAGGAGACAGCTGAAGCTGGGGAAACAGAGGCTGAGGAGACAGCTGAAGCTGGGGAAACAGAGGCTGAGGAGACAGCTGAAGCTGGGGAAACAGCACATGTGTCACCGGCCACTCCCATCTCCAGCAGTCAACGCACCCCAGATCTGGAGGCTGAGTGCATGGCCCTTCAAAGAGGACAGCTCCGGGCAACCCACGCCACCAACGACAACCTCACGAGGAACCGGAGGGAATCCCGGAGGAACACGAACAGGTTGGAGACCAGAATCCAAGCTCTGGAGTCAGAGGTTGCCAGGGGGAACACACAACTCCACCAGATACATACGGGGATGATGGACATGTTTGCACAGGTGCTCGTGGAGTTGCGAGAGATTAACCGCAGGGAGAACCTGAGGATGGAGAGGGAGAACCTGCGTTCCACAGAGGGGTCCACTGCACCCACCACCCCTTCCAGTGTTACCCCAGAAGCCACACCTAGGGGACAGAGGGTGACAAGGCAATCAGCCAGGGCATCCACCTCTGGCACCAAGTCTAAGGCCCCCCCCCAAAAAAAAAAGAAATGAAAGGCCCAACCTGTCATCTGCCCCCTCAATAAATGAAAATTGTGCTTTTGAATCCTGTCTGATCTGCTGTGTAATCACTTATAGATTGGGTGGCAGGGTTGTCTCCAATGCATTGCCAAACAATGCAGTGAACTCAACTCCTGCCTGGGGGAAATGTTTGTGTGATGTTACAACATGGGTTCACACACACCCACACCGTTGTCCAAATTCACCTGGCAACCCATCCCTGTAGCCATATAACACAACAGTGTTACATGGCCATGATGTGTGTCAGATTTGATCAGAACATACCCCTTAGCACAACAACTGGTGCAACACTGAACATTCGTCTGCATCAATTGTTGTGTTTGAGGGGAAAACCAAACTAACAGCTATGCGACTTAGCAGGGAAATAACAAGCAGGACAGATTGAACATGCATCAATATGGTCTTTAAATCAAAATTCTATTGTGCAGCTGACATACTGGGGAACACAATGTACACCCTAGGATCTCAATGTGTGTGTTACACATTGTGATCCTAGGGTGAGCATTGTGTTCTCCAGCAAGTCAGTTGCACAACAGGAGTTTGAATCACAGCCTAACTTACTGCATAACCCAAAAATCTTCCTAAGATTTCATTGTGTAGCACGCACATTGGAACCTTAGGCTGAGCATTGGCTTATGTATTAAAGGGATAGTAAACCTTGAAAATAAGTTCATTCTATATTGTAGCCCTTAAAAAAACATGTAAAATGATATAAGTCTTATATCCCAAATCATATATGTTTGGTAGATAAGACTGATATCATTTTTCATGGTTTTTAAAGGGCTACAATGTGAAATAAACTTATTTTCAGGGTTTACTATCCCTTTAAGTTGTGTTGTTGTTTAACTAAGGTTATAACACACTTCACCAGTAATAACACTTGTCCACATGGTTGTTTTTGTTGATGTAGCCCATGTACTGAGATATGACAACCTACAGCAATCTCAGGACATTGATTATATTGAGCAACACACAAACCATGGACATCACATCACAGTGGAAGTGTGTCCCCTGTATCACCAGCTAATCACTCACAACACACATCAGTGTATCACTGCCATCATGTCATTGCATGTATACATCACAAAGTCCACTCATGGTCAGGCAACTAGTGGACTCCTGTGATGTAAATCATGCCTTCCTTTGTATGAGGGATACTGTAGCCTTGGGTACGGTTCCACATTGACAGGTGTTTGATCCAACATTCATTCATACAGACACGGATTGAGTAGTGATGTTTCTTGTGTATTTAGCCAATATGCATTAAACACTTGTATGAGCACAAAAAGGTACATCTGAACTAAATAGGAATACATTAGAAATGCTAGTGAACTGCTCATGTGTTGTCTACATCGTTTGGCATCTGTGTATGAGCAGTCTTACTGTACAGGTCTGATACCTGGATGTTAGTACACACATAAATTTGTGTCCATATGTGAATGTTCCAGTAGAGGTTGCTGTGAACATCAGGTCAAACATTGCATCACCAACACAATCACTTGGAACGCCAAGGGGTGAGCTTCATGGAAGTGTTGTCCAGACTTCAGTCCAGTCATATGGAAACTCCTCTGTTCAAGGATGGATCGTGCTATGGATGCCTGTGGGACAAGAGGACAGGATTTGGAACATCACCCTCGAAGTGATCGTCATGCAACAGCTACAACATCATGATCCTCTTAATCTTTCCCGTTACATAAGTCTACACAAACCACTGCTTTGTAATGTGTTGTGTACTGGTCTATGAACCATCATGGGGGGAACTAAGGGGATGTTAACCATCCTTAGGGATATTTGCCCCTGACATGGTTACACACATCATCAAATATGTCCTAATAGCTTCCTGACAACAATATATTTGGGCTGCCACTGTCAGAGACAGGCCAAATATGTTTGGTTCATGGAGCTAGTAGGACATATTTGTTAATGTGTGTATTTCTTTCTGGGGCACATATCACTGCACACACATACACACACACAGGGCAGCATGGTGTCCATGGAGATGTGATCCACATTTCATGAGCTCCATGTTGTGTAACACACTATTACTGTCGATCCACCCCTCTGCTGCTTTCTTCAACTGTAGCAAGCTACTGGTCCCATGTCCCCACGAATGCCCCCTGAACCCCTTATATGACAGAGTTCTATTCGATGCATTGGCTTGGATGAGACTCCCTTGCTACAGGGGTACCATGGTTGCTATGGGTCTGATCCTAGCAGAACACTTTAGTTGGTGCCTAGGGAGCTGTGGGATATGCTGAACAAGGTTAAAGTGTTGTACCTTGGTTTCCAGGGGGGGCATGCATGATATCCTTGAGGTAGCAGTATCAACATGGACGACAGGTTGTCAGGTGTATTCGGAATCTCTAGGCCCAATCTGACTGGTCCACGGAATAGTTGATGCTGGTGGTCCATACTGCAGCCAGTGACAGGGCTGTGTCACTGATCCTGTGGGGTGAAACAGAACATGTGTGTTGTGGTGGGTGTGTATGCATGGATTGTGTGCATACATGTATTATACTCACAGCAGAAGTGATCCCTGATCAATCTGTCCCTTGTCTGCATCCCTGTTGGGGTTTCCTCACACTCAACGATATCCACAGGGTCTTCAGGTCTGGGTGGGGGATGGACATCGTCGATGAGTCTGGTGTCCACCGCGATATTATGTAGGATGGCACATGCCACGATGATGTCGCAGACCTTGCCTGGTGCATACTGCAATGCTCCCCCCGAGTGGTCCAGACATCGGAATCGGGACTTGAGGAGGCCGAAGGTCCGCTCAATGGCATTCCGTGTTCTGGCATGAGCCTGGTTATATCGTTCCTGGGCATCGTTTTGGGGATTGGCGACCGGGGTGAGGAGCCATGGCTTGCATCCAAAGCCAGCATCACCTGTGGAAAGTGAGTGACATGGTGTGACAAGGAGCACATATTGTGTAAATGTTGTTTTCTGTGGTGAACGTACTAGCACATGTGTATGTGGTGTCATTTGGTGCTGTTAACTCACCCAGAAGCCATCCGCCTGTATAGGTCCCATTTTCGAAATCCCTCTGCACAGATGAATTTCTGAGTATATGTGAATCGTGACAGCTCCCAGGAAATTTCGCACAGACATTCATTATGGCCAGGTTGCTGTCACACACCATCTGCACATTCATGGAGTGGAAGTTTTTGCGGTTCAGGAACATATGTCCCTGACGTGCTGGTGCTTTGATACGGACATGGGTGCAATCTATTGCACCCATGACCCTGGGCATGCCTCCCCTTGCATAGAAGCCCTGCTTCAGATGTGTCCACTCCATATCGGTGATGGGGAAACGTATGTAGGTACTGGCCTTGGCTTTGAGGGCTGGCAAGACCTGGGCCAGCACCCTGGAGAATGTGGCCTGGGACATGCCAGATGCGTAACCCTCTGTCGACTGAAAGGCGCCACTTGCCATGAAGTGTATGGCACACAGGAGTTTTTGAAGGCCAGTTAGAGCATGGTTGTGGGTGCATATGGGATCCACCTGCTCCTTGATGACCTCATACAGGGCTATGATGCTGTGTGGCCTCAACCTGTAGCGATCAATAACCTCGTCATCGGTCATTCCAAAGAGAGTGACCCTTGGACGGTATACCCTGGGCCTTGGTGGTCGTCTATGCATCCTGGGCTGCTGCAGGGGTCCCTGTGGCAGCTGGGGAGCATCCTGTTGCTGCAGCTGTGCATCTGCAGGCAGGTGTCCTCCGGGTGGGGATGGGCTCCTGTGTGGCTGCTGAGCCAGAGCCTCCTCACTTGCAACAGGTGGAGGCTGTTGATGAGGAGTGCTTGGAGGTTGCTGATGTTCCCCAGCTCTCTCCCTTGCACGCCTTCTCCGCAGCCTTCGCAACAATATGTAACCCAACATACTGTTTGCTCTCTCTATCTGTCTCTATCTGTCTCTCTCTCTCTATCTCTCTCTATCTCTCTCTATCTCTATCTCTCTCTCCCTCCCTGAGTGGAAAACAAGCCACAAGTGAGTGTGTTGAGTTGTCCCTTTAAGTACTTGCTAGGGCGTTGTGTAGGTGTGTTGATGAGGTGAGTGCTGACCAATGGTGAGTTGTTTTTGTCCAGGTAAGTGTTAGCAGGTGTGTGTGTGTTATAAGATGTGGTGTGTTGTGCTTGTTCTGTGTGTGCCATTTGCGGACGTGCAGTTGTGGGGTGCAGGTGGCGTGTTGATGTTGCCCAGGTGAGCTTGTATTTGCAGGTGTCCGCTTTGTGTGATGACCCCCATTGTTCCGTGCCATGTTGTGTTGTTGTTTTTGTGTGTTATTGTCCCTGTGGTGTTGGTTGTTGTTGTTTGTGTAGTGATTTGTGTTGTGTGTGCATGTTTTTGTGTTGTTTTGGCATTGCACGGGTTAATTTTCCCATTTACATGGTTGTGCGGTAAGCATTTGGTGTGTTTTCCTCTGTAACGGGTGTTTTGTTTTGGCCTTTAAGTGTCTAACGTGTGTGAGAAGTGGGTCTTAACTTTTAGCCGTTAGGTGTGTCTTTTTTTCAGCCGTTATCAGTACCGCAAGCCTTTGAATAGCTCTGGGGTATGTTTTTCCATGCGTCTGAATGCACGTAAGTGTATCGGCCGTAAGGATTCTACAACTGCCGTTAGCTGTTGTTTAGACGGATCTTTGAATTGCAACATGACACTTAACGCACCCGTTAGTGATTTTTTTTGCTAACGGCTGCCTTTAAATCGAGCCCTATGTGAGAGAGAGGTTTATAGCAGCATGTTAACCCATAGAGTGCCCTGCAGTATACAGTGGTGAGTTATGTCAGTTTACCCTTTGAGTGCTGGAAAAGCATGCAATGCATTATGGTGCAATGCATTAGTTACCCCTCTGGCACTCAAAGGGTTAAACAGAGTGCTGTTAATTAATCCCAATCACGTAAATAATGTAGATTCAGCGACCCACATTACTGACCCTGGTGCAGCGGAGACACTATTCTCCCCACAATGTGCCTCACATTGTCCGGATCCAGTGCGAGAGGAAGAAGCCGCTGTTGATTGTGAGGAAACAGGCCTGAGCCTAGGGACTTGTAGGGGTATTGGCCGTGGAGAGGGCATGCTGGGAGTGTGTGAGTTGAAGAAAGAACAGGGATCTTCGTGGCCATGTAGTGTCCATGAGAAAAAAGGGTCCAAAAACCCCCAACATGGTCGCACTGGAAAAAGTCAAGAGTATATAATATTTTAAAGGGATAGTAATAATTCTATTAAAGCTTATCTTTGAGCCTTGTTTATATTTTTAGTAACATGTACACTATATTTAATTACTTTAATTACAATAGTTAAAACTGTATTGAAGCCAAAAGGATCCCCCTCCCGCCACTTCTGGCCCCTCCCATTAGATGTGGAATCCGGTTGTGGGACCGGACGGATGCAGCGAGGGACAAACTTCATTCAGTAACTATAATGAGCTCCTTGATGAAGGAGTACAGGATTTTCCTTTTGCTTACTGAAGATTGTCCCTTGGCACACTCCATCCAGACCAGACTGAGAGGCTGAGTGACGCAGGGAAATGGGCAGGAGGGGGATCCTTTTGGCTGGAATATCGTTTTAAGTACAACACAGTAAGTAGTTAAATATAGTGCTACATGTTAAAAAAAAACATAAAGAAGACTCAAAGATAAAGTTTAATAGAAGTATTACTATCCCTTTAACCCTATAAGTGGCAGAGGGTGGCAATGCATTGCATACCCCTGTGGCACACCAAGGGTTAACCATTTGAGTAGCATAGGCATCTGACATCCCTCCCTCCCTTGTACATTACTCCCCTGCAAGGTAAGAGTGTATAAACCTACTGACACCTCTTTGTGTAACTGAATAAATTATTTGCAGCAAGAGTAAAGTATTTTATTTACGTAGACTAGTTTGAAAAGAGATATATTTAAGATTAACTACACGTATATGTGAGTTTTATTGCTGTGGAGCAATGTGATACACACTACTTATTCTGATCTCCAGAAAAGAGGGACAAAAGGGTAGAAAAGAGGGACAGAGGGATTTGTATCTCAAAAAGGGACTGTCCTTCCTAAAGCGGGACACTTGGGAGGTATGAAATGTTGTTTTTTATTTCTCCTTTACTTTGGGTCAGAATTGCAGTATTGTGCCAGTGTGTGTCTGGGTTGTGCAAATGGAAAGCAGAAAATAAAAGTAGCATTATACCAGAATGTTAACCCTTTGAATGCCAGAGGGAGCTGCAATGCATTGTGCACCCCTCTGGAACTCAAAGGGTTAAGGTATAGAGAGGCACACTTGTGGAGTCCCCTGAGGGGACTGATGTGGTGCTGATGTGGAGAGACCAATGAGGTAATTTGGGTTCAAAGTGGGCGTTGCTTAATCGCAAATAGGGGGCAGGGCTTAACATAAATGTGAAAAAGTGTTAGTAACAGGCTGAGGAAGGAGGAGAAGTGGGAGGGAAATGGAAGTTTACAGTGTGAGGGGGTTGAACACACTCCCTCCTATGCTTCTGGTCTGTCCTGTGGGGTAAAAGTTGATACACAACCCTGTGGCAGTCAGTGGGCTAAGTGTGTACCTGATGGCTGCCTGTTCTCTGTCTTGCATGACAAGTGATGACACCCATGAAATAACTGAGCAATGAGGACCTACCTTAACCCTTTGAGTGCCATTTTGTTCCCCTGGTGCTGCAGCTTCCCTTCAGTGGCTGTACTACAGGTCCTGCTGAGGCCACTGGGAGTCAGAGTGAGTGGCTGTGTGTATGTGTGTCAAAGTATATATGTCTGTTTGTGTGTGTCTGTCTGTCTGTGTGGTGTGTGTGTGTGGATGTGTGTGTGTGTCAGCCATAGTTCTTTCTGGTTAAGCAGGAAGTTGAGGGAGGGAAAACCCTGCCCACTCCTGTCCAAATCACACACCTCTGTATCTCCAGCATTGCTAGTATGGAGGAGATTTCTATATCCCCTCCTTACTGCCACCCCTGGGTGTGTGTGTGTGTGTGTGATTGGTGCTGTGTGTGTGTGTGTTTGGTGCTATGTGAGTGGGGCTTGTGTGTGTGTGTCTGTGATTTAGGAGCAAATGGAAGCCAGTTTGTTTTTTTTCCTCAGTTTGTATAGTGGTGGGCGGGCTGGATACTGGGGGCGGGTCAACTCCCTGCATGATTTTCACAGGAGTAGCAGGGGCTTAAGGAGGAAGCTTTGGACTTCAGGTAAGAGCAGCACCATTGGGAGAAGCGTGGGACCGTCCTACTGTAATGGTTTTTTATTGAACACTCAGACAGTTTGGTAGGATAAAATAGTAAAGCTTTATTAGTCAGGATAAAGCGTAACAAGGCCCTACACAGGTCCAAACTTTACACAGAATACAGTAAGATAGTTTGACACAGGTCAGGGCAATACAGATGGCAATAATGATAAGGCTCTACCGACCTTACCGAATACCGGGTAAGGCAGCCTGGTAACTAATGCCACAAGGAACAGAGGAGGCTCTACTGGCCTTACCGAATACCGGGTAAGGCAGCCTGGTAACTAATGCAACAAGAAATGGAGGAGGCTCTACCGGCCTTACCAAATACCTGGTAAGGCAGCCTGGTAACTGATGCAACAAAGAATAGAGGAGGCTCTACCGGCCTTACCGAATACTGGGTAAGGCAGCCTGGAATAGCACAACCGGAGGCAACAGTAGTGAATGGACTGACAAGTAGTAATCCCGCTAGTGACCGGAGAGCACTGGCTGAGTAGCACGTAACGGAGGCCACACTGAATCACAGGCTGAGAGTAGCGCAACCGGAGGCAACATTAGTGAATGGACTGACAAGTTGTAACAACGCTAGTAACCGGAGAGCACAGGCTGGGTAGTACGTAGCGGAGGCCACACTGAATCACAGGCTGAGAGTAGCGCAACCGGAGGCAACAGTAGCGAATGGACTGACAAGCTGTAACACCGCTAGTGACCGGAGAGCACAGGCTGGGTAGCACGTAACGGAGGCCACACTGAATCACAGGCTGCGAGTATCGCAACTGGAGGCAATAATAATGAATGGACTGACAACAATATCGAGGGCAGCACAGAGAGCGTTAGTCAGCCAAAGTCTGGATCGGTACACTGAGAGCGGTAGTCAGCCAATACCTGAATCGGTACACAGGGATTGGAAGTCAGCCAAGCCTGGATCAGTACACAGAGAGCGGTAGTCAGCCAAGCCTGGATCGGTACACAGAGAGCGGAAGTCAACCAAGGCTGGATCGGTACACAGAGAGAGGTAGTCAGCCAAAGCCTGGATCATTACACAGCGAGCGGAGGTCAGCCAGAGCCTGGATCGGTACACAGAAAGCTGAACAGGAACAAGGTCAGACGAAACCGGATCATACACGGAACAGGAGCACAGAATAAACGTAAGGTCAGGAACACCACAAAAGGGCACCGGCCTAGTGACAGAAGGGCGTGTATAAAGGCAAGCCCTGGGAGGGGCTAGCCGGCCATGACCAATAAGAGATAGCAAAGACAAACCCGGAAGTAGGAATGTCGCAAAGGGAATCACGGCACCGTGATACCTACCTGCTCTCTGGCGCTCACACACTACAGTGATCGTTCCCGTCTCTCCTGTGTAATACTATAGTGTGCGCATACTTTACTCTTAACCCTTTTAGTGCCAGAGGGGTATGCTTTACAATGCATTGGCTAACACTCTGCCACTAAAATGATTAATAAAGCAACTGCCAAAATACTAGCCTTCGCCAGCGCTTGAACTACAACACCCAGACGCCTAAGCGCCTCCCACTACTATTATCATTAAACCCGATGCATCACTTTAAATCAGCCCTGGCACTGCCCCGAAAACGCTTCACTTTTAAAACAGCACATTGTAAACAATGCTGCCTGCATTAAGCATGTCCCCTTGATTTTAAGGGCGAAATGAGAATCTCGTTCTGCATATTAGCGCAAGTTTCTCATGTCGGCTCTTTAAACATCACTCCCCGCAGCATCCAACTTATTGGCCGCATTAACCCTTTCAGTGCCTCCTACCATCTAAGAGTATAACACAGTCATCAATCCACATGCTATCTTCTGTTTGCAGATAAGAGGAGGTCAGAGGCACTCAAAGGGTTAACGCAGGCAATAATATGGATGCTGCTGGGAGAGCAGTGTAAAGACGCGACATGAGAATGTGGCCATGCTGTTTACAATGCGCTATTTTAAAAGGATACCCTGTACAAGGCCATTGCTATGGCCTACCAGGACTTCAGAAAGTTTCCGAGCTGTAATTGGAGGCCGTTTCACATAAGCAGTAGAACAAATATCCCAGTCGGCTGCTCATGGCAATATAAGCAATCTGCTGTTATTTAGTGGGGCATCAGAGCCCAGTGTAAGTGTTGATAGCTGTACAGTACAATTTCCCTTGCGGAGCACAGTCCACCCGGTCCAGCTCACCCCACCGGACACTCATAAGAACTGTGTATGTAAATCGTCTTCACTGGCAGCTCAGAAGTGCACAACATTTACACATGGAGCTTTTATGATGGCAAATTGGCAATGTGGAGATGATGGGGTCAATGTGAGAGTAAGTTTGAGCTGATAGGGGCAATATGGAGCTGATGGGGGCAATATGGAGCTGATGGAGGGCAGTATGGAGATGATGGGGGGCAAAGTGAGGGCAATATGGAGATGATGGGGGCAATGTGGAGAGGATGGGGGCAGTGTGAGTTGGAGCTGCTGGGGGAAATGTGAGGGCAAGTTGGAGCTGATGGGGGCAATATGGAGATGATAGGGGGCAATGTGAAGGTTAGGAGCATTGTGGAGGTGTCCATTGGAGATGGCCAATGGGGGGAAGCTTCAGATTTCTGTGCCTACAGGCTCCTGAGATGTAAATCCGGCCCTGGGTGCACAACGAATTGCAACACCCTCTGGCATTCAAAGGGTTAACATGCTAGCATAACGCTCCTTTTATTTTCTGCTTTCTATTTTAACAACCCAAACACACACAGGCATAATACTGCTATTCTGGCCCAAAGTAAAGGAGAAATAACGATTGTTACCTACACACCACTGTAAAGCTCCTACACTAATCCCAGGGTGGCCACAGCCCCCACTTCTACACTAAGAACCTACAGATTTGGACAACCAGGAAGAGTTAGAACCTCCACACATGGGCGGCACCTATCACTGTGTCAGTGTCCCCTGTGTGTGTGTGTGTGTGTGTATGTCTGTTGCGTGTCTGTGTATCTGTTGTGTGTCTGTATGTGTCTGTTGCGTGTCTGTGTATATCTGTTGCGTGTCTGTAGCATGTCTGTCGCATGTATGTGTGTGTGTCTGTGTGTGTCTGTATGTCTGTTGTATCTGTGTATATCGGTTGCGTGCATGTATGTGCATGTGTCTATTGTGTGTGTGTGTCTGCTGTGTGTGTACGTGTGTCTGTAGCGTGTGTGTGCTGGTGTCTGTAGCGTGTGTATCTGTCTGTAGAGTGTGTGTGTCTATAGTGTGTGTGCGTGTTTCTGATGCATGTGTGTGTATGTTTGTTGCATGTGTGTCTATGCATATGTCTGTTGCATGTGTGTGTGCATGTCTGTTACCTGTGTGTGTGTGCATGTCTGTTACCTGTGTGTGAGCATGTCTGTTGCACGCATGTGTGTCTCTGCATGTTTTTTTTGTGTGTGTACATCTCTGTTACATATGTGTGTCCATGTGTGCATCTCCGTTGTGTGTGCATGTCTTTTGCATGTTTCTGCCGCTCACTGTGTGTATGTGCCTGCCTGTGTGTTGCATATGTCTGTGTTCATCAGTGTGTCTATATTGTAGCCATATTAGGCCAGTGATGCAGATGTAAAATAACAAACAAAATTAGTATCTTGGACTAACAGAATTTTGGATTGACAAACTTTTGGGATAAACTCCCTTTCTCAAGTGCTTTAGAGTTGAGAAAGGGAGTTTCTCTCGAAAGCTTGTCAATCCAATATTTTGTTAGTCCAATAAAAAAGGTATTACAAGATATGTATTTTGTTTGTTATTTTACCTAGATATAGATATATAGATATAGATATGTATATCAACATTTTGTGTCTGTGTACACCATCTTCAGGGCAAGGAGGTCAATGTTTTGAAGTGAATCCAAGCAAAGCAGGGTAACATCTCCATGGCATTATCTTCCAATGTCAGTGCCTGCTCTAGAGCATATGATCACTTTAAAGGGATAGTAATGTTTCAAAATAAAAGCAGCTCCATTTGGGCCATGGAGAGTATTATTTCAATACTGTCAGAGTTGTAGTTCAAGAGTAATTGGAATGATAAAAGTATCCCCCCTCCCATCCCTTTTACCGAGTGTAAGACACCTCCCCTCAGATGTGGAATCTGGTCTCTTGACCTGACAGATGACAACAAGGGACACTCTTCTTACTGTGAGAACAATGAAATACCTGCCACCATTGCTAGGTTTTTCCCTTATGTTAATTGAAGATTGTCCCTCTCTGCAGTCTACCTGGGCACCTCCCTTCTGATCTGGCTGAGCAGTGTTACATCAGTAAATGGGGCAGGAGGGGGATACTTTATCATTCAATTACTCTTGTACTACAACTCTGACAGAATTGAAATAACACTCTTCATGGTCCAAATACCATGAAGATGATTTTGAGCGGCTTTTATTTTGAAACATTACCATCCCTTTAATGCATACAGCACACACCGACACCATCATTAAGGCAGTAATGCCAGCAAACCCCAAACACCACAAGTGTTTAACCCTTTGAGTGCCAGAGGCATATTGCATTGGATATCCCTTTGGCACTCGAAGGGTTAATACCGCATGGCAAATAAACCCTTACACTCTCACTCTACCCTCCCCTAAGTGCCGGCTTCATTAACAGGAACATTTTTGGCATAAGTTGTTTAGCAAATTGGCATTAGGCAAACTTTGGACTAATTAATTGGTTCCAGAGCATGTCCTAGAGTGGAATTGTATTAGCACATCTCCCCTAGTGGTGTTTGGGACAATAAAAGATTTTGCAGCAATACACACACTTAAAGGGACAGTAATGTTTCTCACAATAGATCCAATTAACATTCATAGTACTTGGGCCATGGAGAGTGTTATTTCAATACTGTCATAGTTGTTATTCAAGAGTAATTGAATGATAAAGTATCCCCCTCCTTCCCCATCCCTCCCCTTTTACTGATGTAACACTGCACAATGTTTGCTATATCTTCCCAGTGTCTTTGTCTTAGATACCCTGCAGGCTTTTGAAAGGCATTTTTGGCATTTTCCCTTATGTATAATGCTAATCACGACTGCATGTTTTTCTTCATATCTGTTTATGTATATTTATACATTTTAAAAACTAATAAATCTTTTAAAACAAAAAAAAAACAATAAAACATGAGCAGTCACAAAAAGCGCATACATTTACCGAATTCAAGGAATAGCGAATGTTCCACTCTCTCACATTCCATCAACAGAATCCAGATCAAAATGAGGAAAAGTGCTATAACAAGTACGGAGTTGGCCCCCAGGTCCATATCATCAGGGCTTAAGGGAGCAACCTATTTATTGTCAAACTGAAAATTTTTTTTATATATATATATATATATATATATATATATATATATATATATATAATATACACTACCAATGTGGGACGGCGTTGCCCGTCATGTTATGACCATTGGGTGTACATGTGTGCAATGTAGAAAAACTGATGAACACAAACATATGCAAACACACAGACAGACACATACACACAGTGAGCGGCAGAAACATGCAAAAGACATGCACACACACAGACACACCGGAGATGCACACATAAACACACATATGTAACAGAGATGTACACACACGCAAAAAAACATGCACAGACACACATGCGCACAACAGACATGCTCACACACAGGTAACAGACATGCACAAACAGGTAACAGACATGCACACACACAGGTAACAGACATGCACACACACAGGTAACAGATATGCACACACACATGCAACAGACATATGCATAGACACACATGCAACAAACATACACACACATGCAACAAACATACACACATATGCAACAGATACACACACACTCTACAGACACACACACACATGATACAGACACATGTACACACACACTACAGACACACACAGCAGACACACACGCACGCACTCAACCGATATATGCACACACACGCAGACATACAGACACACGCAGAAATGAAACAGACATGCGGCAGACACGCAACAAATATACACAGACACGCAACAGACACACACAGACACGCAACAGACATACACACACATAGAGGGGGACACTGACACAGTGATAGGCACCCCCGTGTGTGGAAGTTCCAGGCTCTTGCTGGTCCCCTGGGTCTGTAGGTTCTGAGTGTAGAAGTGTGGGCTGTGGCCACCCTGGGATTAGTGTAGGAGCGTTACAGTGCTGTGTAGGTAACAATCGATATTTCTCCTTTACTTTGGGCCAGAATAGCAGTATTATGCCTGTGTGTGTGTTTGGGTTGTTAAAATGGAAAGCAGAAAATAAAAAGAGCATTATACCCTTTGAATGCCAGAGGGCGTTTGCAATGCATTGTGCAGTGCACCCCTGTGGCACTCAAAGGGTTAAGAAATAGAGAGGCATGTCAGAGTTAAATAGCAGTTGAAAGTGTATTCATACCTGGGAACTTTGACTTGTGGAGTCCCTGGAGGGATCTCATGCGGTGCTGATGTGGAGAGGCCAATGGGGGCAATTTGGTTAAAAGTGGGCAGGACTTAATCGTGAGTAGGGGTGGGACTTAATAGACATGTGGAAAAGTGTCAGTAATATGCTGGGGAAGGAGGAGATGTGGGAGGGAAATGCAAGTTTACAGTGTGAGGGGTTTGAACACACCCCCTGAGGGGTAAAACTTAATACACAACCCTGTGGCAGTCAGTGGGTTAAGTGTGAATCTGATGGCTGCCTGTCCTCTGTGTTGTATGGCAAATGATGATAGTGCAGAAATAATTCAGCAATGAGGGCCTACCTTAACCCTTTTGTTCCCCTGCTGCTGCGGCTTCCCTTCAGTGGCTGTACCACTGGGAGTCAGAGTGAGTGACTGTGTGGTGTGTGTGTGTTTGATGCTGTGTGTGTGTTTGTTTGATTCTTTGGTGTTCTGTGTTTTTTGTTTTGGGCTATGTGTGTGTGTGTGTTTGGTGCTGTGTGAGTGGGGCATGTGTGTCTGTGGTGTAGTAGCAAGAGGCAGTCATTTTGCTTTCTCCTCAGTTGGCTAGTGGTGGGCAAGCTGGATAGTCCTGTGAAAATCACGCCCCCATTGAATCACCCAATGGGAGCAGTGACTACTCCTTACTGCCACCCCCTGTGTGTGTGTGTGTGTGTGTGTGTGTGTGTCTCCTGAGGAGACATAAATTATGTAATGAGCCATTCTCCTCTATGTGTTTGTCTACTGAGGAGACATACATTATGTAATGAGGCTTTCTCTTTTATATATATGTAGAAGAATATATATGTGTGTGTATATATACATACACAGTGTGTTGGGTGGAAGCACTCACACATATTGGTGGGGATTCACTAAACGGTGATAAAGAGGTGATAAAGCAGAGATGACTTCTTCAGTGATATAACTTCTCCAATTCCTATGTTATTCTATAGAGTCTATGCACTAAGATAGTGGTTGTCAATCAGGGTGCCTTGGCACTTTGGTGTGCCGCGGACGTCAAATTAGGGCGCCCCATGTTTTCTATGTAGGCATAGGGAAATTGTTATGTATGATATGTTTATTTTTATTACTATGACTGTAAGACATATAATATAAGTATATTTATGAATTGTACCCTTTATTATGCCCTTGATAAATTACATTAAACATGGTAGGGGTGCCCTGAAAGTTCCAGATTGCATGTTTAGGGTGCTTTGAGCAAAAAAAGGTTGAGATTTCTTCAACTTTGGAAATCTTAGTGAATAGTCTCTATAGAATAACATAGGAACTGGAGAAGTCAACTCCCCTTTATTACTTCTTTATCACCGCTTAGTTAATCTCCCCCAAGGAGTCTTCAGGATGCCTGGGTGCTGAAGTATGGCTTAACATAAATACTGGAAGGACCACAGTGCTCACAGGGCTTCTATGTGACACAAAATGTATTGGTGCAGGTCAACGTTTCAGCCAGGAGCAGCTGCCTTCCTCACTGGAAGGCAGCTGCACCTGTCTGAAATGTTGACCTGCACCAATACATTTTGTCTCCCAGAGAAGCCCTGTGAGCGCTGTGGTCCTTCAGCCTATATATATATATATATATATATTATATATATATACTATATATATATATACAAGATATTTTTAATTGCCAGTGGGGGAGGGGGCTTAGCCTGATTTACATTAACTTTACCATGGAGAGTAACATACGGATAACTGCCAAGCATCACCAAAAATGTATTTGGACTCGTGTAAAGGATGAAGTCAGCCTTCAGCACAATGGGATGGGGGGTCATGGAACATTTAAATGAAATTAAATAAATTACATGCGTCTACTGAACAGGCACAAAAAGGCAATGTTCTAGTTCAAGAAAAATACCATATGAACAGAGCTTTTACCCCTTGAGGATCAGAGATGGAATGTAGCACATGCAAAGCAATGGTCCTCGAGGGGTTAATGAATGTAGAGTTTGGTCTGTGGTCTCAAGGTAAATGTTCAACTTACTAGACGCTGATTTAAAGAGGACCTGTCACCTTTCCAAACACTCCGTTCAGTGGAAACCTCCATCCTAACCCTTTAAGTGCAATGCATTTATCACCCCTCCGGCACTCAAAGGGTTAAAACATGTGTTGGTTTTTTTATACTAAAAGCCATGTATTCTGGAGCAAGTAAATTGGCTTATAAGGAAAAGTACAAAAATCTCAATTGATTTAAACATTTCATTGAATATTCCTCTCTAACAATTTATTGCACCCCACTGGTGGTGTAGGCAGCTTGAACAGATATTATTAATGAGACAGAAAGCTGTGTACATGACAGGTCCACAGTGAAACTAGCACTCAGATAGAGCTGTATCGGGCAGGGCTGGGAGCACACCTTACAGTAAAGATGGGGCTGCACTGGGGGCCCAGAGGATGAGTAGAGGAACCAAATGGGCAATGCCTGGGTACTTCCTCCTGTGGATCTCCAGGAGAGGGATCATGGGCCATGGCCAGCCTTCAGTTAATGGCGTGATTTGCGTCATAAAAAGGGTGGGTCTTAATCAGCTGGGCAGGACTTAACTGGGGATTGGGCAGGAACTGGGAGGAACAGAGTGAGAAGTATAGGAAGTGAGTGGGACAGGGTGGGAAGGAAGAAAAGTGGGAAGAACATGATGAGAAGGAGGAAAATTGGGTGGTAAGTGGGGGGAACAGAGGAGAGGACATGGGTGGAAACAGGGCAGGAAGGAGGAGGAGAAATGGGAAGGGAAGGATGAGAAGTGGGAGAAGTGAGAGGGAACTGGGAGGAACAGGGTGAGAAGGAGGAGAAGTGGGTGAGAAGTGGGAGGAACAGGGCGAGAAGGAGGAGAAGGGGGTGGGAAGTGGGATGAACAGTGTGGAAGGAGGAGAAGTGGGCAGGAAGTAGGAGGAACAGAGTGGGAAGGAGGGGAAGTGGGTAGGAAGTGGGAGGAACATTGTGGGAAGGAGGAGAAGTGGGCTGGAAGTGGGATGAACAGGGTGGAAGGAGGAGAAGTGGGCAGGAAGTAGGAGGAACATTGGGGGAAGGAGGATAAGTGGGCAGGAAGTGGGATGAACAGGGTGGAAGGAGGAGAAGTGGGCAGGAAGTAGGAGGAACAGAGTGGGAAGGAGGAGAAGTGGGCAGGAAGTAGGAGGAACAGAGTGGGAAGGAGGAGAAGTGGGCAGGAAGTAGGAGGAACAGAGTGGAAAGGAGGAGAAGTGAGCGGGAAGTAAGAGGAACAGGGTGGGAAGGAGGAGAAGTGAGCGGGAAGTAAGAGGAACAGGGTGAGAAGGAGGAGAAGTGGGCGGGAAGTGGGAGGAACATTGTGGGAAGGAGAAGAAGTGGGCAGGAAGTGGGAGGAACATTGTGGGAAGGAGGAGAAGTGGGCAGGAAGTGGGAGGAACATTGTGGGAAGGAGGAGAAGTGGGAGGAACATTGTGGGAAGGAGGAGAAGTGGGCAGGAAGTGGGAGGAACATTGTGGGAAGGAGGAGAAGTGGGAGGAACATTGTGGGAAGGAGGAGAAGTGGGCAGGAAGTGGGATGAACAGGGTGGGAAGGAGGAGAAGTGGGCAGGAAGTGGGATGAACAGGGTGGGAAGGAGGAGAAGTGGGCGGGAAGTGGGAGGAACAGTGTGGGAAGGAGGAGAAGTGGGCGGGAAGTGGGAGGAACATTGTGGGAAGGAGAAGAAGTGGGCAGAGTGTCTCAGGTAGCTCACCACAGCCAGATAATTAACCTCTGTCCCTGAAGACCCGGTAATTAACACTAAAAACCAGAGTCTCAAGGGCAGATCGGGAGTTATTATTGGGAAATGTAGGTTCTTCTTTAACCCCTTGGATGCCAGGGGATGCCCAGTGCATTACACTAGACAACCCCACCCCCCAGTACACACAAGGTTAAAAAGGACTGTTGCAGTTCTGGATCAAACTGCACTACAGAGAACAAAAAAAAAAGTCCCATTGATTTAAATGGCAGCTTTAACCCCTTGAATGATAGAGGTTTCCAATGCATTGCAAAGCTGTGCACGACAGAGCGCTCTGACAATTCAAGGGGGTTAACCCGTCCATTTACATTATGTTGTTGTATTTATATTAACTCCTTGAGGGCCAACACAATCCACTGCATACCCCTCTGATCCTCATGGGGTTAACCCTTTGAGTGCCAGAGGGGTACGAAATGCATTGCAACCCTCTGGCACGCAAAGGGTTAAATCAGCCTTATAGAGCTACATGTCAGCTGTCAGGGATCACAGCACATACCATACAAGTGGTATTAAAGGGATAGTAATACTTAAAATGTAAAAAAAATGTTACAGGGTTTATCCCCCTGAGTAAAACAAGGGAACTCCCACTGTCTGTGTTTATCAGTGTGTATACGTTTCAGACACGTATTCCCAACGGTCATAACATGACGGGCAATGCTGTCCCACATTGCTAGTATATATTTGTGTTTGTGTATATATATATATATATATATATATATATATATATATATATATATATATAAAAAAAAGAAGACTTTGTGCCTGGCAAAACACACTCAGGGGAGGCAGAAAGGAGGAGTTACTGCTCCCATTGGGTGATTCAATGGGGGAGTGATTTTCACAGGAGTTACAGTTGGCCCGCCCACAACTATACAATTTACCAAAAAAACAAAATGGCTGCCACTTGCTCCTACACCACAGACACACACACATCACACACACACACACACACAAGCCCCACACACACACTATCTCTCATACACACACACATCACTCACTCACACACACACACACACAAAAGCAAGCAGAGGAGGAAACTTTGGACTTCAGGTAAGAGCAGCACCATTGGGGAAGCGGGGGTCATCCTACCTGCTCCCTGGCACTCACACACTACAGTGATTGTTCCCGTCCCTCCTGTGTAATACTATAGTGTGTACATACTTTAGTGCCAGAGGGGTATGCTTTACAATGCATTTGCTAACACTCTGCCACTAAAATCTATATATATAAAAGAGAAAGGCTCATTGCATAATTTATGTCTCCTCAGGAGACACACACACCCAGGGGTGGCAATAAGGAGGGGTCACTGCTCCCATTGGGTGATTCAATGGGGGCGTGATTTTCACACCAATTGCAGTGCACTGCTATTGGTGTGAAAATCATGAAGGGAGTTGGCCCACCCCCACTATGCAGCCCGCCCACCACTATCAAAGTCAGAAAAAAACAATATGGCCGCCACTTGCTCCTACACCACAGACAAACACACACATGCCCCACTCACACAGCACCAAACACACACACATGCCCCACTCACACAGCACCAGACACACACACACCCCACTCACACACACAAAAGCCAGAGAGAAATATGGCTGACACACACACACAGTCACTCACCCTGACTCCCAGTGGCCTCAGCAGGACCTGTACTACAGCCACTGAGGAACAAAATGGCACTCAAAGGGTTAAGGTAGGTCCTCATTGCTCAATTATTTCTTCACTGTCATCATTTGCCATACAACACAGACGACAGGCAGGCATCAGGTACACACTTAACCCACTGACTGCCACAGGGTTGTGTATCAAATTTTAGCCCTCAGTGAGTGTGTTCAAACCCATCACACTGTAAACTTGCATTTCCCTCCCACTTCTCCTCCTTCCCCAGCCTATTACTAACACTTTTCCACATTTTTCTTAAGCCCCGCCCCTACTCACGATTAAGCCCCGCCCCTTTAACCCAAATTGCCCCATTGCTCTCTCCACATCAGCACCACATGAGGGACTCCACAAGTAAAAGTTCCCAGGTATTACACACACATGCCCCACTCACACAGCACCAAACACCCATACACACACACAAAGCCAGAAAGAAATATGGCTGACACACAGTCACTCACCCTGACTCCCAGTGGCCTCAGCAGGACCTGTAGTATAGCCACTGAAGGGTGCTGCATCACCAGGGGAACAAAATGGCACTCAAAGGGTTAAAGTAGGTCCTCATTGCTGAATTATTTCTTCGCTGTCATCATTTTCCATGCAAGACACAGGACAGACAGCCATCAGGTACACACTTAACCCACTGACTGCCACAGGGTTGTGTATCAAGTTTTACCCATCAGGGAGTGTGTTCAAACCCCTCACACTGTAAACTTGCATTTCCCTCCCACTTCTCCTCCTTCCCCAGCCTATTACTAACACTTTTCCACATTTCTCTTAAGCCCCGCCCCCTACTCGTGATTAAGCCCCGCCCCTTTAACCCAAATTGCCCCATTTGTCTCTCCACATCAGCACCACATAAGTCCCCTCCAGAGACAACACAAATCAAAGTTCCCAGGTATGAACACACTTCCCACTGCTATTTAACTCTGACATGCCTCTCTATAACTTAACCATTTGAGTGCCAGAGGGGTGTACAACTCATGCGTGCATGTGCTTCTGTGCATATATGTTGCGTGTGTGTGTGTGTGTAGATCTCTGCTACATATTTGTGTGCATGTGTGCATCTCCAGTGTGTGTGCATGTCTTTTGCATGTCTCTGCCGCTCACTGTGTGCATGTGTCTGCCTGTGTGTTGCATATATCTGTGTTTATCAGTGTGTCTACATTTCACACACGTGCACCCAACGGTCATAACATGACGGCCAACGCCATTCCACATAGTGTATAAGCGCCCAACATGTGTCACTTAACCCTTTCACTGCCAGAGGACTATACAACTCATTACACAGCAATGTGTTGCATACCTCTCTCACTCTCAGAGTTAAAGTGCTTCACTCCAACCAACTGCTACACTAGGTCTGTATAATGCAGTAACCCTACAGCCCTGTATTTCATGTCTACTTCGTGCCTCTTCAAGAGACGCATGTAATTTATTTAATTTCGTTTAAATGTTCCATGACACCAATGCCATTGTGCTGAAGGCTGACTTCATCCTTTACACGAGTCCAAATACATTTTTGGTGATGCTTGGCAGTTATCCATATGTTACTCCCCATGATAAAGTTAATGTAAATCAGGCTAAGCCCCCTCCCCACCTGGCAATTAAAAAAAAAAAATCACACACATACATATATATATATATACGTATATATCTATATATATATTTATAGATATAAAAGAGAAAGGCTCATTGCATAATTTATGTCTCCTCAGGAGACACACACACCCAGGGGTGGCAATAAGGAGGGGTTACTGTTCCCACTGGGTGATTCAATGGGGGCGTGATTTTCACACCAACTGCAGTGCACTGCTATTGGTGTGAAAATCATGAAGGGAGTTGGCCCGCCCCCACTATGCAGCCCGTCCGCCACTATCAAAGTCAGAAAAAAACAATATGGCCGCCACTTGCTCCTACACCACAGACAAACACACACATGCCCCACTCACACAGCACCAAACACACACACATGCCCCACTCACACAGCACCAGACACACACACACCCCACTCACACAGCACCAGACACACACACACACACACACCCCACTCACACACACAAAAGCCAGAGAGAAATATGGCTGACACACAAACACACACACAGTCACTCACCCTGACTCCCTGTGGCCTCAGCAGGACCTGTACTACAGCCACTGAGGAACAAAATGGCACTCAAAGGGTTAAGGTAGCTCCTCATTGCTCAATTATTTCTTCACTGTCATCATTTGCCATACAACACAGATGACAGGCAGGCATCAGGTACACACTTAACCCACTGACTGCCACAGGGTTGTGTATCAAGTTTTATCCCTCAGTGAGTGTGTTCAAACCCCTCACACTGTAAACTTGGATTTCCCTCCCACTTCTCCTCCTTCCCCAGCCTATTACTAACACTTTTACACATTTATCTTAAGCCCCGCCCCTACTCGTGATTAAGTCCCGCCCACTTTTAAAACAAATTGCCCAATTTGTCTTTCCACATCAGCACCACATAACTCCCCTCCAGAGACAACACAAATCAAAGTTCCCAGATATGAACACACTTCCCACTGCTATTTAACTCTGACATGCCTCTCTATAACTTAACCATTTGAGTGCCAGAGGGGTGCACAACTCATGCGTGCATGTGTTTCTGCGCATATATGTTGCGTGTGTGTACACCTCTGCTACATATTTGTGTGCATGTGTGCATCTCCGGTGTGTGTGCATGTCTTTTGCATGTCTCTGCCGCTCACTGTGTGTATGTGTCTGCCTGTGTGTTGCATATATCTGTGTTTATCAGTGTGTCTACATTTCACACACGTGCGCCCAACAGTCATAACATGACGGCCAACGCCGTCCCACATAGTGTATAAGTGCCCAACATGTGTCACTTAACCCTTTCACTGCCAGAGGACTATACAACTCATTACACAGCAATGTGTTGCGTACCTCTCTCACTCTCAGAGTTAAAGTGCTTCACTCCAACCAACTGCTACACTAGGTCTGTATAATGCAGTAACCCTACAGCCCTGTATTTCATGTCTACTTCACTGTCTATGTATAGTCATTTCTACCCCTCACCCATTACTTTACTTTAACACTTCACTGTCCCTCCTCTCCCCAATCTCTCATCTCCTCCTCCCTTGTCACCCCCACTCACCTATCCCCTAGCCATTCATCCATAGTCCCAATCTCGCCATTTTACTCCAACATCACTATTACATTATCTATCACTGCATCTGTCACTTAACCCTCTGTCTGCCAACCTATTTCTTCAAATGTACTGCAGTAGCCACTGCTGTAATCTAAATTATTCCTTTACTCAAAACATCTTCTCACATTGACCTTCACCAAGTACACTCACTTCAACTGTAAGGATACAAGACCTTATTCATCAAGTAACACAGCACACTCACTTCAACTGTAAGGGCACAGGGGTTTATTCATTAAGTAACACAGCACACTCACTTCAACTGTAAGGATACAGGACCTTATTATCAAGTAACACAGCACACTTACTTCAACTAGGCTTGCCACCCAGCCGGTATTTTACCGGCACAGCCAGTAATTAGGACCTTAGAGCCGGTGCCGGAATATCTACCGGTATTTGTTTGTGCGACGTGTACAGAGTCAGTCTCCTCCACTCAGCCCTATATGCCAGCTGCTCATGTGGCTCACTTAAAGTCGTCAGCGTCCACGCACCATCACCAGCCAATGAGTGAAGAGTATTTGGACATCAATGGTCCTCATTGGCTAGCTGGTGTGTCACGCTTACCTGGTGTATGTGTCTGAGTCTTGTGACTGACAACGGGGAGTCAGGGATTGCGGCAGTATGCATGCGCTGTGAGAGTGTCAGTACTCAGAGACTGTGGTGCACTGTGCACAGGAGGCAGTCTGGTCGGAATCCACTGGACCACTCGATGTCTGCGGCCTATACAGTTCAGCTCATCCTCGGTCTCTCCTGCTCCCCGGCTCCAGCCCTGCCAGAACTTGGAAGTAAACAGCACCGCCCTCAGCACGCACACACTTCCAGGTATGACGTGACAGAGGTCGGTAGAAGGCCAGAAGAAGCGGGCCTAGTGTTAATAATCCCTTATTGGTAGGCACTCAGTTGTCCTTGGCCAAGTGTAGGCAACCTACAGCTCTTCAGCTATAGCTGACTGGTGGAGAGGATGGGAGCCGTTTTTTATCAAAGTTAAACCATCCACAAACATGTATTTACAACTTAAAAAAGTGCTACAGCCCATCTGCAAAAGACTTAGAAAAAAAATATATTACAGTATGTAACTGATGACCTTTATGATGGTCGCTCTGCTTTATTTTACAGAGATACATATGGTTACTGAGACAGTTCAGGGCATTTCTGTGATGAATCTTAGCAATAACAGATAATGTCACCACTACAATTGTCTTAATGGGATGTAGATATTTGTGTATTTAAGATCTTAGTGATTTGTACACATAACACTATGTGCATCTATGTCACACCTGTAGTACACATGTACTGAGCGAGAAAAGTAAGTAAATGTTGTGTCCTGTCTGTGTACAAACACTGGGCCTTATATATACAGGCAAAGTAGATCCGTTCTGCGCAAACCATCTGTACTATAGAGGACAAATACGGCCTTCAATGCAGTGCAATGTATTTCAGTATTCAAGCAACTTGACTAGGCCTCAAAGGCTTAATTGGGAGGTCTGATCACCTTTGTGTGTAGGGGATCCTTCACCACTCTGGCCTGGGAGAGCTTAGTTTGAGAGAGAGAGAGAGAGAGAGTGAGTGTTTAGTCTGAGAGACACAGAGAGTGCTTAGTATGAGAGAGACAGAGTGTTTAGTCTGATAGAGAGAGACAGAGAGTGCTTAGTCTGAGAGAGAGAGAGAGAGAGAGAGTGCTTAGTCTGAGAGAGAACAAGTGCTTAGTCTGAGAGAGACAGAGAGCACTTAGTCTGAGAGAGAGAGTGAGTGGTTAGTCTGAGAGAGAGAGTGAGTGCTTAGGCTTAGAGAGAGAGAGTGCTGAGTCAGAGAGAGAGAGAGTGCTTAGTCTGAGAGAGACAGAGAGTGCTTAGTCTGAGAGAGAGCGTGAGTGCTTAGTCTGAGAGAGAGCGTAAGTGCTTAGTCTTAGAAAGAGTGAGTGCTTAGTCTTAGAGAGAGTAAGTGCTTAGTCAGAGAGAGAGAGTGCTTAGTCTGAGAAAGACAGAGAGTGCTTAGTCTGAGAGTGAGTGCTTAGTCTGAGAGAGAGTGAGTGCTTAGTCTGAGTGAGAGTGCTTAGTCTGAGAGTGGTCATGCAACGTTGAGTGGTTTTGCCCCTTTTTTGGCTCCTCCCTTTTGTGACTCCGCCCTCACACAGCTATGGCCGGTATTTTTTTTAGGAAAAGGTGGCAACCCTAACTTCAACTGTAAGGATACATAGTCTTTTTCATCAAGTAACACAGCACACTCACTTCAACTATAAGGATACAGGGCCTTATTCATCAAGTAACACAGTGCACTCAATTCAACTATAAGGATACAGGGCCTTATTCATCATGTAACACTGCATACTCACTTCAATTGTAAGGATACAGGGCCTTATTCATCATGTAACACAGCACACTCACTTCAACTGTAAGGATACAGGGCCTTATTCATCAAGTAACACAGCACACTCACTTCAACTGTAAGGATACAGGGTCTTATTCATCAAGTAACACAGCACACTCACTTCAACTGTAAGGATACAGGGCCTTATTCACCAAGTAACACAGCACACTCACTTCAACTGTAAGTATACAGGGTCTTATTCATCAAGCTGAAGAGCTGCAATTAAAACATTTTTTACAACTCTTATCAGCATATCTACATCACTACTGCGTCTGTCACACACTGTCTACATATCTGACATACGTCATGTATGTGTGTGTCTCTCTGTATGTATGCGTTTCACAGTGTGTGACACTCTGTCTCTTTAAGTGCGTGTCTTTAAAACTGCATATTTCTGTTTCACACAATGCCTCTCTGTGTTAATAAAGCAACTGCCAAAATACAAGCCTTATCCAGCGCTTCAACTACAACACACAGAAGCCTAAGCTCCTCCTACCACTATTATCATTAAACCCGCTGCATCACTTTAAATCAGCTCTGGCACTGCCCCTGAAAATGCTTCACTTTTAAAACAGCACATTGTAAACAGAGCTGCCCGCATTAAGCATGTCCCCTTGATTTTAAGGATGACATGAGAATCTCGTTCTGCATATTAGCACAAGTTTCTCATGTCGGCTCTTTAAACGGTATTCCCCGCAGCATCCAACTTATTGGCCGCATTAACCCTTTCAGTGCCTTCTACCATCTGCAAGTATAACACAGTCATCAATCCACATGTTATCTTCTGTTTGCAGAGAAGAGGAGGTCAGAGGCACTCAGAGGGTTAATGCAGGCAATAATATGGATGCTGCTGGGAGAGCAGTGTTAAGACGCCACATGGGAATGCGGCCATGCTGTTTACAACTTGCTATTTTAAAAGAATACCCTGTGCAAGGCCGCTGCTATGGCCACCAGGACTTCAGAAAGTTTCCGAGCTGTAATCGGAGGCCGTTTCACATAAGCAGTAGAAAAAAAATATACCAATCGGCTGCTCATGGCAATACAAGCAATCTGCTGTTATTTAGTGGGGCATCTGAGCCCAGTGTAAGTGTTGATAGCTGTACATTACAATTTCCCTTGCGGAGCACAGTCCACATAGTCCGGCTCACCCCACCCGGCACTCATAAGAACTGTGTATGTAAATCGTCTGAGCTGACACAACATATACACACGGAGCTCTTATGATGCAAATTGGCAATGTGGAGAAGATGGGGTCAATGTGAGGGTAAGTTTGAGCTGATAGGGGCAATAAGGCGCTGATGGGGCAATATGGAGCTGATGGGGGCAGTATGGAGATGATGGGGGCAAGTTGGAGCTGCTGGGGGCAATGCGAGGCTAAATTGGAGCTGATGGGGGCAATATGGAGATGATGGGGGGCAATGTGAGGGCAATATGGAGATGATGGGGGCAGTATGGAGATGATGGGGGCAGTGTGAGTTGGAGCTGCTGGGGGAAATGTGAGGGCAAGTTGGAGCTGATGGGGGCAATATGGAGATGATGGGGGGGCAATGTGAAGGTTAGGAGCATTGTGGAGGTGTCCACTGGAGATGGCCAATGGGGGGAAGCTTCAGATTTCTGTGCCTACAGGCTCCTGAGATGTAAATTGGGCCCTGGTTGCACAACGCATTGCAACACCCTCTGGCATTCAAAGGGTTAACATGTTGCTATAATGCTCCTTTTATTTTCTGCTTTCCATTTTAACAACCCAAACACACACAGGCGTAATACTGCTATTCTGGCCCAAAGTAAAGGAGAAATAACGATTGTTACCTACACACCACTGTAAAGCTCCTACACTAATCCCAGGGTGACCACAGCACAAACTTCTACATTCAGAACCAACAGATCCGGGGTGCCAGCAAGAGCCAGAACTTCCACATGGGAGGTGGCTATCACTGTGTCAGTGTCCCCTCTGTGTGTGTCTGTGTATGTCTGTTGCGTGTCTGTGTGTTTCTGTTGCGTGTGTGTGTGTGTGTCTGTTGTGTGTCCGTGGCATGTCTGTCGCATGTCTGTGTGTGTCTGTATGTCGTTTGCGTGTGTGTGCGTATATCGGTTGCGTGCGTGTATGTGCATGTGTCTGTTGTGTGTGTATCTGCTGTGCGTACATATATCTATAGCGTGTGTGTGCTGGTGTCTGTGCATGTGTGCGTGTGTCTGTTGCATGTGTGTGTATGTTTGTTGCATGTGTGTCTGTGCATATGTCTGTTGCATGTGTGTGTGTCTATCTGTTACTTGTGTGTGCATGTCTGTTACCTGTGTGTGAGCATGTGTGTTGCATACATATGTGTCTACGCATGTATTTTGCATGTGTGTGTGTATACATCTCTGGTACATATGTGTGTACATGTGTGCATCTCCGGTCTGTCTGTGTGCGTGCATGTCTTTTGCATGTTTCTGCCACTCATTGTGTGTATGTGTCTGCCGTTGTGTTGAATATATCTGTGTTCATCAGTGTGTCTACATTTCACACACGTGCACCCATCTCAACATTTTGTGTCTGTGAACACCATCTTCAGGGCAAGGAGGTCAATGTTTTGAAGTGAATCTAAGCAAAGCAGGGTAAAATCTCCATGGCATTATCTTACAATGTCAGTGCCTGCACTAGAGCGTATGATCACTTTAAAGAGATAGTAATGTTTCAAACTAAAAGCAGCTCCAAATAATCTTCATAGTATGTGGGCCATGGAGAGTGTTATTTCAATACTGTCAGAGTTGTAGTACAACAGTAATTGAATGATAAAGTATCCCCCTCCCATCCCTTTTACCTAGTGTAAGCCGCCTCCCCTCAGATGTGGAATCTGGTCTCTTGACCGGACAGATGACAGCAAGGGACAATCTTTTTACTGTGAGAACAATTAAATCCTTGACTGTCCCTCTCTGTAATCCACTTGGACACCACATTGCTGCTCTGAGGTGAGCAGTGTTACATCAGTAAATGGGACGGGAGGGGGATACTTTATCATTCAGTTACTCTTGAACTACAACTCTGACAGAACTGAAATAACACTCTTCATGATCCAAATACCATGAAGATGAATTGGAGCGGCTTTTATTTTGAAACATTACCATCCCTTTAATGCATACAGCACACACGTCACCATCATTAAGGCAGTAATGCCAGCAAACCCCAAACACCATAAGTGTTTAACCCTTTGAGTGCCAGAGGCGTATTGCATTGGATATCCCTTTGGCACTTGAAGTGTTAATACCGCATGGCAAATAAACCCTTATACTCTCGCACTACCCTCCCCTAAGTGCAGGCTTCATTAACAGGAACATTTTTGGCATAAGTTGTTTAGCACATTGGCATTAGGCAAACTTTGGACTAATTAATTGGTTCCAGAGCATGTCCTACAGTGGAATTGTATTAGCACATCTCCCCTAGTGTGTTTGGGACAATAAAAAGATTTTGCAGCATTACACACACTTAAAGGGACAGTAATGTTTTACAATAGCTCCAATTAACATTCATAGTACTTGGGCCATGGAGAGTGTTATTTCAATACTGTCATAGTTGTTATTCAAGAGTAATTGAATGATAAAGTATCCCCCTCCTTCCCCATCCCACCCCTTTTACTGATGTAATACTGCACAACGTTTGCTACATCTTCCCAGTGTCTTTGTCTTAGATACCCTGCAGGCTTTGAAAGGCATTTTTGGCATTTTCGCTTATGTATAATGCTAATCACGACTGCATGTTTTTCTTCATATTTGGTTATGTATGTTTATACGTCTTAAAATCTAATAAATCTTTAAAAAAAAAAAAAAAAAAAACGAGTCACAAAAAGCGCATACATTTATAGAATTCAAGGAATAGCGAATGTTCCGCTCTCTCACATTCCATCAATAGAATCCAGATCAAAATGAGAAAAAGTGCTGAGTTGGTCCCCAGGTCCATATCATCAGGGCTCAAGTGAGCAACCTATTTGTTGTCAAGCTGAAAAAAAATTAATTATTTATATATATATATATACTAGTTGAACAGCCCGTTACATGGGCCACAGTGCCACTGCCACCCGGTTGCGGGTCAGTCACGCGGAGTAGAGACTGCCCACACCAGGGCTGATACAGAGCCTCTGTATCAGCCGCTGCTCGGGCAGTCTCTACTGCGCATGACTGCAGCACGCGCAGCAGTATCTACTGCGCATGTCGCGGCGTTACATACGTTTTAGCGAATTATTATATAGGATATATATATCTATATATATATATATATATATATATATATATATATATAGTGGGTGGTAGATACAATACTAAACAAAATTTCACATACCAGTCAAGCCATAAGACTTGCTTTTCCCAAAGAAATCACACTTTTGCAGTGGTGTTACTACTGCAAGGGATTCTGGGTAGGCATATGCAAATAAGCTTATTTGCATATGCCTACCCAGAATCCCTTGCAGTAGTAACACCACTGCAAAAGTGTGATTTCTTTGGGAAAAGCAAGTCTTATGGCTTGACTGGTATGTCAAATTTTGTTTAGTATTGTATCTACCACCCACCAAATTTGTGCTCCATATATATATATATATATATATATATATATATATACACACTCTACCAATGTGGGACAGCGTTGGCCCTCATGTTATGACCGTTGGGCGCACTTGTGTGAAATGTAGACACACTGATAAACACAGATATATGCAACACACAGACAGACACATACACACAGTGAGTGGCAGAAACATACAAAAGACATGTACACACACAGACACACTGGAGATGCACACATGGACACACATATGCAACAGAGATTTACACACACGCAACAAACGTGCACAGACATACATGCACGCAACAGACATGCTCACGCACAGGTAACAGATATGCACACACAGGTAACAGATATGCACACACACACATGCAACAGACATGCACACACATGCAACAGATATGCACACAAGCTACAGACACAAACATGCTACAGACACACACACTACAGACACACACAGCAGAGACACACACATGCACGCAACCGATATATGCACACACACGCAGACATACAGACACACACAGAAATGCAACAGACATGCGGCAGACACGCAACAGATATACAAAGAAATGCAACAGACACGCACAGACATGCAACAGACATACACAGACACACACAGAGGGGACACTAACACAGTGATAGGCACCCCATGTGTGTGGAGGTTCCGGCTTTTGCTGGTTGTCTGAATCTGTAGGTTCTGAGTGTAGAAGTGTGGGCTGTGGCCACCCTGGGATTAGTGTAGGAGCGTTACAGTGGTGTGTAGGTAACAATCATTATTTCGCCTTTACTTTGGGCCAGAATAGCAGTATTTTGCGTGTGTGTGTGTGTGTTTGGTTGTTAAAATGGAAAGCAGAAAATAAAAGGAGCGTTATACCAGCAGGCTAACCCTTTGAATGCCAGAGGGTGTTGCAATGTGTTGTACAGTGCACCCCTTTGGCACTCAAAGGGTTAAGAAATAGAGAGGCATGTCAGAGTTAAATAGCAGTGGGAAGTGTATTCATACCTTGGAACTTTAACTTGTGGAGTCCCTGGAGGGGAGTCATGCGGTGCTGATGTGGAGACGTCAATGGGGCAATTTGGGTTAAAAGTGGGCAGGGCTTAATTGTGAGTAGGGGCGGGGCTTAAGAGAAATGTGGAAAAGTGTTAGTAATAAGCTGAGGAAGGAGGAGAAGTTGGAGGGAAATGCAAGTTTACAGTGTGAGGGGTTTGAACACACTCCCTGAGGGGTAAAACTTGATACACAACCCTGTGGCAGTCAGTGGGTTAAGTGTGAATCTGATGGCTGCCTGTCCTCTGTATTGTATGGCAAATGATGACAGTGAAGAAATAATTCAGCATAAGGGCCTACCTTAGGGCTCGATTCAAATGTTGGCGTCGCCAGAAAAAACTGGAGACGCTGCTTTTAACGTCAATTGAGCAATGCAAATGTTCTACTAGAAACAAGCGACGCCAGTTCTGAAACAGACATCGCCCGTCGCCAGAACAGCAAGATCTCACCCATAGAGGATAATGTACAAACGACGCCAAAAGCTATTCAAATGTTGTAGTTAGGGCTAACTCGCGTTAAATTGCAACATTTCTCTCCAGAAATCTAACGCCTATTTTTTTTGGAGTACAGCACACAAGTAAGAGTAGAAAACCCACGTCTCCAGTTCTGAATAGCATTCTCTGTGCTTTTCCCTACCCAGCCACTAGGGGAACACAGAGAAGGCTTTCAGCACCATGGACAGCTTTGAATGCCATAGGGATGTGCACTGCTCACCCCTGTGGCATTCAAAGGGTTAAAATCAATAAAACTAGTACACCAAGCACTACACAATGCCCCCTTCCACATTCCCCCCATTACTATGTCACATATATTGCATATATGTGACATACTAACCCCATCCACATCCACCTCATGGACTTCCATGTAGTGGACAAATCTGTCTTTTATTCCACAATTAACCCTTTGAGTACCAGAGAGGTAGGAAAGCATTGCTTAGCATGTTTCCTACCCCTCTGGTACCCAAAGGGTTAATAGGCAACGTATGGACTACATACATTGCCTATATATATGTGTGTGTGTGTGTTTTAAACTTTTTTTAATTAAAATACTGTGATTAGACAGTTTAACTTAGATCTCATTCATTGTTAACCCCCTACCTCCTGTGTCCCATTGCTATTAGTACTTTTGCTCCACTCTTCTTCAAACTGAGAGTGGAGCAAAAGTACTAAAAGCAAAGGGACACAGTAAGTAGGGCATTATAAATAGATGAGATCTAAGTTAACCCTTCGCACAAGGCGTTGCACAAGGCGACGCCAGGCAGCTGGGCACAATGCCAACGCAAGAGGAGAGGTATTGGAGGAAGCGGGCAGCAAATACAAGCCTACCACCCGCTTCCTCCAATGTCTCTGTCCCCTCCTCCCGCTTTCTCCAATGCCTCTCTATGCACAGGGGTTTTATTATGCTGCGGGCTTCACAGCCGCCCGCAGCAAGGGAAAAAATAATAAATAAATAAATAATAACCAAAAATAAAGAATAATGATAAATAAATAATAAAAAAATACAGAATGTATACATAAAGCTGAGGGAAGCGCTGCAAGCACAGGGCAGCCTGCTCCCTCAGTTGTATTTAACCCTTTGAGTGCCAGAGTGGTACTCAACGCATTGCTTTGCAATGCGTTGCGTACCACTTTGGCACTCAAAGGGTTAACTTAGATCTCATCTATTTATAATACCCTACTTACTGTGTCCCTTTGCTTTTAGTACTTTTGCTCCACTCTCAGTTTGAAGAAGAGTGGAGCAAAAGTACTAATAGCAATGGGACACAGGAGGTAGGGGGTTAACAATGAATGAGATCTAAGTTAAACTGTCTAATCACAGTATTTTAATTAAAAAAAGTTTAAAACACACACACACATATATATATAGGCAATGTATGTAGTCCATACCTTGCCTATTAACCCTTTGGGTACCAGAGGGGTAGGAAACATGCTAAGCAATGCTTTCCTACCTCTCTGGTACTCAAAGGGTTAATTGTGGAATAAAAGACAGATTTGTCCACTACATGGAAGTCCATGAGGTGGATGTGGATGGGGTTAGTATGTCACATATATGCAATATATGTAACATAGTAATGGGGGGGGATGTGGAAGGGGGCATTGTGTAGTGCTTGGTGTACTAGTTTTATTGATTTTAACCCTTTGAATGCCACAGGGGTGAGCAGTGCACATCCCTATGGCATTCAAAGCTGTCCATGGTGATGAAAGCCTTCTCTGTGTTCCCCTAGTGGCTGGGTAGGGAAGCACAGAGAAAGCTGTTCAGAACTGTCGACGTGGGTTTTGGATTTTCTGACTGAACTTGATACTTTGCAGTGCTGTGATTGGCTGTGGTGCTAGGTAACATTTTTATCGTGTGTTTTTAGGTAAGATTTTCTATGCGACGCAGGTTTAAGGTTAACGTGTATTTTGTTGGTTATCGCTCGTTAGGCTTTCTAGGTAAGGAAGATTTGAATCTCACGTTACCTGGTCTTGCTTAACGAGCGAAGGCAGTTTTTTTCTTCACGTTGGTTTTAACGCCAACATTTGAATCGAGCCCTTAATCCTTTGAGTGCCATTTTGTTCTCCTGGTGCTGCAGCTTCCCTTCAGTGGCTGTACTACAGGTCCTGCTGAGACCACTGGGAGTCAGAGTGAGTGACTGTGTGGTGTGTGTGTGTGTGTGTGTTTGGTGCTGTGTGTGTGTTTGTTTCTTTGGTGCTCTGTGTTTTTGTTTTGGGCTGTGTGTGTGTGTTTGGTGCTGTGTGAGTGGGGCATGTGTGTGTGTGTTTATGGTGTAGTAGCAAGTGGCAGCCATTTTTTTTTTCCTCAGTTGGATAGTGGTGAGCAGGCTGGATAGTTCTGTGAAAATCACGCCCCCATTGAAGCACCCAATGGGAGCAGTAACTACTCCTTACTGCCACCCCTGGGTGCGTGTGTCTCCTGAGGAGACATAAATGATGTAATGAGGCTTTCTCCTCTATGTGTGTGTCTCCTGAGGCGACATAAATGATGTAATGAGGCTTTCTCTTTTATATATATAGAAGATATATATATATATATATATATATATATATATATATATATATATATATACAGTGTGTTGGGTGGAAACACTCACACATATTGGGGGAGATTCACTATGCTTTGATAAAGAGGTGATAAAGCAGAGATGACTTCTTCAGTGATATCACTTCTCCAATTCCTCTCTCCAATTCTCTCTCACAGTCACAGTCTCACACAGTCTCACACTCTCGCAGTCTCACACTCTCGCAGTCTCTCACAGTCTCTCTCGCAGTCTCACACAGTCTCTCTTGCAGTCTCACACAGTCTCTCTCTCAGTCTCTCTCGCAGTCTCTTACACTCTCTCACACAGTCACAGTCTCACACAGTCTCACACAGTCGCAGTCTCACACAGTCGCAGTCTCACACAGTCGCAGTCTCTCACAGTCTCACACTCGCAGTCTCACACAGTCCCTCACACTCTCAGTCCCTCACACTCTCAGTCCCTCACACTCTCAGTCTCACATAGTCTCTCTCGCAGTCTCACATAGTCTCTCTCGCAGTCTCACACAGTCTCTCTCGCAGTCTCACACACTCGCAGTCTCACACACTCGCAGTCTCACACAGTCTCTCTTGCAGTCTCTCAGTCCCTCACACTCTCACAGTCCCTCACACTCTCACAGTCCCTCACACTCTCACAGTCTCACACACTCTCACAGTCTCACACACTCGCAGTCTCACACAGTCTCTCTCGCAGTCTCACACAGTCTCTCTCGCAGTCTCACACAGTCTCACACTCACAGTCTCACACTCACAGTCTCACACTCACAGTCTCTCTTGCAGTCTCACACAGTCTCTCTCGCAGTCTCACACAGTCTCACACTCACAGTCTCACACTCACAGTCTCACACTCACAGTCACACACTCACAGTCTCTCTCGCAGTCTCACACAGTCTCTCTCGCAGTCTCACACAGTCTCTCTCACAGTCTCTCACAGTCTCTCACACACAGTCTCTCACACACCGTCTCACACACACTGTCTCACACAGTCTCTCACACAGTCTCTCACACAGTCGCAGTCTCACACACTCGCAGTCTCACACACTCGCAGTCTCACACAGTCTCTCTCGCAGTCTCACACAGTCTCTCTCGCAGTCTCACACAGTCTCTCACACTCTCACAGTCCCTCACACTCTCACAGTCCCTCACACTCTCACAGTCTCTTACACTCTCACACTCTCTCACACACCGTCTCACACAGTCTCACACAGTCCCTCACACTGACACAGTCTCTCACAGTCTCTCACACTCTCACAGTCTCTCACACTCTCTCACACACGCACAGTCTCACACTCACACACAGTCTCACAGTCTTTCACTCTCACACTCTCTCACAGTCTTTCACTCTCACACTCTCTCACACAGTCTCACACACAGTCTCACACACAGTCTCACACACAGTCTCACACTCTCTCAGTCTCACACTCTCACAGTCTCACACTCTCACAGTCTCTCACACTCACAGTCTCTCACACTCTCAGTCTCTCACACTCTCACAGTCTCTCACACTCTCTCACACACGCACAGTCTCACACTCACACACAGTCTCACAGTCTTTCACTCTCACACTCTCTCACAGTCTTTCACTCTCACACTCTCTCACACAGTCTCACACACACTCTCTCACTCTCTCACACACAGTCTCACACACAGTCTCACACACAGTCTCACACTCTCTCAGTCTCACACACAGTCTCACACTCTCACAGTCTCACACTCTCACAGTCTCTCACACTCTCGCAGTCTCACACAGTCTCAGTCTCACACTCTCACAGTCTCACACAGTCTCACACAGTACCTCACACTGACACAGTCTCTCACAGTCTCTCACACTCTCACTCTCTCACACACAGTCTCACACACAGTCTCACAGTCTCTCACTCTCTCTCACAGTCTCTCACTCTCTCTCACAGTCTCTCACTCTCTCTCACAGTCTCACACACAGTCTCACACTCTCTCACAGTCTCTCACTCTCACAGTCTCTCACTCTCACAGTCTCACACACAGTCTCACACACAGTCACACACAGTCTCACACACAGTCTCACACTCTCTCTCACACTCTCTCTCACACTCTCTCTCACACTCTCACACTCTCTCACACTCTCTCACACACAGTCTCACACACAGTCTCTCACTCTCTCACACACAGTCTCACACACAGTCTCACACTCACACAGTCACACTCTCACACAGTCACACTCTCACAGTCTCTCTCACACTCTCACAGTCTCAGTCACAGTCTCACACACACACACACACACACACTCTCACACACACTCTCACACACACTCTCACACACACTCTCAGTCTCACACACTCTCAGTCTCACACACTCTCAGTCTCACACAGTCTCGCACTCTCACACAGTCTCGCACTCTCACACTGTCTCACACAGTCTCGCACTCACACAGTCTCGCACAGTCTCTCACACACACACACACAGTCTCACACTCACACACAGTCTCACACTCACACACAGTCTCACAGTCTCACCCAGTCTCACTCTCACAGTCTCTCTCTCTCTCTCTCACACTCACAGTCTCTCTCTCACTCTTTCACAGTCTCTCTCTCACTCTCACATAGTCTCTCACTCTCACACAGTCTCTCTCTCTCACTCTCACACAGTCTCACAGTCTCTTACTCTCACAGTCTCTCTCTCACTCTCACAGTCTCTCTCTCACACTCTCTCTCTCACACTCAGTCTCTCACTCTCACATAGTCTCTCTCTCACTCTCACATAGTCTCTCTCTCACTCTCACATAGTCTCTCACTCTCACACAGTCTCACAGTCTCTTACTCTCACAGTCTCTCTCTCACTCTCACAGTCTCTCTCTCACACTCTCTCTCTCACACTCAGTCTCTCACTCTCACAGTCTCTCTCTCACTCTCACAGTCTCTCTCTCACTCTCACAGTCTCTCTCTCACACTCTCACAGTCTCTCACTCTCACGTAGTCTCTCTCTCTCACAGTCTCTCTCTCTCTCTCTCTCACTCACATAGTCTCTCTCTCTCTCTCTCTCACTCACATAGTCTCTCTCTCTCACTCTCACATAGTCTCTCTCTCTCACTCTCACATAGTCTCTCACTCTCACATAGTCTCTCACTCTCACATAGTCTCTCTCTCTCACTCTCACACAGTCTCTCTCTCACACAGTCTCACTCTCACACAGTCTCTCTCTCACACAGTCTCACTCTCACACAGTCTCACTCTCACACAGTCACTCTCACAGAGTCACTCTCACACAGTCTCACTCTCACACAGTCTCACTCTCTCACTCTCACACACTCACATACTCTCAGTCTCGCACTCTCTGTCTCACACTCACACAGTCTCTCTCACACAGTCTCTCTCACACAGTCTCTCACACACAGTCTCTCTCACACAGTCTCTCTCACACAGTCTCTCACACACACAGTCTCTCACACACACAGTCTCTCACATAGTCTCACACGCTCTCAGTCTCACACGCTCTCAGTCTCACACGCTCTCAGTCTCACACGCTCTCACACTCTCACAGTCTCACACGCTGTCAGTCTCACAGTCTCACACTCTCACAGTCTCACTCTCTCACTTTCACAGTCTCTCACTCATTCACACTCTCAGTCTCACATGCTCTCACACTCTCACAGTCTCACTCTCTCACTTTCACAGTCTCTCACTCATTCACACTCTCAGTCTCACACGCCCTCACACTCTCACAGTCTCACACGCTCTCACACTCTCACAGTCTCTCACTCTCACGTAGTCTCTCTCTCTCACTCACATAGTCTCTCTCTCTCTCTCTCACTCACATAGTCTCTCTCTCTCTCTCTCTCTCACTCACATAGTCTCTCTCTCTCACTCTCACACAGTCTTACTCTCACACAGTCTCACTCTCTCACAGTCTCACTCTCACACAGTCTCACTCTCTCACTCTCACACACTCACATACTCTCAGTCTCGCACTCTGTCTCACACTCACACAGTCTCTCTCACACAGTCTCTCTCACACAGTCTCACACGCTCTCAGTCTCACACGCTCTCACACGCTCTCAGTCTCACACGCTCTCACACTCTCACACTCTCACACTCTCACACTCTCTCTCTCACACTGTCTCACTCATTCACACTCTCAGTCTCACACACTCGCACTCTCTCAGTCTCGCACTCTCTCAGTCTCGCACTCTCTGTCTCACAGTCTCGCACACTCTCAGTCTCACAGTCTCTCACACTCTCAGTCTCACAGTCTCACACTCTCACAGTCTCTCACACTCTCAGTCTCACACTCTCAGTCTCAGTCTCAGTCTCTCACACAGTCTCACAGTCTCACTCTCTCACTTTCACAGTCTCTCACTCATTCACACTCTCAGTCTCACATGCTCTCACACTCTCACAGTCTCACAGTCTCACTCTCTCACTTTCACAGTCTCTCACTCATTCACACTCTCAGTCTCACACGCTCTCACACTCTCACAGTCTCACTCTCTCACTTTCACAGTCTCTCACTCATTCACACTCTCAGTCTCTCACAGTCTCACACTCTCACAGTCTCACTCATCCACACTCTCAGTCTCACACACTCGCACTCTCTCAGTCTCGCACTCTCTCAGTCTCGAGAGTCTTGCACTCTCTCAGTCTCGCACTCTCTCAGTCTCGCACTCTCTCAGTCTCGCACTCTCTGTCTCACAGTCTCTCACACTCTCAGTCTCACAGTCTCTCACACTCTCAGTCTCACAGTCTCTCATACTCTCAGTCTCACACTCTCACAGTCTCACACGCTCTCACACTCTCACAGTCTCACTCTCTCACTTTCACAGTCTCTCACTCATTCACACTCTCAGTCTCTCACAGTCTCACACTCTCACAGTCTCACTCATCCACACTCTCAGTCTCACACACTCGCACTCTCTCAGTCTCGCACTCTCTCAGTCTCGAGAGTCTTGCACTCTCTCAGTCTCGCACTCTCTCAGTCTCGCACTCTCTCAGTCTCGCACTCTCTGTCTCACAGTCTCTCACACTCTCAGTCTCACAGTCTCTCACACTCTCAGTCTCACAGTCTCTCATACTCTCAGTCTCACACTCTCACAGTCTCACACACTCTCACAGTCTCACACACTCTCACAGTCTCACACTCTCAGTCTCACACACTCTCTCACACTCACATTCTCACACTCTCAGTCTCACACACTCTCTCACACTCACATTCTCACACTCTCAGTCTCACACACTCTCTCACACTCACATTCTCACACTCTCAGTCTCACACCCAATCACTCACACACTCAATCACACTCACACAGTCTCACTCAATCACACTCTCACAGTCTCACTCAATCACACTCACACACTCTCACTCTCAATCACACTCTCACAGTCTCACTCAATCACACTCACACTCTCACACAGTCTCACTCTCACACTCAATCACTCAATCACAGTCTCACACTCAATCACACTCTCACACTTACAGTCTCGCAGTCACACTCAATCACAATCACACACTCACACTCAACCACACTCTCACCCTCAATCACTCACACCCTCTCACTATCATACACACTCTCACTCACACATTCTTACTCAATCACACACACTCACTAACACACTCACTCAATCACACACACTCACTAACACACTCACTCAATCACTCACAAGCAATCACTCAATCTCGCACTCAAACGCAATCACTCACACTCACTCACACCCTGGGAGCCAGCATGATCCACCTTCCACCATAGTATGTGCAATTACCACATGCATTTCAACTATATGAATGAATGCCACAGTGGAGACATAAGTACAAACACAAACTCATTACAATGACACATAAGTCAACCCCTTATGACTCACTTCTGTGTGTGTGTGTGTGTGTGTCTCTGTGTGTGCCTGTGTGTTTCTCACTCTGTGTGTTGCATGTCTGTATCACACTCTATGTGTCTGCATGTATGTGTGTATGACTGTCGCTCTTTAAGCATCTCAGTGCATGCGTGTGCATTTGCGTGTGTGTCTCTGTGTTTGTCTCGCATCCGTGTGTGTGCATTAATTCCCTATATATCCTGACGGGCAACGCCGTCCCACATTGCTAGTATATATATATATGTGTGTGTGTGATTTTTTTTTTTAATTGCCAGGCGGAGAGGGGCTTAGCCTGATTTACATTAACTTTATCATGGAGAGTAACATACGGATAACTGCCAAGCATCACCAAAAATGTATTTGGACTCGTGTAAAGGATGAAGTCAGCCTTCAGCACAATGGGATTGGTGTCATGGAACATTTAAACGAAATTAAAATAAATTACATGCGTCTACTGAACAGGCACAAAAAGACATTTCGCTAGTTCAAGAAAATACCATATGAACAGAGCTTTTACCCCTTGAGGATCAGAGAGGGAATGTAGCACATGCAAAGCAATGGTCCTCGAGGGGTTAATGAATGTACAGTTTGGTCCGTGGTCTCAAGGTAAATGTTCAACTTACTAGACGCTGATTTAAAGAGGACCTGTCACCTTTCCAAACACTCCGCTCAGTGGAAACCTCCATCCTAACCCTGTAAGTGCAATGTGTGTTCCCCTCCAGCACTCAAAGGGTTAAAAACACGTGTTGGTTTTTATACTAAAGGTCATGTATTCTGGAGCAAACCAATCGGCTTGTAGGGAAAAGCACGAAAATGGAATATTCCTCTCTAACAATGTATTGCACCCCACTGGTGGTGTAGTCAGTTTGAACAGATATGATTAATGAGACAGAAAGCTGTGTACATGACAGGTCCACAGTGAAACTAGCACTCAGATAGAGCTCTATCAGTAAGGGCTGGGAGCACACCTTACAGTAAAGATAGGGCTGCACTGGGCCCAGAGGATGAGTAGAGGAACCAAATGGGCAATGCCTGGGTACTTCCTCCTGTGGATCTCCCAGAAAGGGTTCATGGGCCATGGCCAGGCTTCAGTTAATGACGTGATTTGCGTCATAAAAAGGGTGGGTCTTAATCAGCTGGGCAGGACTTAACTGGGGATTGGGCAGGAAGTGGGAGGAACAGAGTGAGAAGGAGGACAAGTGGGTGGTAAGTGGGGGGAACAGAGGGGGGAGGAGGAGAAGTGGGTGGTAAGTGGGGGGAACAGAGGGAGGAGGAGAGGAAGTGGGTGGAACAGGGCAGGAAGGAGGAGGAGAAGTGGGAAGGAAAGGATGAGAAGTGGGAGGGAAGTGGGAGGAACAGGGTGAGAAGGAGGAGAAGTGGGTCGGAAGTGGGAGGAACAGGGTGGGAAGGAGGAGAAGTGGGTGGGAAGTGGGAAGAACAGGGTGAGAAGGAGGAAAAGTGGGTCGGAAGTGGGAGGAACAGGGTGGGAAGGAGGAGAAGTGGGAGGAACAGGGTGGAAAGGAGAATAAGTGGGCGAGAAGTAGGAGGAACAGGGTGGGAAGGAGAACTGAGCAAAAAGTAGGAGGAACAGAGTGGGAAGGAGGAGAAGTGAGCGGGAAGTGGGAGGAACGTTGTGGGAAGGAGGAGAAGTGGGCAGGAAGTAGGAGGAATAGAGTGGGAAGGAGGAGAAGTGAGCGTGAAGAAAGAGGAACAGGGTGGGAAAGAGGAGAAGTGAGCGGGAAGTAAGAGGAACAGACCGGACAGATGACAGCAAGGGGCAATCTTTTTACTGTGAGAACAATGAAATCCCTGCCTCCATTTACAGGTTTTTCCCTTATGTTAATTGAATACTGTCCCTCTCTGTAATCCACTTGGACACCACATTGCTGCTCTGAGGTGAGCAGTGTTACATCAGTAAATGGGACGGGAGGGGGATATTATATCATTCAGTTACTCTTGTACTACAACTCTGACAGAACTGAAATAACACTCTTCATGATCCAAATACCATGAAGATGAATTGGAGCTGCTTTTATTTTGAAACATTACCATCCCTTTAATGCATACAGCACACACGTCACCATCATTAAGGCGGTAATGCCAGCAAACCCCAAACATCACACGTGTTTAACCCTTTGAGTGCCAGAGGCGTATTGCATTGGATATCCCTTTGGCACTTGAAGTTTTAATACCGCATGGCAAATAAACCCTTACACTCTCACTCTACCCTCCCCTAAGTGCAGGCTTCATTAACAGGAACATTTTTGGCATAAGTTGTTTAGCACATTGGCATTAGGCAAACTTGGACTAATTAATTGGTTCCAGAGCATGTCCTAGAGTGGAATTGTATTAGCACATCTCCCCTAGTGTGTTTGGGACAATAAAAAGATTTTGCAGCAATACACACACTTAAAGGGACAGTAATGTTTCACAATAGATCCAATTAACATTCATAGTGTTTGGGCAATGGAGAGTGTTATTTCAATATTGTCATAGTTGTTATTCAAGAGTAATTGAATGATAAAGTATCCCCCTCCTTCCCCATCCCACCCCTTTTACTGATCTAACGTTTGCTACATCTTCCCAGTGTCTTTGTCTTAGATACCCTGCAGGCTTTGAAAGGCACTTTTGGCATTTTCGCTTATGTATAATGCTAATCACGACTGCATGTTTTTCTTCATATTGGTTATGTATGTATATACGTCTTAAAAACTAATAAATCTTTTAAAAAAAAACAAAAAAAACATGAGCAGTCACAAAAAGCGCATACATTTATAGAATTCAAGGAATAGCGAATGTTCCGCTCTCTCACATTCCATCAATAGAATCCAGATCAAAATGAGAAAAAGTGCTGAGTTGGTCCCCAGATCCATATCATCAGGGCTCAAGTGAGCAACCTATTTGTTGTCAAGCTGAAAAAAAATTATTTATATATATATATATACTAGTTGAACAGCCCGTTACACGGGCCACAGTCCAACTGCCACCCGGTCGCGGGGCATTCACGTGCAGTGGAGACTGCCCACACCACGGCTGATACAGAGCCTCTGTATCAGCCGCTGCTCGGGCAGTCTCTACTGCGCATGACTGCAGCACGCGCAGCAGTATCTACTGCGCATGTCGCGGCGTTACATACGTTTTAGCGAATTATTATATAGGATATATATATATATATATATATATATATAGTGGGTGGTAGATACAATACTAAACAAAATTTGACATACCAGTCAAGCCATAAGACTTGCTTTTCCCAAAGAAATCACACTTTTGCAGTGGTGTTACTACTGCAAGGGATTCTGGGTAGGCATATGCAAATAAGCTTATTTGCATATGCCTACCCAGAATCCCTTGCAGTAGTAACACCACTGCAAAAGTGTGATTTCTTTGGGAAAAGCAAGTCTTATGGCTTGACTGGTATGTCAAATTTTGTTTAGTATTGTATCTACCACCCACCAAATTCAGGTGGAAGGCGTTGGCCCTCATGTTATGACCGTTGGGCGAACGTGTGTGAAATGTAGACACACTGATAAACACAGATATATGCAACACACAGACAGACACATACACACAGTGAGTGGCAGAAACATACAAAAGACATGCACACACATAAACACACTGGAGATGCACACATGGACACACATATGCAACAGAGATTTACACACACACACACACGCAACAAACGTGCACAGACATACATGCACGCAACAGACATGCTCACGCACAGGTAACAGATATGCACACACAGGTAACAGATATGCACACACACACGCAACAGATATGCACACAAGCTACAGACACAAACATGCTACAGACACACAGACACACACACTACAGACACACACAGCAGAGACACACACATGCACACAACCGATATATGCACACACACGCAGACATACAGACACACACAGAAATGCAACAGACATGCGGCAGACACGCAACAGATATACAAAGAAATGCAACAGACACGCACAGACATGCAACAGACATACACAGACACACACAGAGGGGACACTAACACAGTGATAGGCACCCCATGTGTGTGGAGGTTCCGGCTTTTGCTGGTTGTCTGAATCTGTAGGTTCTGAGTGTAGAAGTGTGGGCTGTGGCCACCCTGGGATTAGTGTAGGAGCGTTACAGTGGTGTGTAGGTAACAATCATTATTTTGCCTTTACTTTGGGCCAGAATAGCAGTATTTTGCGTGTGTGTGTGTGTGTTTGGTTGTTAAAATGGAATGCAGAAAATAAAAGGAGCGTTATACCAGCAGGCTAACCCTTTGAATGCCAGAGGGTGTTGCAATGTGTTGTACAGTGCACCCCTTTGGCACTCAAAGGGTTAAGAAATAGAGAGGCATGTCAGAGTTAAATAGCAGTGGGAAGTGTATTCATACCTTGGAACTTTGACTTGTGGAGTCCCTGGAGGGGAGTCATGCGGTGCTGATGTGGAGACGTCAATGGGGCAATTTGGGTTAAAAGTGGGCAGGGCTTAATTGTGAGTAGGGGCGGGGCTTAAGAGAAATGTGGAAAAGTGTTAGTAATAAGCTGGGGAAGGAGGAGAAGTTGGAGGGAAATGCAAGTTTACAGTGTGAGGGGTTTGAACACACTCCCTGAGGGGTAAAACTTGATACACAACCCTGTGGCAGTCAGTGGGTTAAGTGTGAATCTGATGGCTGCCTGTCCTCTGTATTGTATGGCAAATGATGACAGTGAAGAAATAATTCAGCATAAGGGCCTACCTTAATCCTTTGAGTGCCATTTTGTTCTCCTGGTGCTGCAGCTTCCCTTCAGTGGCTGTACTACAGGTCCTGCTGAGACCACTGGGAGTCAGAGTGAGTGACTGTGTGGTGTGTGTGTGTGTTTGGTGCTGTGTGTGTGTTTGTTTCTTTGGTGCTCTGTGTTTTTGTTTTGGGCTGTGTGTGTGTGTTTGGTGCTGTGTGAGTGGGGCATGTGTGTGTGTGTTTATGGTGTAGTAGCAAGTGGCAGCCATTTTTTTTTTCCTCAGTTGGATAGTGGTGAGCAGGCTGGATAGTTCTGTGAAAATCACGCCCCCATTGAAGCACCCAATGGGAGCAGTAACTACTCCCTACTGCCACCCCTGGGTGCGTGTGTCTCCTGAGGAGACATAAATGATGTAATGAGGCTTTCTCCTCTATGTGTGTGTCTCCTGAGGCGACATAAATGATGTAATGAGGCTTTCTCTTTTATATATATAGGAGATTCACTAAGCTTTGATAAAGAGGTGATAAAGCAGAGATGACTTCTTCAGTGATATCACTTCTCCAATTCCTATGTTATTCTATGGAGTCTATGCACTAAGATAGCGGTTGTCAACCAGGGTATCACAGTGCCCATGCTATTCCGCGACATTCTGTCAGTTTCCACTCCGGCCTAACACCTATTGGCTGCACAGTGATTGTCCCTCCCAGTATTGTCCTTAAATACTGGGTTCTGGCACAGCTCCAGTGCCCTTTCGTGGTGTTCCAGTACCAGCGCTTGCTCCTGATTCTTGTGAGCTCTCAGTGTATCGACCCGACCTGCCTGACTACTCTGCATCTTGTTTCCTGCCTGTGCACCGACCCGGACTGCCTGACCATTCTGCTTCTCATCTCCTGTGTACCTACCTGGCTTGGCTGACGTTCCTGCTCCGTGTACTGATTTGGATTGGATGACGTTCCTGCTTTGTGTACCGATTTGGATTGGCTGATGTTCCTGCTCCGTGTACCGACTTGGATTGGCTGACATTCCTGCTCCGTGTACCGACTTGGACTGTTCTCGTTCCTGTGCTGTGTGGATCCCGCCCAGTTGGGCTGCTGCCTCCTCTGCATGCTCTGACCAGTCTCCGGTTAAGGGTAGTGCGTGTCCCTCGCTGTCTCTGGACAGCTCTGCAGATTGGTCTCGGTTTCCTCCGTGTCGCCCCGGCAACATTCCTATTGGTCTGCATTACGAGCCGTTCCAGGTTGGGTGCCTCTCAGGGCGAGTTGCTCATTTTTCCGTTACTGCTCACACTGACCAGATTCCGTTACTGCTACGGCAGTGCACAAGCTGCTCACGTCTCAGTTACTGCTACGGCAGTATCCAGTTGACTAGTCTCCGTTACTGCTACGGCAGTGCTCAAGTGGCTCAGTCTCCGTTACTGCTATGGCAGGGCTCCTATTGCTCAGTCTCCGTTACTGCGACGGCAGCGCTTCAGTTGCTCAGTCTCCGTTAATGCTACAGCAGTGTCCAGTTGCCTAGTCTCCGTTACTGCTACGGCAGTGCTCACGTGGCTCAGTCTCCGTTACTGCTAAGGTAGCGCTCAAGTTGCTTGGTCTCCGTTACCGATACGGCTTTGTTTAAGTCACTCAGTCTCCGTTACTGCTACGGCAGTGCTCAAGTTGCTTGGTCTCCGTTTCCGCTACGGCAGTGTTTAAGTCACTCAGTCTCCGTTACTGCTACGGCAGTGCTCAAGTTGCTCAGTCTCCGCTACTGCTACGGCAGTCCAAAATTGTCTGGTATCCATTATCTTGGGCGTTACTTGAATTAAAGCTCTCACCTCTGTTTGAGTTTCTTAAAAGGCCTTGCTACACTAGGGCCTGTCAACATTCTCTGCCTACTATTAACCCATGCAGTACTGCTAAACTGGGACTCACACAAGATCTGCCTGACCTGTGTCCGTATATTGTTCTATGGACTCTCTACTTATACCTGTGTGGGCTTACCTCTGTATAACCTGTCTAGTGGCTGTACTATATTACATATATATTACAGGACCTGTGAGGGTTATTGTGCTCTTTATTGTATAATAAAATTGTGTTTTATCCAAACCTACTGTGTCTGTGTGTCGAACAAACCATTACACAGGGTGCCTTGGCACTTTGGTGTGCTGCGGACGTCAAATTAGGGCGCCCCATGTTTTCTATGTAGGCATATGGAAATTGTTATGTATGATATGTTTATTTTTATTACTATGACTGTAAGACATATAATATCAGTATATTTATGAATTGTACCCTTTATTATGCCCTTGATAAATTACATTAAACATGTTAGGGGTGCCCTGAAAATTCCAGATTGCATATTTGGGGTGCTTTGAGCAAAACAGGGGTGAGAACCACTGCACTAAGATTTCTTCAACTTTGGAGATCTTAGTGAATAGTCTCTATAGAATAACATAGGAACTGGAGAAGTGATATCACTGGAGAAGTCATCTATATATCACCACTTAGTGAATCTCCTCCAAGGAGTTTTCAGGATGCCTGGGTGCTGAAGTATGGCTTAATATAAGTATTGGAAGGACCACAGCGCTCACAGGGCTTCTATGTGAGACAAAATGTATTGGTGCAGGTCAACGTTTCAGCCAGCAGCAGTCTCACAGAGAAGCCCTGTGAGTGCAGCCATATATATATATGTGTGTGTTTTTTTTTTTTAATTGCCAGGCAGGGAGGGGGCTTAGCCTGATTTACATTAACTTTATCATGGAGAGTAACATATGGATAACTGCCAAGCATCACCAAAAATGTATTTGGACTCGTGTAAAGGATGAAGTCAGCCTTCAGCACAATGGGATGGGGGTCATGAAACATTTAAACGAAATTAAATAAATTACATGCGTCTACTGAACAGGCACAAAAAGACATTTCTCTAGTTCAAGAATATACCATATGAACAGAGCTTTTAACCCTTGAGGATCAGAGAGGGAATGCAGCACATGCAAAGCAATGGTCCTCGAGGGGTTAATGAATGTAGAGTTTGGTCTGTGGTCTCAAGGTAAATGTTCAGCTTACTAGACGCTGATTTAAAGAGGACCTGTCACCTTTCCAAACACTCCGCTCAGTGGAAACCTCCATCCTAACCCTGTAAGTGCAATGTGCGTACCCCTCCAGCACTCAAAGGGTTAAAAACACGTGTTGGTTTTTATACTAAAGGTCACGTACTCTGGAGCAAACCAATCGGCTTATAGGGAAAAGCACGAAAATTGAATATTCCTCTCTAACAATTTATTGCACCCCACTAGTGGTGTAGTCAGTTTGAACAGATATGATTAATGAGACAGAAAGCTGTGTACATGACAGGTCCACAGTGAAACTAGCACTCAGATAGAGCTCTATCGGCAGGGCTGGGAGCACACCTTACAGTAAAGATAGGGCTGCACTGGGCCCAGAGGATGAGTAGAGGAACCAAATGGGCAATGCCTGGGTACTTCCTCCTGTGGATCTCCCGGAAAGGGTCCATGGGCCATGGCCAGCCTTCAGTTAACCCCTTGAATGATAGAGGTTTCCAGTGCATTGCAAAGCTGTACATGACAGAGCTCTCTGACAATTCAAGGGGGTTAACACGTCCATTTACATTATGTTGTTGTATTTCTATTAACTCCTTGAGGGCCAACACAATCCACTGTATACCCCTCGTATCCTCAAGGGGTTAACACTTTGAGTGCCAGAGGGGTACGCGATGCATTGCAACCCTCTGGCATGCAAAGGGTTAAATCAGCCTTATAGAGCTACGTGCCAGCTGTTAGGGATCACAGCACATACCATACAAGTGGTATTAACCCCTTAAGGACCGGGAAAATCAGAGGTGGATTTGACTTAAGGACCGGAGCAATTCTGACCTTTTTGACTATGTCTTTGTTCAACAGTGTTTTCCCTCTTAGGCTTTTATTCCACCCCCATAAATTATATACTGGTTTTTTTACTAACAAATAGAGCTTTCCTTTTTATACCCCACTTATATGGACAACCCACCATTTACTTTATTAAAATTAAAGAAAAAGGTAAAAAAATGTAAAAAAAACCCACCATTTTTGTTTTTTCTCTTGGGATCAATTGGGCGCATAGGGTTACATTTTTATGGCGACTGCATGAAAGGTATGACCGGTCAGTCATACCTACAAAATGCGCAGTTTAAAGTGGCCACTGTCCCCCCTGGGTGAAAATCCCCATGTCCCTTTTTCCCACCCTATTTTCCCACTTTTTTGTTCATTACATTTGGCGGTGTGTGTAAGTGTATTACATGACTCCACAACAATCACACTTCCAATTTTGTTTCTTGAGATGTTTTTTTTTGAAAATGAAATATTTTATTTGTAAAAAAAAAAGTGTGTTGTTTTTATTTAAAAAAAAAAAAAAAAAGTGTATTTAGCAGGTCAGAAATTGACCTGCATTTAGCCATCCTCCTGTACCAGCAGTGAAGGGGTTAACACCCCCAGCTGCTGTATTTTTTAATTCCACTAGGTGTCTCCTACCTGCTTCTCTGTCCCTTACTTTGATGTAAGGGACGCATTGGCAGAGAGGAGACACTAGAGGCAGTAAGTAGCACTGCCTCATTCATTGTTTTAGAATGCAGGTACATGTGATCGCTGACGCAGCGATCACATGACCTGGCACAACCGACGGAGGCTTAGACTGAACGGTCCGGTACTGGACCGCTCAGTCTCAGCCTGGATTGAATGGTAGCAGCGTGCACGGCGGCGCTCTGCTACCATTTAACACTTGACGTACCTTAAAGCAAATTTACCCTTGACGGTCCTGGTACGTCAAGGGTCGTTAAGGGGTTAAAGGGATAGTAATACTTAAAATGTAAAAAAAAAATATGTTGTTGGGTTTATCCCCCTGAGTAAAACAAGGGAACTCCCACTGCTGAAAGGTGTTTTATTCAAAAGTTATTATAGCTCAAACTTGAACTGTTTAGGTGCAATATCACAGTGGCCTGAAATTGTATAGTGGCGCTGTTGCAAGACCTTCATATGAAAATTTATGGTCAGCTGACCAGAGCTGTACATAGGATGGTGTAGCAACAGCGCCACTGTACAATTTCAGGCCACTGTGATATTGCACCTAAAAAAAGCAGGTTTAAGCATTTGAAACATTTTAAGTATTACAGTCCCTTTAAATGCAGAAGTTTAAATGAAAATATTCTTTATTATATCTTTGTCCCAGACAGGTACAAAAGTAAGCGTATGTTACCGGCCTGGACTTTTTAACCCCATGAATGCTAAAGAGGTTTCCAATGCATTGTAGACTTTTCTATCATCCAAGAGGATAAAGGGAAACTGACATCTTTTAAGAATGTATTTATCCCAAATCCTACTTTTTAATCAAATTACTATACATTTACTCCCATTTCCCAGGGCGATTTTCCCTTTTAAGAGCTAAGTGAATGAAGCAGAGATGAAGGCTGGTGTTTATTTATCCACTGCAGACTGGGCCAACACACATTCCTCTGAACAAACAGGTTATGTGCATGTTAGTGGAGTTCAGTAATGAGCCAATCTGATTTAAAGGGATAGTAATACTTAGTTTTAGCTTTATTTTATTGTGTAGGCATTAAAAAAACATGAAGAACGATATAAGTCTTATCTCTCAAACCTTTATGGTATAAGAGATATTCACAAGCAAAGTTTCCCCTCCCGCCCTTTTACCTAGTGTAAGCCATCTCTTCTCAGATGTGGAATCCAGTCCATAGACCAGACAGATAACAGCAGGGGACAATCTTCTTCCTATGAGAACAATGAAAGCCCTTCCTCCCCTTGACAAGTTTTTCAGGTTGAATTCCCTATATTGGCCGTGGTTATTTCTCTATCGTCTGGGGGTTATTTCTGTATATCATCCGGAGATGAATTCCCTATATTGGCCAGTGGTTATTTCTCTATCATCCGGTAGTTATTTCTCTGTATCATCCGGTGGTTATTTCCCTATATTGGCCGGTGGTTTTTTCTCTATCTCCCGGGGGTTATTTCTGTATATCATCCGGAGATGAATTCCCTATATTGGCCGGTGGTTATTTCTCTATCATCCGGTAGTTATTTCTCTGTATCATCCGGTGGTTATTTCCCTATATTGGCCGGTGGTTATTTCTCTATCGCCCGGGGGTTATTTCTGTATATCATCCGGAGATGAATTCCCTATATTGGCCGGTGATTATTTCTCTATCATCCGGTAGTTATTTCTCTGTATCATCCGGTGGTTATTTCCCTATATTGGCCGGTGGTTATTTCTCTATCGTCCGGGGGTTATTTCCCTATATTGGCCGGTGGTTATTTCTCTATCATCCGGGGGTTATTTCTGTATATCATCTGGAGATGAATTTCCTATATTGGTCGGTGTTTATTTCTCTATCATCCGGGGGTTATTTCTCTGTATCATCTGGTGGTTATTTTTCCTATATTGGCCGGTGGTTATTTCTCTATTGTCCAGGGGTTATTTCTGTATATCATCCAGAGATGAATTCCCTATATTGGCCGGTGGTTATTTCTCTATCATCCGGGGGTTATTTCTCTGTATCATCTGGTGATTATTTCCCTGTATTGGCCGGTGGTTATTTCTCTATTGTCCAGGGGTTATTTCTATATATCATCCAGAGCTGAATTCCCTCTATTGGCCGGTGTTTATTTCTCTATCACCCAGGGGTTATTTCTCTGTATCATCTGGTGATTATTTCCCTATATTGGCCGGTGGTTATTTCTCTATCGTCTGGGGGTTATTTCTGTATATCATCCGGAGATGAATTTTCTGTATTGGCCGGTGGTTATTTCTCTATCATCTGGGGGTTATTTCTCTGTATCATCTGGTGATTATTTCCCTATATTGGCCGGTGGTTATTTCTGTATATCATCCGGAGATGAATTCCCTGTATTGGCTGGTGGTTATTTCTCTATCATCTGGGGGTTATTTCTCTGTATCATCCGGTGATTATTTCCCTGTATTGGCCGGTGGTTATTTCTCTATTGTCCGGGGGTTATTTCTGTATATCATCCGGAGATGAATTCCCTGTATTGGCCGGTGGTTATTTCTCTATCATCTGGGGGTTATTTCTCTGTATCATCCGGTGATTATTTCCCTGTATTGGCCGGTGGTTATTTCTCTATCGTCCGGGGGTTATTTCTGTATATCATCCGGAGATGAATTCCCTGTATTGGCCGGTGGTTATTTCTCTATCATCTGGGGGTTATTTCTCTGTATCATAAGGTGATTATTTCCCTATATTGGCCGGTGGTTATTTCTCTATCGTCCGGGGGTTATTTCTGTATATCATCCGGAGATGAATTTCCTATATTGGCCGGTGGTTATTTCTCTATCACCTGGGGGTTATTTCTCTGTATCATCCGGTGATTATTTCCCTATATTGTCCGGTGGTTATTTCGATAGTAATTGCTGGTATCAAGAGCAGCAGTGGTCAAACTTGATTTTTTTAGGTGCAGTATTACAATGGCCTGAAAGTGTACAGTGGTGCTGTTGCTACACCATCCTGTGGACAGAAAATTCCATAGGATGGTGTACCAACAGCGTCACTGTACATTTTCAGGCCACTCTAAAAAAATTAAGGCACTAAAAAAAATTAAATTTGAGCTGTAATAACTTTTGAAAAAAACACCTCTCAGCAGTGGGGGTGCCCTTGTTTTAATCAGGGGGCATAAACCTTACAACATATATATATATTTACATTTTAAGTGGTACTATCCTTTTAAACCTCTTGAATGCAAGGAAGTTATGCAACACATTCCTTCACAATGCATTGGAGACCTCCATAGAATTCAAGGATTTAAAAAGTCCAATTTAAAGGCTAATTATCACACATTACTAAGTCTTCTCTCCATTGGCTGAAATGCATCCCAGAAGTTTGTAGTTCTCAGCCACAAATTATATACATGCAGTCCCCATAGATCGACTGTGTGTGTGTCAGACTTCCAAAGCTCAATACAGAGGGTCTATGGGGATCTATATCATGCAGGGCAAGAGACTGAACTGAAAGGCTTCAGTCTTGTCATTCAGTCTCTTCCTGTTGGACCAATGGGGGTGCACAGAGAGTCTCTTTTTCAGAACCCTGTTCTGTTTTCTTATATAGGGAACACATTTGCACTTTATATAGAAGAGCACAGCTTTGTCTTTCTGTTTGTGTTTGCACTCTGGGTTTCAGCCTGATGTTTGGTGGACTGGAGAACTGTCTCATTCCTTGTCGCTATCTATATATTCACAGTAAATCTTTAAGTAATATCTGTACATGTTATGGTGAGTTAGCGCTGTGGGCTTGCCTTTTCTTTGATCCTTTTATTTGCATTTCTCCTCTGCTCATTCTAGCAGCTTCTCATTTATCCTATTTAACCATAAATGTAACGCACAAAAGATTCTGTTGCGCTATTTCATATCTTCTTTCCATATTTTTGGCTTTTAAAGCGGAACTTTCAGATAATAGCAGGTCGCCATGCATTCATTAAATGCATGGCGACTAGCTTGAAAATAGATGTCTTACCAGAAAAAAATAGATGTGTCTAAAGGAATCCGTCCCGTTTGGAGACTGGAACCCAGGCTAGAGCGCAGACATCTTGTCTGTGCACATGCACCGCCAGTCCCGGTCTCCATTGAATAGACAGCTTTGCATCATATGGCCACTGGAAGGGACTGACGGCGCAGGCGCACAGACAGCACTAACCTGCCGGTCAGTCCCGAAACAGGACAGTTTCCCCTCCCGCCCCTTTTACCTAGTGTAAGCCATCTCTTCTCAGATGTGGAATGCAGTCTATAGACCAGACAGGTAACAGCAGTATGCTGCCCCCGGTGGAGGAAAGTATACTGCATGATGTATCTTTAAACTGAAGTCATCATTGGATTAATGTTACAGAATATGTTATAATTTATGACTAATAATTATTACTTATTTGATGTCTGTCCATTAATGACATCACAGCGACACGGGGACGCCGGCGTCGGAGCTAATGCCGTTCACTGGGTATTTGAGAGGAGCACCATTCACTATACTGATATCTTGACAAAGGCTGCTTGAGCGCAGCTGAAACGTCGATCATTAAAATTTTGGATTCATTTCATCACACGATAGAAGTCCCAAGTGTGCGTTCTTGGTCTGACTCTCTTTCTTGTAATCTGCCTCTAAGAACAGCACCCGGGCATTTGACTTGTGTAAGCGTGAGTGCTTCCATATATATATATATATATATATATATATATATATATATAATGCATGATGTGGTAGAATTTACATTATTAAAAAAATGAGCCTTGGCCTTACTTGAGGAAGACTGCAGTTACAGCTGTGCACCACAGCCTGTCAGTCTTCTTCTGTTCCCTCCCCAAGTATCCTCGCGTTCCAACCAGCTTACAGGAGGTTGGAACGCGACAATACTTGGGGAGGGAACAGAGGAAGACTGACAGGCTGCACTATAGCGATGTAACCGCAGTCCATCCGGAAATAAGGCCACAGCTCATTTTTTTATAATGTAAATTTCACCACAGCATTAGGGTTGCCACCTCTTCTTCAAAAAAATACCGGCCATGGCATTCCCTCCATAGACTTAACATTGGACAGAAGCCAATATTTTACCGGCCTGCCGGTAAAATACCGGCTGGGTGGCAACCCTACACAGCATGCTTTTTAGAACAAAACAAAAGCAATGATTAAAGCTTATTGTTATATAAGGATGACAATGAGGTAAACTTATATAGGGGTGATAGTTCCCCTTTAAGAAATACCAACTGGTGGGTTGATAATCCAGAAGGAGGAGGCCTGTATTTGTTGAGGATAGAAAATAAAGAACTTGTCTTTTTCTCTCTTCACTACCCTCTTTTATCCCCTCCACTTCTATTTATTATTAGAGGGAGGGGTTAAAAGAGGGGGAAGGAGAGAGCAAAAAGGGGAGTTCCTTATTAGGGGTGAAATACTGCTGGGTTCTCTGCTGGATTCACTTTTAAAAGGTTGCACGCAAAAGAGTGTGAGACCCCACGACACTTTAACCATGTCACCATGATAAAAATGGTAACATGAGAATCTTGCACTTCATGACAGCACAAGATTTTCATGTCGCCTACTGAACAGTCGCATCCCCTCCCTATCTTAGAGGTAGCTTACATTCCAGTATACACATAGCTGGCTTCCCAAAGCATGTAGCAGAACACTGGCTTAATGTAAAATGGAACTTTACTTAAAGATGCTGTATTAACTTCTGCTTAATGTAAGAGTACATCAGTACCAGAATCCATCTACTAGATTCTGTTACACTGAGCATTTAGAAGTGATTTATTCACCTCTGAGCAGACAGCTATTCGCAATATGTGTATATATATAAACATCGCTCAATTCAGCTCCAGCTGAGACTACAACTCCCATCATCCTTACCCATCTGAGTGCTGCCCCAAAGCTATGTCATTCAAATGAGTCCGCTGTGTGTGGACATTGCTGATACCGTATTGAGCACCAGCCTATAACATATGAGACCTTTCAGTAGGCGACATAAGAATCTTGCACTGTTATGCAGTGCGAGATTCTCATGTCACCATTTTTATCATGGTGACATAGTTAATGCACCATGTGGTCACATGCTCTTTTGCATGTGACCTTTAAAAAGGATACCTTTCTGCTGTGGGCACACCACTGCAAACCCCTTTGACCGCTACCCGCGGCCCATCACAGCGAAGACCATGTGAAACCAACCCAACTGTGACAAGTCCACAAAGACCAAGAAGAATCCAAACCCGCGACTACATACCCAACCCGAGAAGATGGAGTAATGAGGCTCAAGCCTCGGTATCCAAAAATCACAGCTGATGGATAAAATCAGCAAGAAGACGACGAGGGAGTGTGGGCACACTATCTCACTTTCTACCATTTCTCTGTGCAATGAAGAGAAAGTATTTTGGCTAAATGAACTGTCATGGATATATACTCCTTTTTCAGTGAGTGCTGAAATGTAATATATGCTTATGTGCAGCTCTTTATTATAGCAAGCTGTTTTTAGATGGTCTCTCCTGTTGCACTTTTTTCCTTCATATTTCATCATTAGCAGATGCTAGTTTTAGGCAAAAACAAGCAGCAGTTGTTTAATATAGTTTCTTCAATGTTTCTCTCCCTTCCTGTGTTTTTGGAATTGCTTTGGGATGTCCCATGGTAAGTAAACCTGAGGTTATGCTTTCAGGAATTATGTTTTATGGATATTAAGGAGACATGGTGCATTAATATTCGATTTACATTTTTTGTTTTGTATGAATCTATGTGAAAAATATTGCCAGAATGTATTATTTATTTAGAAAATGTTTTACTAGGAAGAATACACACACATATACATGATGGTGTGTGTATGTATGTGTATATATATATATATATATATATATATATATATATATATACTAGCAAAAGGGGAACGGCGTTGCCTGTGGGAATTAAGTCCTTTGAGGGCTTCAGGGTTTGGGTATGTCACACACATGCTGAATAAGGGGAGAGAGAGAGACACACATGATGGAGAAGGGGGGGAGAGAGAGAGAGACATGATGGAGAAGGGGAGAGAGAGAGACATGATGGAGAAGGGGGGAGAGAGAGAGACATGATGGAGAAGGGGAGAGAGAGAGACATGATGGAGAAGGGGAGAGAGAGAGACACACACAATGGAGAAAGGGAGAGAGAGAGAGAGACATGATAAAGAAGGGAGAGAGAGAGACAGATGATGGAGAAGGAGAGAGAGAGAGAGATGATGGAGAAGGGGGAGAGAGAGATGATGGAGAAGGGGGAGAGAGACAGATGATGGAGAAGGGGAGAGAGACAGATGATGGAGAAGGGGGAGAGAGACAGATGATGGAGAAGGGGGAGAGAGAGACAGATGATGGAGAAGGAGAGAGAGAGAGACAGATGATGGAGAAGGAGAGAGAGACAGATGATGAAGAAGGGAGAGAGAGAGACAGATGATGGAGAAAGAGAGAGAGAGAAATGATGGAGAAGGGGGAGAGAGAGATGATGGAGAAGGGGGAGAGAGACAGATGATGGAGAAGGGGGGAGAGAGACAGATGATGGAGAAGGGGAGAGAGAGAAATGATGGAGAAGGGGGAGAGAGACAGATGATGGAGAAGGGGGGAGAGAGACAGATGATGGAGAAGGGGGGAGAGAGACAGATGATGGAGAAGGAGGGAGAGAGACAAATGATGGAGAAGGGGAGAGAGAGACACATAATGGAAAAGGGCAGAGACAGAGACATGGTGAGAAGGGGAGAGACAGAGGCATTGTGGAGAAGGGGAGAGAGACACATGATGGAGAAGGGGGAGACATGTTGGGCGAGGGGGACAGAGACACATGATGGAGAAAGGGAGAGAGGTATGATGGAGAAGGGGAGAGACAGAGGCATGGTAGAGAAGGGGAGAGAGAGACATGATGTAGAGGGGGAAGAGACTCATGTTTAGAAGGAAAGAGACATGCACAGCAGGGTGTACACCACATACAGACAACATGTAGCTCTGCAGTTCTTACGTCACTACAACTCTCCCGATACTCGCTGGCCATGAGTTAACCCTTTAAGTGTGAGGGGGTATGCAATGCATTACAATGCGTTGTGCACCCCTCTGGCATTCAAAGGGTTAGTAATGAAAAAAGAACGGAGCAAATCCTGCTAAATAGTCATCTCCAGTAATTGTAAGAGGGATTGTGATGATCGTACTACACAGCGCAGAAGAAACAGCAGTGAAAGGTATTGTTTGAAGAAAACCGCACTCACAGGACTTCTTTTAGTGAAATGATGTGCTGATTTATTGAAATCGACGTTTCAACCCTACCATGGGTCTTTCTCAAGATTACAGTGAACCAGCAATAAACACTATTAAATACCCTAATAGAGGTCACCACCTTGGAGCCAGATGACTTCACAAGGTCAAACAGTGAAGTGTGGATGAAAAAAAGAAATAAAACATATACAAAATAATGAGAAAATGTACAGAAATGTACGTGTACAAGGGGTTGCCCCGATGTTCCATAAAGAAATCCTTTTACAAACCGTAAATAGAAAAATGAGTAGCGATACAGAGTACCGCTAAACTAGCATCACAAAGCACAAATACAACTATGTATAGACTCAAAATTAGAAAGTGTCACTACCAGAGGTGTTGAATATTGAATTGACTATAAAGCAGGAGCTGCATATACACTCATTACAAAATAAAAAAAATATATATCGCACGTGAGTAGCTGTAAGCCCCGCAACATGTATGTATATGTATAAATTTCAAGGCGGATTAGACAACACTCACAGGGAAACTTTTCATTAATGAAGAAGTGTTGTTTATTGATTCAACGTTTCGGCCAAAGATTATGGCCTTTTTCTTGCAGTTTTTTAATCCTATCACCCCCGTGATTCAGTGGTGGAATGTAATCAATAAACATGCATCGAAGCATTGACAGAGTATGTTTATTATCCAGCCAGTGTTGTGCTACTGGCTTGTCAGTTGATTTATCTGCCTGTGCCTTGCATATAGTAGTGCGGTGGTTGATATGCTTCTCTATCCTGTAGTTGTGTGATGATGTCCTTTTTTATAATACTCATAGTCTAAAATGACTATCTGCAGGACCTATTACAATTTCAGGATTGTTAGCAAGTTCAGTGATTATTTTATGTTTATCCCTTGTGAGATTAAAATGAAATTTCTGCTGTTCTGAATCTGAGTTAATATCTTTGTGAAGAAGCCTGATGCTTCCCTTTACTTTTGTTGAAAACAGAGGCTTTAATCCTTTGAGTGCCCGAGAGGTATCCAATGCACTGGGCACCTCTCAAGTCGCAGTTATTTTTCAAGGATGGTTATTCCAGTGTTACACATCAGGGAGTTAGTGTTGTGGACAAAGCCTTCTAACAAATTTTTCAAGGCATGTTGCGGTAGGACTCACAACTTTTATTTTCAGCTGTTTATTTCTCCACTTCTGTCCTCAGAAGAAGCAGTATTGCAGTGGTATATCTTGCAGCCATAGAAATTATAGTTGAAAAATGGCAAAGTTCTTGCGGGCAATTTATCAGCAGTGGTGAAAAGGCAGAAATTTTATGTATTTTTTATAGATGGTAATTTTCACAGGAAAGTGGGAATTTTTTGTTTTTCCGCAAAAATTCCCTCAGAATTATTTTTTGCTTCTCACCCATCCCTAAAGCCAAGCAAGGTGCCAAAGAGAGATCAAGAAGCAGTCAAAGGTACAAACTAGTAGTCATATCACAGCAGAAGGCAACAGAGTTGAATCAAGCTGGGGTCAAGAACTCAGGAAACCAGGTAACCAGACAACAGAACTCTATCATGGCAGAACAAGGACTCAAAGACAGGGCAGAAAGGAAGAGATGGATAGGATATTTAAAAGCAAGCATGTGAGAGGGGAGTGTATCTGTGACAGAGACATGATGCATTTAAATATCAGATGATATATAGAAAACATAAAGAAAAAAGTAAGTAAATTGGGACTGTTCTTTCAGGAATGATATGTTTTATTGGGGTTTCAGGAGACATGGTACATTAATATTTTTTCCTATGAAACTGCATTATTGACAAAATGTCAGGAGTTATTTTGAAAACAGGAAAAAGAAGTGGCTGGTTTTCAATTACCCTTGGACAGTGATTACAGTAATTACAGTATATGTTGTTTGGGGGTAAATAGGAGACATGGGGCATTCGTATTTATTTCTCTTTTCTTAAGAACCTGAATGGGAATAACTGCCACATAGTCAGACATTACATAGAAAACACAAGGAAAAGATAAGTAAGCTCGTTTTGAGTTCACCTGGGGCTTTGATTTAAAGAGATGGTAATGTCCCGGAAAAACCTTTTAGCATTTTGTAGGGATTAAAAAGTTGACTTGAATGCAAAAAACCCTGTCTCTCAAACCGCTATGATTTGAGAGATATCTGCATTCAAAATTTTACATTCCCTGTAAAGCTGCAAGGTTCAACCAATAGATGGCAGTGCACAGCACAATGCTGCCATGCAAGGTTCAACCAACAGATGGCGAGGTTGAGTTCAAAGGACTTGAGATAAGAAAAGTCCATAGCAGATGTATTGCTGTAATGTCCATGTAATCCCACAGTCCCCATATATCACAGGGACACGAAAGTTTAACCTCCTGTTTCTTCACTGTATCTGCATTCAAAGTTTGACATTCCCTGCTGTCAGCTGTAAAGCTATCAGCAGGAGATCTGCGTCGGCCAACACGGAGGCTCTTCAGCAGAGCCTCAACGTTTTTTTAAAAAGAACAACCGCATTGGAATGGTCTACAAAGTGTGCCTGGTTTGAACAAGGAGAGGGGTTAGTGCCTGCCTAGAGGAGACTTCGCAGCAGAGGGGGTGATACCTGCTCTGCAGTGACCTGTTCCAGTGGGTAGAACTGCGAGTCCGTACCCAGGTCACTGCTCTCCACTGGAAAAAAAAAAGAAAAAAAGGGGATAGCGCAAAGGAAGCCCTCTAAATGTTATCCAAATAGATTTAGGAGGTATATAATTCTCTGTAGATCCCCCCCTTCCAAATGGGTACTCACTTATTTCTGAGGCTACTTCTGCCTCTAGGTCACGGATTTTAACTGGATCTGACCTCCAGTTATGGTCGGTCCCCGCAATAGTCTCCTTCCGTTTCTTCTTCTTTAGATGCTCCTTACCTCTCCCATATATTTTCCTTCCACTCCAATTGGGTGTTAGACCAGGAGGGTTACTGGAAGCTCTCGTAATTGAATAGACTAGAGGGGCTACCTTAATATCGTATTTATTAATACTATTTGGATAGCATGAACATTACAATCACCATATGGTGGATAAAAAATATTCAAACACCAGTATTGATTCTTAACACCCTATGTGTTTTGCGATGCTCTATCGCTTCCTCAGGGGCACTGCTCTCCACTGGGCTGGCTGCACCTGGAGGTCTTCCAATACAGTTGACCACTCCTCCTCTGGGTGGTGCACTTAGATCCAGTGGCAAATGGCCCAGGTCTGTAAGGTGGTCCTCTGAGGCCGGTCCAGTGAAAATGGCCTGGTAGACACCCCTCTAACGCTACAGGGGTGGGCGCCTGCTGCGGGGCCATCACAGATACCTCTCAAGCCATAGTGGTTTGAGAGATAATTTTTTTTGCATTCAGATCAACTTTTTTTTCCTTACAATATGCTAAAAAAAATTCTGGGACATTATTATCCCTTTAAGACAATTAATTTTTTTTGCATTCAGGTCAACTTTTTTTTCCTTACAATATGCTAAAAAAAATTCTGGGACATTACTATCCCTTTAAGACAATTAATTTTTTTTGCATTCAGGTCAACTTTTTTTTCCTTACAATATGCTAAAAAAAATTCTGGGACATTACTATCCCTTTAAGACAATTAATTTTTTTTGCATTCAGGTCAACTTTTTTTTCCCTACAATATGCTAAAAAAAAATTCTGGGACATTACTATCCTTTTAAGACAAATTCTGTTTTATGGGGTAATCATGAGATGTGGGGTAAAAAAGGTAAGTAATAGGTTCCCAAATTCTCAGGGCTGTGCTGTCAAAAATCATGTGTTTTATTGGACACCTAGGAGACATGGGATATTAATATTCAATATCTATTCTTTCCTATTAACATGTGCAAGAAATATTGCCAAGTCAGCTGGAAAACATGAGAAAAAAGTCAGATTGCTTTGAAGTAGCCTTGGGCTGTGCTTTCAGAAAGTATATATTTTCTTGGGATGTTCAGGATACATGACCAGTAATACTTAAAGGGAAAGTAATGTGTAAACTAAAGTTGATCTCCGAATCTTCATTATTGTAAGCATAACAATTTGTGTTATGTTTATTATTAACTTACTTTTCAGTAGTTTTAAAGATATTCCACGTAAAAAGATCACCTCCCTCCCCTTCTGGCTGCGTCACGCTCATCTAAGTGTGGTCCAAACTGGAAAGCGGCGAGGGACAATCTTCATTAGGAAAGCAAAGGAAAGGAAATTCCAGTCCTCCTTCTCAAGGGGGTGCAAGGTCTTCCTTATACTTACTGTCTTAAAGGGATAGTATTACTTCAAAATTACTATCCCTCATATTGTAGCCCTTAAATGACACCAGCGGCATCTCTCAAACCTTTATGGTTTAAGAGATAGCCGTTTTCAAATTTTCCTCTCCCCTGCGGTCAGCGTTCTGCTGCCAGAACGTCTCCGTCATCGGAGGATGCTGGGGCAAGTGAAAGCTGTGCTGGATGGACGATTCACTGCCAAGCCCTGTGGGAGTGTCTTTTGCACCATACGGTGCGCGGCTGCGCGGCTGCTAACGTCATCAGATACAAAATTCAAGTATCTTTTTGCTTCATTTAAACAGATTTTTAGGCAAAAAGAAAAACAGCAATGTACACAGGGGACACAAAGGAAGGGATACAACCATGAACATGAGGAGGTGAAAGTTCCCCTTTAAGGGTGAGTTAATTAAAACTACTTCTGCTATTCACTGAGATACACAAACCTACTTTTCAGTATATTGAGTTTTATCACAAACTGGAATTACTGCGATTTAAAGATAAAGAAGTTTATTATTTGTGGGACTTTCCTTGATTTACACGATAAAAAAATATTGTGTGTTTGTATATTACATTTTTATAACACAGATCACGCTATGGTTTGCATTTTTAATTTTTTTTTTTTGCATACATGTTTTACACCTATCCTGAAAGAGAAATATATGAATAGCATTATTTCTCTGAGAAATTGTAAGTACACGTTATGAATATTTTAACCTATTTGTGTATTGTATCACGCCATCTTTTATGTTTATATAGCACTTACCCATTGTATATTTCTTGCATTTTAAATCTGCTTAGTTAGCCAGTAAAGGTATGAAACCTATGTTTTCCTCCTATGTTTTATCAGACATTCAAGAGACATGGGTAATTAATATATATATGATTTTTTTTCTTTCCTATGAACTTGTTTGACAAATACTGCTGGACTTTACATGAGAAAAAAAGAAAAAAGTATGCCAACTTGTTTTGATTTCACCTAGGGCTTTGATTTCAGAAATCATATGGTGAGATGCCCCCTGGGCTTGGTCTTATGTTTGGGCTGGTGGACCACTGCCTCATTCAATCTCCCTCTTGCTGCTGTTCATGGAGATATACTAGTGATACCACAGAGCTTACAATTGAAATGGAGCCACACTAGTGATACCGCAGTGTTACAACTGAAATTGAGCTACACTAGTGATACCACAGAGCTTACAGCTGAAATGGATCTACACTAGTGATACCACAGAGCTTACAGCTGAAATGGATCTACACTAGTGATACCACAGAGCTTACAACTGAAATGGAGCTACACTAGTGATACCACAGAGCTTACAACTGAAATGGAGCTACACTAGTGATACCACAGAGCTTACAATTGAAATGGATCTACACTAGTGATACCACAGAGCTTAAAACTGAAATGGAGCTACACTAGTGATACTACAGCTTACAAATGAAATGGATCTACACTAGTGATACCACAGAGCTTACAACTCAAATGGATCTACACTAGTGATACCACAGAGCTTACAAATGAAATGGATCTACACTAGTGATACCACAGAGCTACAACTGAAATGGAGCTACACTAGTGATACCACAGAGCTTACAACTGAAATGGAGCTACACTAGTGATGCCACAGCTTACAAATTAAATGGAGCTACACTAGTGATACCACAGCTTACAATTGAAATGGATCTACACTAGTGATACCACAGAGTTACAATTGAAATGGATCTACACTAGTGATACCACAGAGCTTACAACTGAAATGGAGCTACACTAGTGATACTACAGAGCTTACAGCTGAAATGGAGCCACACTAGTGATACCACAGAGCTTATAACTGAAATGGAACTACACTAGTGATACTACAGAGCTTACAGCTGAAATGGAGCCACACTAGTGATACCACAGAGCTTATAACTGAAATGGAACTACACTAGTGATACCACAGAGCTTACAACTGAAATGGATCTACACTAGTGATACCACAGAGCTTACAAATGAAATGGATCTACACTAGTGATACTACAGAGCTTACAGCTGAAATGGAGCCACACTAGTGATACCACAGAGCTTATAACTGAAATGGAACTACACTAGTGATACCACAGAGCTTACAACTCAAATGGATCTACACTAGTGATACCACAGAGCTTACAAATGAAATGGATCTACACTAGTGATACCACAGAGCTACAACTGAAATGGAGCTACACTAGTGATACCACAGAGCTTACAACTGAAATGGAGCTACACTAGTGATGCCACAGCTTACAAATTAAATGGAGCTACACTAGTGATACCACAGCTTACAATTGAAATGGATCTACACTAGTGATACCACAGAGTTACAATTGAAATGGATCTACACTAGTGATACCACAGAGCTTACAACTGAAATGGAGCTACACTAGTGATACTACAGAGCTTACAGCTGAAATGGAGCCACACTAGTGATACCACAGAGCTTATAACTGAAATGGAACTACACTAGTGATACTACAGAGCTTACAGCTGAAATGGAGCCACACTAGTGATACCACAGAGCTTATAACTGAAATGGAACTACACTAGTGATACCACAGAGCTTACAACTGAAATGGAACTACACTAGTGATACCACAGAGCTTACAACTGAAATGGAGCTACACTAGTGATACCACAGAGCTTACAACTGAAATGGAGCTACACTAGTGATACCACAGAGCTTACAACTGAAATGGATCTACACTAGTGATACCACAGAGCTTATAACTGAAATGGAGCTACACTAGTGATACTACAGCTTACAAATGAAATGGATCTACACTAGTGATACCACAGAGCTTACAACTCAAATGGATCTACACTAATGATACCACAGAGCTTACAAATGAAATGGATCTACACTAGTGATACCACAGAGCTACAACTGAAATGGAGCTACACTAGTGATACCACAGAGCTTACAACTGAAATGGAGCTACACTAGTGATGCCACAGCTTACAAATTAAATGGAGCTACACTAGTGATACCACAGCTTACAATTGAAATGGATCTACACTAGTGATATCACAGAGTTACAATTGAAATGGATCTACACTAGTGATACCACAGAGCTTACAACTGAAATGGAGCTACACTAGTGATACTACAGAGCTTACAGCTGAAATGGAGCCACACTAGTGATACCACAGAGCTTATAACTGAAATGGAACTACACTAGTGATACTACAGAGCTTACAGCTGAAATGGAGCCACACTAGTGATACCACAGAGCTTATAACTGAAATGGAACTACACTAGTGATACCACAGAGCTTACAACTGAAATGGATCTACACTAGTGATACCACAGAGCTTACAAATGAAATGGATCTACACTAGTGATACTACAGAGCTTACAGCTGAAATGGAGCCACACTAGTGATACCACAGAGCTTATAACTGAAATGGAACTACACTAGTGATACCACAGAGCTTACAACTCAAATGGATCTACACTAGTGATACCACAGAGCTTACAAATGAAATGGATCTACACTAGTGATACCACAGAGCTACAACTGAAATGGAGCTACACTAGTGATACCACAGAGCTTACAACTGAAATGGAGCTACACTAGTGATGCCACAGCTTACAAATTAAATGGAGCTACACTAGTGATACCACAGCTTACAATTGAAATGGATCTACACTAGTGATACCACAGAGTTACAATTGAAATGGATCTACACTAGTGATACCACAGAGCTTACAACTGAAATGGAGCTACACTAGTGATACTACAGAGCTTACAGCTGAAATGGAGCCACACTAGTGATACCACAGAGCTTATAACTGAAATGGAACTACACTAGTGATACTACAGAGCTTACAGCTGAAATGGAGCCACACTAGTGATACCACAGAGCTTATAACTGAAATGGAACTACACTAGTGATACCACAGAGCTTACAACTGAAATGGAACTACACTAGTGATACCACAGAGCTTACAACTGAAATGGAACTACACTAGTGATAATACAGAGCTACAATCCAAATGGAACTACACTAGTGATACCACAGAGCTTACAACTGAAATGGAACTACACTAGTGATACCACAGAGCTTACAACTGAAATGGATCTACACTAGAGATACCACAGAGCTTACAACTGAAATGGAACTACACTAGTGATACCACAGAGCTTACAACTGAAATGGAGCTACACTAGTGATACCACAGAGCTTACAACTGAAATGGAACTACACTAGTGATAATACAGAGCTACAATCCAAATGGAACTACACTAGTGATACCACAGAGCTTACAACTGAAATGGAACTACACTAGTGATACCACAGAGCTTACAACTGAAATGGATCTACACTAGAGATACCACAGAGCTTACAACTGAAATGGAACTACACTAGTGATACCACAGAGCTTACAACTGAAATGGAGCTACACTAGAGATACCACAGAGCTTACAACTGAAATGGAACTACACTAGTGATACCACAGAGCTTACAACTGAAATGGAGCTATACTAGTGATAATACAGAGCTACAATCCAAATGGAACTACACTAGTGATACCACAGAGCTTACAACTGAAATGGATCTACACTAGTGATACTACAGAGCTTACAACTGAAATGGAGCTACACTAGTGATACCACAGAGCTTACAACTGAAATGGAGCTACACTAGTGATACCACAGAGCTTACAACTGAAATGGAACTACACTAGTGATAATACAGAGCTAAAATCCAAATGGAGCTACACTAGTAGCATAACCCATATCACTAGTGCAACTTTACTTTGAACCATTTCAACTATAATCTACATGGTATCACGTACCTTACTTCACAACATTAATGCCAATTTTTAAAATTAACAAAAGGGGGTGGGCTGGGACAGTGGGCTCGGACAGTAGTAGAAATAGGCCACTTAATTGTATTTGCCCCGCGGGCCAGAAGTTACCAGCCCTCTCCTGGAAATGATACATTTTATGTGGTGTTCAGGAGACATGCGGTATTAATATTTAGATTTATTCTTTCCTAGGAACCTGGGTGAGAAATAGTTTTGTAAAGTCAAAGATTAAATGGAAAACACAAACAAGCTGTGATCTCAGTAAGTATGCTTTATGACATATTCAGGAGACATGGGGCATAATATAAAGCATTTTTAAACCTATGTGACTAATATTGCTGGAAAGGTAAGACGGTAGATGAGCAAAATACAAAACAAGGTAAGTAAACCATTTTTTAATATACAGATGGGACTGTGATTTCAGGAATGATATATTTTATGGGCTTATGCTGCTGTAGTACTCAGCCTGCTAACAAGTTTTAATTTCCAGCTATGGATTTCTCATCTACATCGCTCAGCAACAGTAGTACTGCAGAGGGAATTCTCATAGCCGAAGAAGGCATGGACGGGAGTTGGCCAGTTCTCATGGGAATTTTATTGGCAACAGTGAAAAGGTGGAAATTTTATGTAAAATAGAAACATAGAATTTGAAATCAGAAGAATCCCACTACTTTCTAGTTCTTGTAGGTAAGTCAGAAGACGTTTCTTTTCCATTTAGGGGGATTTATAGAACATTGAGCACTAGTTTGTGGTGAGATGTTATTGCCACTCTGTGATGCACAGCAACAACATTAAATTGCAACTTATCACCGTCTTGTTAAACGGTTTATTACTACAACTGGGGGTGAAACTTTTCATGTCGCTTTTACAAACTGATATATTCAAAAGAAAGTCTGCACTAATCCAGTTAAAGAGTCTCTGTCTATAATAACAGGCATATATACCTAGGTGCGCTCAGGTTTTATTGAAACTTTAAGACAGAAAAGAAGTACTGGGGACAAAAAGTAATATCCAAAGCACCAAAGAAAATCCTTATCAAAGAGGCACTCAAACAGATGACCAATATATATATTTATTAATGACAACAAATATCACATAGAGATTACATAAAAACATCTAAAATCAGAGGTACTGGTAGTACACAACAGGGCCGGCGCTGCCATTAAGGCAGAACAGGCAGCTGTCTTAGGGCGCCGCAATGGAGGGGCGCCGAAAAGAGGGAAGTTGTGTTTTTTTTTTTCCCCTGCAGTGTGTCACATAGACGCCGCGAGGGAGCGCTTGGTAGTGTAAATTAGCGCTCCCTCGTAGCGTCTATGTTACACACCGCAGAGAGACCCAGACTTTGTAGTAATACAGAGCGCTGAGAGATGACATCATCTCCCAGCGCTCTGCATTACTGAGAGCAGCGCACGGGAGCCTCAGCTCTGTGCCGAAGGAGGCACAGAGCTCTAAGCTGTGGCACGCCGCTAGACCACCAGGGACTCAAGGTGGGGAGATGAAGGGGAATTATGGAGATGAAGAGGCATTGTGGAAGGGGAATTATGGAGATGAAGGGGCATTATGGAGATGAAGAGGCATTGTGGAAGGGGGAATTATGGAGATGAAGGGGCATTGTGGAAGGGGAATTATGGAGTTGAGGGGGCATTGTGGAAGGGGAATTATGGAGATGAAGGGGCATTGTGGAAGGGGAATTAGGGAGATGAAGAGGCATTGTGGAAGGCGAATTATGGAGTTGAGGGGGCATTGTGGAAGGGGCAATGTGGAGTTGAGGGGGCATTGTGGAAGGGGCAATGTGGAGTTGAGGGGGCAATGTGGAGTTGAGTGGGCATTGTGGAAGGGGCAATGTGGAGATGAAGGGGCATTGTGGAAGGGGAATTATGGAGATGAGGGGGCATTGTGGAAGGCGAATTATGGAGTTGAGGGGGCATTGTGGAAGGGGCAATGTGGAGTTGAGGGGGCATTGTGGAAGGGGCAATGTGGAGTGGAGGGGGCAATGTGGAGTTGAGTGGGCATTGTGGAAGGGGCAATGTGGAGATGAAGGGAGCATTGTGGAAGGGGCATTGTGGAGGTGGGGATAGTGTGGAGGTAAATATGTGGGCGGGGGCAGGAGATTGTGGCAAGGTCGGGGGGGGGCATCAAAATGCACCTTCGCCTGTGTATACAAAAATCCTTACACCGGCCCTGGTACACAATGATGTTAACCTCCTTACACTACTAGTGAAAAAATCATAAAGTGCATCCAAATCATGTGCAAATACCAAATATCTACTGCAATATTCAAGTGAAAGCATATCAAACAATATACTTATCTAAGTGTCATTAAGGTAGTCAGGTCATAGTATACGGCCAGTCCTCAGAACTCACAACCCAACGCGTATCGCCATTCCCATGGCTTCGTCAGGGGTAATGAATCTTGCTGTTAGTGGCGTAATATATCTATCCAATTATTAATCGGCCAGGAGTCACGTGTCAAGGCGCCGCACATCACGTCAGCACACGGAAAGTACGTCCATAGAAAACGTATCAAACTATTGGTAGCATCGGGTCATGTGATGAAAAGGAATGGCGCGAAGTAAATAATACCATACTGTGCATAAAATATGGTCATTTATCGTATTCACCATACTAAACACGAAAATAAACTTCTAATACAAACATGACGCATTTATATCACTATATACCCAATAGTAAAAGAACAGGTAAGCACCCGATCAATCCTGGACATATTGCCAGAACAGAAAGGGTACACCCATTGCAAGTGCACTTGCTACATAAAAAATGTATCAAAAATTATCCAAGAGACACAATGTCTCCACGTTCAAAGAGTAACCAGTATGCTGGCATGAGTCAGCGCCCCGACACGCCTCCATAACCCAGTCAACTAACGATATTCCTATCGAACAAACAATAGCATTCATAAATACTCTAGCAAAATATACAAAAAGGGGATTAACATTGAAGAATGACCTCAAAAAAATATATCAATCCACTATAAATTTGTTATCATTATTCCTACAAAAGCCCTACTGTGAAAAAAAAAAAAAAAAAAAAAAAAATTATATATATATGGAACTTTTCTTGTCCTAAGAAAGAGGAGGACGTCCAATAATAAATGCTTTTACAAACTGCACCGTCACGGGGAGGAGGCGTGTCATCATTTATTGCACAAGCTACAGCATGGCCTCAGTGTCACAGCTTACCTTGGTTCCAGCGCTGCCGCTTCAGCGACGGTCTGCATCATTCCATGTGTCATCTGCAGGTGCGAGGCTTCAGAGTGAAGCAGGCCTCTGTTTTATGCCATGCTTCCTGTAGTCTCCTCCTACCTACTTCCTTCCTCTGAGCCTGCTCCTCCTACCTACTTCCTGAGGAGGGGTTTAAAGGGCAGTCTGAGTCCTGACTCAGTTGGCCTTACGTTGTTGTACAAACAGTTCTGTTTAGTTTGGACTGTGGGTATGACCTGGCTTGTCTGACCATTCAATCTGGTGCTGACCTGTTGCTCTGTCTGACTACTCTTTTGCCTACTCCCATTGTGTAGTGGACACCCAGTCTGGTGCCGATCTGTGGCTCTGGCTGACTACCTGAACTGTGTATGACCCGGCTTGTCTGACTATCCGATCTGGTGCTGACCTGTGGCTCTGGCTGACTACCTGAACTGTGTATAACCCCATTTGTCTGACTATCCAATCTAGTGCAGAGCCTGTCTGACTATTCTCCTGCCTGCTCCTTGTGTATAGTAGACACCCAATCTGGTGCAGACCTGTGGCTCTGGTTGACTACCCGATTTGTATATTACCCAGCTTGTCCAACTATCCGATCTGGTGCTGACCTGTGGCTCTGGTCGACTACCCGGTTTGTGTATTAACCGGCTTGTCCGACTATCCGATCTGGTGCTGACCTGTGGCTCTGTCTGACTATTCTCCTGCTTGCTCCCATTGTGTAGTAGACACCCAATCTGGGACAGACCTGCGGCTCTGATTAAGACATTACTCCCTGATTGCAGGGAGTCAGGATCGCTCTGGTGCCTCTGAGAAAGGAGACACCATCTCCTTACTGACTGCAGGCTTGAGTCAGTACTTCTCCCTTTCCATATCATCTTTAGGGAGATCCCTAGACTGTAGGCGTTAGTCAATTAGTCTCTTTTGGCAAACTCCTATTTCTGATAGGGTCGTTGGCCACTAGAAGTACCTCTACTCATTGTTCTGTGATTTACCTACTCATTGTTCTGTGATTTACTTACTCATTGTTCCGTGATTTACTTACTCGTTATTCTGTGATTTACTGTATTTATATTTATTCAATAAAGATTGTTTTACTATACCATACTGACTCCTGGTTTGTTCCTGGGAAACCGTGACACTCAGTCATTTTTTGTAGTGCACTCTTCCTTCTCCTTTCCCCTTAACCCTTCATTAAGCACATACATAATGTGAGCTGTTAGTATATGGATTGATGTTTGTCTATACCAAAATAATGTATGTCTCTATATGTCACTGTCAGTCTCAGCTCAGCAGTAGGATCTTCTGCCCGTCACTTATCTGTCACAAATTTGGTTTTCTTTTTATCGTGACTGTCAGTGTCTATGAATCACACTAACACACTCTTTGCTTGATTTCCTATGCATTAGTACCTAGTGTCAACAGCTTATTTTAACCCCTTAAGGACCGGGAAAATCTGAGGTGGAACTTTCAGATAATAGCAAGACGCCATGCATTCATTAAATGCATGGCGACTAGCTTGAAAATAGGCAAGCAATATGGCATGACCTGGCTGAAAATCACCTCTGACTTGTAGTACCAGCATCGGGTCAAGCTATCCTCCTTTTTACCCATTAGCTTAGTTTGTGTTCAGTCACCAAAGTGTTAGAGGTTGTGGAGGTGAGTGATGTTCCGTGATATAAAAGGGGGATGATAAGTGGCAGAAGCACAAGAAAAAAGTGGTTGTGTAAAATGAGTAGTACTGTAGGAGTGATACTCTTATGTCCCTCTAGCTGGAATGCTGTAGAGTTGTAAAGAGAGTGGATTGATGTGGGTCTGTGTGTGTGTATGTGTATTTGTGTGGTTTGTGTGTATGTATCTGTTTGTTTCTCTATGTGTTTGTGTGTATGTATGTGTATTTGTGTTTATATAGGTGTTTGTATGTGTGTGCGGGTGTGTGTGTGGTGTATGCAATTGTGTGCATATGTGTGTCCATGTGTGTACCCGAGTGTGTGTATGTGATTGTGTGTTTATGAATGATTTTATGTGTGTGTGTGCTTGAGTAAATATGAGTGTATGTATATCTGAGTGTGGATGTGTGTGAATCTAAGTAAGTGTGGATGTGGGTGTCTGAGTATCAATGTATGTGTGAGAATCAGTGTGGATGTGTGAGTGTGTGTGTGTGAATCTAAGTGTGGATGTGTGAGTGTGTGTGTGAGAATCAGTGTGGATGTGTGAGTGTGTGTGTGTGTGTGTGTGTGAATCTAAGTGTGGATGTGTGAGTGTGTGAGACTCAGTGTGGATGTGTGAGTGTGTATGTGAATCTAAGTGTGAGTGTGTGTGAGTGTGTGTGTGTGAATCTAAGTGTGGATGTGGGTATGTGTGTGTGTGTGGTACTCATTCAAACAAAAATGCAAAAGTGAGAGTTAAAGTGTCCTTCAAAAAACAAAACCTTGGATTTCTCAATTTCAAGTGTTTTATTTGCGGGTGAATTTTGACTTTAAAACCATTTTGCTTACCTAGTAATGAGGAAACTGTAAACTGGCTTATATGTCCACCAACAGTCTAATCCTGATTACTTCTCTGTATCGATCTATGTATCTTTCATAGGCCTAGCCGCCTGTCACATTTTGCCAAGTTCATTATGTGTTCCCTTCACCACATTCGTCTAATTAGAGTTGAAATGTATACAGCATATTTTTTTCTTTTTTGTGGTTATTCCAATTTCTGGCTAAAAACATACATGTCTCTATGTAAATAGTAACTAGTGGTGAGTAAAGGGCATGGCTATTTTTTCCCTGTTGCTTTTAATGATAAACAGAATGTTACCACACAGTGAAAGAATCATCCAATTGTCATTAATAATGAATCAACTCCAACAACTCTGACAGCATAGTATTCCACTCCAAGAATGTTCCAAATGTTATTCTTGGATCTAGCAAGGTAATCTGGTGGTTGATATTATTTCTATCCTTGAAAATTACCTCAGTGCAATTGCAAGGCCGCAGTTCTGGGTGTTTGACTTCTTTTATGCTTTTCACTTAATGTTAACATCACCAAGAGAACATAAATCAAACATTTGGTTCTTACTTAAGTAATTGAGATCTATCATACAAAACCTCAACAGAATCAGGCAATAAACTTCACAGTGCTGTCAGTATTAATGAGACTCTGCAAATACATTGTTTATTTAAGCAATGTCTAAACATAAACCTGGCTCACCTGTAGGCCAGTCAGTAAATTAGATTACATGTGGTCAGTCTTGTGGAATGTTATTTACAAGGAGGAATTATGTGTTGACTCATATTATAGTATGTATAAAGTTCCAGTTTATAAACCTGTTTATTTTTATGTGCTTTGTAGTGACTTAATTTATTTAAGGTTTCTTCGAAAATATTTTGAGATTATTTTCCTTTGACGCATTGTTTTGGTGTTCTCCTTGTTACAGAGGGAAGGGTAAATGATATTCGGGCTAGAGGCATGGGGAGGGCCTTTGTGGATATTGCTGTTAACTTACATGGACTATCTAGGCCCTGTGACTGGACTGTCTGTAGACTTGAATGGGCCAAGTAGTTACCCTTGTCATTGGTCCATACCTCTAATAACCATAACCTCTGTCCTCACTCAGTGATTGGTCACTTTATTTCAAGAGTGGAAGACGGGTTTGTAAATTTAGGCTGTATGTAATGGCAAGGGATTGCTGGAAACAGAATAACAAACTGTATGGAAATCGCCTCATCCCCTCTAGTGTAATTCTGCTGTATCATCTGGAATACACGAGAGGTGGCTCACTCCAAAAGCCTTCTGCCACACTCATTACTAATAACTTGTCTTTATTACCATCAATTTTAAAGATTAGTCTAGTTTTGTCATTCAGCAACACCGCCCAATTTTATGACCACTTTTCCAGATTTGTTTTGCCGTTACTGCTTATAAACTTGGCATACGTTTCTTATGAAAATGTGTTATGTTTTCAGTCATTTTCCTGTTAGTTTCTTCTGCGAACATGGGGCCCTTCATCTTGAAAACAATAAGAAAAATGCCATTGCCTCTACTAGATTGATAAGAGAGCTAAGGAATAAAAGAGTTGATGTGAAGGACTTGTGTTAGGGGTAGAGGAACATGTTGAAAGGTTGAGTGGCAAAGGCAGAAATCAAAAGTGAGTGAGATCGAAGAGACATGAAGTGGGAGAAAAAGGTTGAACGTTCAAGCCTGCTCTGCAGGCCCATTAAGAAGCCAGGAAGATGCTTCCCCAGATGAGTGCTGCCCTATCCACCATTCTATAAAATGAATCTTGGGTGGCCCTCTCCTGGAAGTCAGAAAGTGGGTGGACGGAGTTAGAGTATAATGGGAAATTTTCTGTTTAAAAACTAGGAATATGTTGGAACAATGCATGAGTAGCATTTGCATTTTTTTAGGGATTCTTGATTGTGGGAGGGACTGCTGTTGGTGATACGAGGACCCATTCAGCATGGTGGGGATGTTGAGGGAACTCATAGGAAGGAGAGAAGAAGGATGAATGGGGGGAAGGTAGGAGGAAAGGGAAGGATGCATGGGAGGAGATAAGGAAACAGGGGTAGGAACAGGGTCCTGTGATCCTTCTGTTTTCCACATTTGATTGTACTATTTAATACCTCTGTATGTCTATTCCCAATTGTACAGTGCTGCTGAATAATAATAGGAAAGGAGATGTGAGTTCCTTGGAGAAGAGAGAAGAGATTTGGAAAGGTTGTGAAAGGCTTATGAGGCATGAGCATATAGCAGAGATGGACAACATTAAGTCTTCAAGGTTCTGGTGGACTACAAACCCCATCATCCACTGCCAATCTTTGGGAATTGTAGTCTGGCATAAGCTGAAGGTCTCATGTTGTCTGCCTTTGGTGTAGATAGGTGATAACCAAAGAGACAACCTACAGAAAGAGGAGCACAAGATTAAATAGGAGTGGGCATGAAAAAGGAGAAAGATGTTTAAGGGGAGTCATAGAATCACACAAATACTGTCTGACACCCGAGCCTTGTTCCAATATCCAATGGTAGTCACAGAATCACACAAATACTGTCTGACAGCCGAGCCTTGTTCCAATATCCAATGGTAGTTGCAGAATCTGACACACATTGTCTTACAACCCAGCCTTGTTCCACTGTCCACCAGTATCACAGAGCAACATATAAGCTATCTGACACCCCAGTCTTGTTACACTGTTCGCTGGTAGTCACAGAATCACACATACACTGTCTGACACCCCAGCCTTGAACAGCTGTCCCATTGGTAGGCCACAGAACCCCCACATACACTGACAATCCAGCCTTGTTCCATTATCCACTGGTAGTCACAGACCAACACATACACTGTCTGACACCCCAGCCTTGTTACACTGTTCACTGGTAGTCACAGACCCACACATACACTGTCTGACACCCCAGCCTTGTTACAGTGTTCACTGGTAGTCACAGACCCACACATGCACTGTCTGACACCCCAGCCTTGTTACACTGTTCACTGGTAGTCACAGACCCACACATACACTGTCTGACACCCCAGCCTTGTTACACTGTTCACTGGTAGTCACAGACCCACACATGCACTGTCTGACACCCCAGCCTTGTTACACTGTTCACTGGTATTCACAGAACCACACATAGTCTGAAACCCCAGCCTTGTTACACCATCCACTAGTAGTCACAGACCCACACATACACTGTCTGACCCCCCCCCCAGCATTTTACTACTGCCCACTGGTAGTCACAGAACAACACATACAGTGTCTGACACCTCAGCCTTGTTACACTGTCCTCTGGTAGTTCAAGAACAACGCATGCACTAACTGACACCCCAGCTTTGCTCTGTTGTCGCCCAAAAAATTAGATTCCTGAGGTTCCATGGAACAAAGTTGGAGAAAAATGCATTAGAGCTATTACCAATTCCAGTCTGTATAGAATGTAACCTTACTTGTATTTCAGATAAGTTCAAAATAATAACACAACAAAAATAATGGTAGAGTAAAATAATGTTTAAGAGAAAGATGATTTATTTTGAAGGGTATTGTGGTCTAGACTCCTTTAACCCTTTGAGGATCAAAGGGTTGAGCAAAGCATTGAGAAGCAATGCATTAGACCACTCTGCACCTAAGGGGTTAACAGATAGGGAACAGTGTTATCCACAATGCAAGAAAAAAATAAAAGGGAGAACGCAAACACAAATTGTAACAGTATACAGAGCTGCCATCAGTGGTCATAGGAAGTAACTGTATCTGGGGCCCAGCTAAACAGGGGGCCGCCTCTGATAAGACATGAAGACTCCTGTAGACCCCATGATGCCATGGAGGCCTGTGTTAAAAGATGCCACTAGACTGGCCCACAGGGTTTCTCCTGTTGGAAGCCCTTTTTATGTTAATTTTGTAGGTAGAGTAGCAGAGATTTTGAACGCCTCTCTGCCACTCTGTTCTCCATTTCATATCATACCATATAGTGGAGCACTTCCACAGGCTACAACTTCACATATACTTCCAGGTTACAGTGAAAATGTGTAGGGTGCTGGGGCACCGGCTTTATGTTTCTGCTTGGCTTCCGGATTTCTGACAGCAGCCCTTACACGGTATAAAATAAAATTTACTGGTTGCTCATAAAATCATCATGCTCATCATTAAGATGCCATACACCAGACTCAGAGTTTAATAGCCTGCCAAACACAACCAGCCAGCTAAATACCTCTGATTATATGAAGTTCAGATGTATAGCCAGGGTTCACATTAAGTCCCAATAGTCCTTAATGACTAAATCTTTGTGTATCTACTGTGACACCACTGCTATTGTTACAGCTTACCTTGCTTTCAGCATCATCTGCAGGCGTGAGGCTTCTAGCATGCTGCAGGCCTCTGTTTTATCTGTTTGCTTACTGTAGTCTCCTCCTACCAACTTCCTACTTCCTCCCTCTGAGCTGCTCCTCCTACTTCCTGCGGAGGGGTTTAAAGAGCAGACTGAGGCCTGACTCAGATGCCCTTGCGTTGTTGTCCATAGCAGTTCTCTTACCTTGGGCTCTGTGTATGACCTGGCTAGTCCTCCATCCATTCTAGTGCTGACCCGTGGCTTTGTCTGACCATTCTTTTGCCTAACCCATAATAGTGGACATCCAATCTGGTGCAGACTTGTGGCTCTGGCTGACTACCTGAACTGTGTATGACCCGGCTTGTCTGACTACCCCCTCTGGTGCTGACTTGTGGCTCTGTCTGACTATTATTTTGTCTTTTCCCCTGGTGATCAGACACCCAATATAGTGCGGGCCTGGGGCTCTGGTAGACTTGCACAGCTGACTGCAGGCTGAGTCAGACCCTATTCCTCTTAGGATCAAGATCCTGAGTTCCTGTTCCTGGTTCCAGCTGAGACTTACAGTGGCTAAGGCCTAGTCTCCAGTACAGTGGTTTAGCTTTGTAACCTATTATTTCTGATAGCAGGCTTGCTGGCTATTACCCTGTGCTTATTCTTATTGTATCTATCTATATATATAAAAGAAGACTTCTGTGTGCCTGGCAAACACACCCAGGGGTGGTATTAAGGAGGACTTACTGTTCCCATTGGGTGATTCAGTCATGCAGGGAGTTGGCCCGCCCCCACTATGCAGCCCGCCCACCACTATCAAAGTCAGAAAAAAACAATATGGCTGCCATTTGCTCCTACACCACAGACAAACACACATGCCCCACTCACACACACAGACCACCACACACACATATGCCCCACTCAAACAGCACCACACAAACACACACAGACCACCACACACACACACATGCCCCACTCACACAGCACCAAACAGACATGCTCCCACTTACACACACAGCACCACATACACACACAAAGCCAGAAATAAATATGGCTGACACACACACAGTCACTCACCCTGACTCCCAGTGGCCTCAGCAGGACCTGTAGTGCAGCACCAGAGGAACAAAATGGCACTCAAAGGGCTAAGGTAGGCCCTCTGCTGAATTATTTCTTCACTGTCATCATTTGCCATGCAAGACACAGGACAGACAGCCATCAGGTACACACTTAACCCACTGACTGCCACAGGGTTTGTTGATCAAGTTTTACCCCCTCAGGGAATGTGTTCAAACCCCTCACACTGTAAACTTGCATTTCCCTCCCACTTCTCCTCCTTCCCCAGCCTATTACTAACACTTTCACACATTTATGTTAAGCCCCGCCCCTACTCGCGATTAAGCCCCACCCACTTTTAACCCAAATTGCCCCATTGCTCTCTCCACATCAGCACCACATGAGGGACTCCACAAGTAAAAGTCCACAGGTATTACACACACATGCCTCACTCACACAGCACCATACACACACACACAAAGCCAGAAAGAAAGATGGCTGACACACAGTCACTCACCCTGACTCCCAGTGGCCTCAGCAGGACCTGTAGTATAGCCACAGAAGGGTGCTACAGCACCAGGGGAACAAAATGGCACTCAAAGGGTTAAGGTAGGTCCTCATTGCGCAATTATTTCTTCACTGTCATCATTTGCCATGCAAGACTCAGGAGAGACAGCCATCAGGTACACACTTAACCCACTGACTGCCACACGGTTGTGTATCAAGCTTTACCCCTCAGGGAGTGTGTTCAAACCCCTCACACTGTAAACTTGCATTTCCCTCCCACTTCTCCTCCTTCCCCAGAACATTACTAACACTTTTACACATTTCTCTTAAGCCCCGCCCCCTACTCGTGATTAAGCCCCGCCCACTTTTAACTCAGCTTGCCCCATTTGTCTCGCCACATCAGCACCACATCAGTCCCCTCTAGGGACTCCACAAATCAAAGTTCCCAGGTATGAATACACTTCCCACTGCTATTTAACTCTGACATGCCTCTCTATACCTTAACCATTTGAGTGCCAGAGGGGTACACAACTCATGCACGCATGTGTTTCTGCTCATATATGTTGCGTCTGTCTGTGTGTGTGTGTGTGTGTGTGTACATCTCTGTTACATATGTGTGTCCATGTGTGCATCTCCAGTGTGTCTGTGTGTACATGTCTTTTGCATGTTTCTGCCGCTCACTGTGTGTATGTGCATACCTCCCAACATTTCACATGGCCAAAGAGGGACAAGTTAGTTTTAGGTGATATTGTTGGGGGCGTGGCTGGTGGGCGGGGCATTAGTAAGAATTTTTACGTTATTTCATGACCTATTACTGGCTATTTATGTAACTGAATAAATGATTTAGTGCAAGACCAAAGTATTTTATTTGCACAGACTAATGTATAAACACATATACTGAAGTTTACAAAAATATGTATATGAGCTTTATTGCTGTAGAGCAAAGTAATACACACCACACAGTCAGGGCTGGTGCAAGGATTTATGCCACCCTAGGCAAAACCTAATTTTGCTGCCCATTTTGCTCTGCCCCTTGTGCCCCACCCCTTTATACCCCGCCTACTTATACCCAACCTCTTTTCATGATTGTCCTCTCTCTGCCCCCTGGGCCAGTCTGCCCCTGGTCTGGAGATGCCTGTAAGAGATGCCCCCCACCAGCTCCAACTTGCCCCTTATCAGCTTCACTTTGGCCCACCAGCTCCACTTTGTCCCCCATCAACTCCAACTTGCCGCCTCAGCTCCAACTTGCCCCCATCAGCTCCACTTTGACCCCCACCACCTCCAATTGCCCCCACCACCTCTACTTTGCCCCCCAGCAGCTCCACTATGCCCCAGCAGCTCCAACTTGCCACCATCAGCTCCACTTTGCCCCCCATCTGCTCCAAATTGCCCCCATCAGCTCCACTTTGCCCCCCATCTGCTCTAACGTGCCCCCACCGGCTCCACTATGATCCCAGCAGCTCCACTATGCCCCCAGCAGCTCCAACTTGCCACCATCAGCTCCAACTTGCCCCCATCAGCTCCACTTTGCCCACCATCTGCTCTAACGTGCCCCCCCTCAGCTCCACTTTGCCCCCTCAGCTCCACTTTGCCCCCATCAGCTCCAACTTGCCCCCATCAGCTCCACTTACCCCCATCCGCTCCATTTTGCCCCCTCAGCTCCAACTTGCCCCCCATCCGCTCCACTTTGCCCCCCATCCGCTCCACTTTGCCCCCACCAGCTTCAACTTGCCCCCACCAGCTCCAACTTGCCCCCTCAGCTACAACTTTCCCCTATCAGTTCCAACTTACCCCCATTGGCTCCACTTTGCCCCCCAGCAGCTCCAACTTGCCCCTATCAGCTCCAACTTGCCCCCATCCGCTCCAACTTGCCCCCACCAGCTCCAACTTGCCCCCATCCGCTCCAACTTGCCCCCCATCCGCTCCAACTTGCCCCCCATCCGCTCTAACTTGCCCCCCATCCGCTTTAACTTGCCCCCACCAGCTCCACTTTGCCCCCCTTCAGCTCCACTTTGCCCCCCTTCAGCTCCACTTTGCCCCCCCTCAGCTTCACTTTGCCCCTCCTCAGCTCCACTTTGGCCCCCTCAGCTTCACTTTGCCCCTCCTCAGCTCCACTTTACCCCCTCAGCTCCAACTTGCCCCCATCAGCTCCACTTTGACCCTCATCCGCTCCAACTTACCCCCATCAGCCCCACTTTGCCCCCACTAGCTCCAATTTGCCCCCACCAGCTCCACTATGCCCCCTCAGCTCCAGCTTTCCCCTATCAGCTCCAACTTTCCCCCATCAGCTCCACTTTGCCCCCCATCCGCTCCAACTTGCCACCAGCAGCTCCACTATGCCCCTTCAGTTCCAACTTGCCCCCCATCACATACCTGTTGCTCCCGCGCAGTCTTCTCTTCAGTAATGCAGAGTGAGGCGGGAGATCATGACTCCCAGCGCGCTCTGCATTACTAAAGATCCGACCCAATGACAGAGCGCTGTAGCAACACAGACCTGATTGTGTTGTGCTTCCCGGCGTGGTGTGTGCGGGCGCAGCTCTTCTCCGCTGCATGCCCGCGCCCCCAGTACGTGTGCGCCCTAGGCCGGCGCCTACCTCGCCTATAGGTGGAGCCGGCCCTGCACACAGTCTGACCTCCTAAAAAGAGGGACAACAGGGTGGAAAAGAGGGACAGAGGGATTTGGCCCTCAAAGAGGGACTGACCGTCCTAAAGAGGGACACTTGGGATGTATGGTATGTGTCTGCCTGTGTGTTGCATATGTCTGTGTTTATCAGTGTGTCTGCATTTCACACACGTGCGCCCAATGGTCATAACATGACGGGCAACGCCGTCCCACATTGCTAGTTGTATATATCCTCTGTATGCCATTTGTTAATAAAATGCATTAACTAAACCGTACTGACTCCTGAACTTCTCTGGGTAACCGTGACAGCTATCCTGGAAATGTCTTGTAGGATAGCATCCTTGTGTGATCATCAAATCTCGCTAACTACAGATCTCATCACAAACAGCTGACTTGTTTCATGAGCAGTGAACTCACTTATTCACTGTGTTCCGCTCTCAGACTTCTTTTAAAGATGACTGCGGTGTTTTACAATAGGTAAAATGTGGTACCGTGTCCCCTATAGAACAAGCAGGATACTGACAGAGTAAAAGCAATACCTTTATTGGCTTTAAAGTGTAAGCTTTCAAGACAACTTAGGTCACTTCAGGAATGAGTATAATGAAAGTCGAATAAAAAAAAAAACAATGCAGGTTTTACATTCATGCAAATTCTTATTAAATTTTGCATGAATGTGCAACCTGTCATGTATTTTGTATTCAGCCCTCATTCTAACTAAACCTGAAGAAGAGAATAAAGTTATCTTCAAAGATTGCATCCTGCGAGCTACTCAGTTAGTCAATAAAGGAATCATTTTTACTCTTGAAAGCGTGCCTTCTAAAGCTGCTCAGTTAGCCAGTAAAGCAGAGCTTTCCAATCTGTTCATGTTGGTGACACACTTTTTAGACATGCATAATTTCGTGACACAGTAATTCAGTTTTGCTAGCAAACCAGAAGTTAAAAACTAATAATCCCTTATAAGAGATACGGACACACACATAAATTGTAATAACAAGATGTATGGGGACACAAAATATCTCCTGAAAACCTTTCATTCATACTGCGGAGGCATTAAGCATGTTGTGTGGTTTTTAAAAGGGCGACATGAGAATGTTGCGCTACATATAAGCGCAAGATTCTCATATCGCATTATTAAATAGGTAGCGCATAACTGATTTTAGAAGTACTGTCCGTCTTTCCTGTCTCATCGGCGCTACAAGCAGAAGCAGCAGCCATGTGACAGGCAGCCTTGAAGCACAGGGACACCTCCAGCCTGGCAGCCCAAACGGAGGACAGAGGTATAGAGGAGGTGGCATCTCAAAAGATTTTAACAGCTGAAGCGTCAAAAGATTTGTAACAGCTGGAGTGCCTCCGTGTGCTGCTTCCATATTATGTATGCAGCACACAGAGGCACTCCAGCTGTTACAAATCTTTTGTGGCGCTCCAGCTGTAAGTACACAGAGGCAATCTCCTGCTGTGTAAATGAGACCATTAAGTAGTAGTGTTTTATCTCAGTTCCCAGTGTAGCTCGTGCTTGGGTTGCATGACAATCTCGCGCTGTGTAAATGGCACCTTTGCCTGCGACACAACTACACACTGCAGCCGACACACCAATGTGTCGCGACATACAGTTTGGAAAGCACTGCAGTAAAGGAATCAGTTTTACTCTTGAAAGCTTCCACCCCAGAGTTACTCAGTTAGTCCATAAAGGAATCAATTTTACTCTTGAAAGCTTGCATCCTAAATCTACTCAGTTAGCCAATAAAATAATCACTTTTACTCTACCAGTGTCCATGTTTGTATATGCGATCAGTATATTTTATTCTCTACAGTCATCCATGCAAAGCATTGCAGAGTGTTCCTGGTAGCGCCAATGATACAATACATATCACTAACACAGTGAAACTCTTATCAGCTAGCTTTGTCTGTTTATTAAAACAAGGTTGTTCACTTCATCACTTGTACATTACTGTGCAAAAGTGTTAGGCAGGTGTGAAAAAATGCTGTAAAGTAAGAATGCTTTAAAAAAATAGACATGTTAATAGTATATTCTTATCAATTAACAAAATGATAGTGAGTGAACAGAAGAACAATATCTGGAGTTAGAGGATAACGCCTATGAGGCTACACTGGCAAATTCGTATACATGCCCAAAATCCTGCCCTCATGCCAGGGACTGGGGGGGTCAGTGGGATAGTCTGTGGGCATTTTGGTCCTCTCCGCTACTCCTTGTTTCAACCAATGCACATACTGCGGGTTTGTCTTTTCTCTACCCATGCATGCAATAGGGTGACCACACGTCCCGGAATGCCCGGGACTGTCCCTTATTGGGGGTCTGTGTCCCGAATCACCCCCCCACCGAGACAACAAAGAGTCCTGGAATGGAGCAACACGCACCAGTCCAGCCAGCCAGTGAAATACATTTGCTATATGGAACACATTGTCTGGCTGAGCCAGCCAATGAAGACCATATAGCAAATACATTTCATTGGCTGGCTGGCTGGACTGGTGTGTTGGAGACAGCTGGGATGGAGCAGGTATGCTGGCGGTGCAAGTGAGACCCGCGGCTGAGGGTCCTGCCGGCACTGACCATCTTTCTGAGGCTGACACAGAGTAAGATTTTCCAGTATATAACCATCATATACTGCAGTATCTGCAGGGACGTTACTGGCACCGGTTAGAGGTTAACGCTAATGGGGCTGCACTTTTCAATGTCTATGTTAGCCCATTTTTTAAAATAATTATTATTTATTTTTTCATTTGTTCTTGAAAGAGACATCAGAGATTCAGACTTGCAGGAAAAGTGAATCACTTCTAATCCCAGCTGTTGTTTAAACTGTGTCCAACTCTGGAAAAGGACATGAATTGAAAACCTTCACACACGATGTTACTCTCTGATGCAGGCAGTCTGAGAAACTGTGTGCGGAATACTACGCCTAACTGACAGTGATATTTTTTAGGCTAGTACAATGTAAATAAAAGCAGGGACAGGAATAACACAAGCGAGTGAAGGAGTGTTATATTTTATGTAACCCTTTTTACTGGGGATGAGTGAAATGATTCTGAAACAAGACACAAGACATGAGCCATTTCTTATGAAACCGCTGTTCTGTCCATTTTGCATTATGTTTCCCACATTAACAGATGACACTATGGTTCCTAAGTTGTGATGTATGTAATTGAAAACTCAAAATTTTCATGACGATGTGCATCAACACTAATACAACTTTGCAATGCGTTACATACCCCTCTGGCACTCAGTGGGTTAAAGAAAGTGTTTGAAAAGGTGTCACATTAAAGGAGAACTAACACATCGTAATGATGCATCCACCACTTATCTTCCCATGACCATTATGAATTCTGCACTAGTGTCTTTGGTCAAGAAAAAACATCTTCAGGTCAGTTCCGGATGTCATCATGTCCACGGAGGCGGACATGACAGGTGCTGCAATGACCACAGGACCTTAAACTACTGAGTGCACACGGTAATCTTAAAGGGATAGTAATGTTTCACAATAAAAGCAGTTCCAATTAATCTTCATAGTATTTGGGCCATGGAGAGTGTTATTTCAGTACTGTCAGAGCTGTAGTACAAGAGTAATTGAATGATAAAATGGGGGTCAGTATGAGTGGTTCTCTGGCTACCAATGCAGATAGGGCATGGCTGGGGTCAATATGTGTGGTTTTATGGCTTCTGTGGTATCACTAGTGTAACTCCATTGAAATGTTAAGCTCTGTGGTATCATTTGTGGCTCCATTTCAGTTGTAAGCCCTATGGTATCACTAGTTTAACTACATTTCTAGTGTACACTCTGTTGTATCATTAGTGTAACTATATTTCTAGTGTACACCTGTGGTATCACTAGTGTAACTATATTTCTAGTGTACACTCTGTGGTATCATTAGTGTAACTATTAGAGATGAGCGAGCACCCCGATGCTCGGGTGCTCGGGTGCTCTGACCGAGCACCGCCGGAGGCTCGAGTGCTCGGCCGAGCACCCGAGCCCCATTCAATTGAATGGGGCGACACGAGCATTACACCAGGCACCCCCTGCTCTGATGAGGGGAGGGTGCCTGGTCAATGCCCCCCTTCATCTCCGCAATGTCCCCCTTCATCTCCGCAATGTCCCCCTTCATCTCCTCTATGCCCCTCTTCCACAATGTCCCCCTTCATCTCCGCTATGCCCCTCTTCCACAATGTCCCCCTTCATCTCCTCTATGGCATAGAGGAGATGAAGGGGGACATTGTGGAAGAGGGGCATAGCGGAGATGAAGGGGGACATTGTGGAAGAGGGGCATAGAGGAGATGAAGGGGGACATTGTGGAAGAGGGGCATAGCGGAGATGAAGGGGGACATTGTGGAAGAGGGGCATAGACTCTATGCCCCTCTTCCACAATGTCCCCCTTCATCTCCGCTATGCCCCTCTTCCACAATGTCCCCCTTCATCTCCACACTGTCCCCCTTCATCTCCGCAATGCCCCCTTCATCTCCTCAATGCCCCCGTACCTCCAGTCCCTGGTGGTCCAGCGGAGCGTCTTCAGATCTGTGCCTCCTCCGGCACAGATCCCCCCCACCCGAACACGGCGGGCGAGCACATGGCGGTACTCGACGAGTACCGCCATGTGCCGAGCAGAGCCATGCTCGAGCCGATCCGAGCATCGGCCGAGCACGCTCGCTCAACACTAGTAACTATATATCTAGTGTACACTCTGTGGTATCACTAGTGTAACTATATTTCTAGTGTACACCTGTGGTATCACTAGTGTAACTATATTTCTAGTGTACACCTGTGGTATCACTAGTGTAACTATATTTCTAGTGTACACCTGTGGTATCACTAGTGTAACTATATTTCTAGTGTACACCTGTGGTATCATTAGTGTAACTATATTTCTAGTGTACACCTGTGGTATCACTACTGTAACTATATTTCTAGTGTACACCTGTGGTATCACTACTGTAACTATATTTCTAGTGTACACCTGTGGTATCACTAGTGTAACTATATTTCTAGTGTACACCTGTGGTATCACTACTGTAACTATATTTCTAGTGTACACCTGTGGTATCACTACTGTAACTATATTTCTAGTGTACACTCTGTGGTATCATTAGTGTAACTATATATCTAGTGTACACTCTGTGGTATCATTAGTGTAACTATATATCTAGTGTACACTCTGTGGTATCATTAGTGTAACTATATATCTAGTGTACACTCTGTGGTATCACTAGTGTAACTATATTTCTAGTGTACACCTGTGGTATCATTAGTGTAACTATATTTCTAGTGTACACCTGTGGTATCACTACTGTAACTATATTTCTAGTGTACACCTGTGGTATCATTAGTGTAACTATATTTCTAGTGTACACCTGTGGTATCACTACTGTAACTATATTTCTAGTGTACACCTGTGGTATCACTAGTGTAACTATATTTCTAGTGTACACCTGTGGTATCACTACTGTAACTATATTTCTAGTGTACACCTGTGGTATCACTACTGTAACTATATTTCTAGTGTACACTCTGTGGTATCATTAGTGTAACTATATATCTAGTGTACACTCTGTGGTATCATTAGTGTAACTATATATCTAGTGTACACTCTGTGGTATCATTAGTGTAACTATATATCTAGTGTACACTCTGTGGTATCATTAGTGTAACTATATATCTAGTGTACACTCTGTGGTATCACTAGTGTAACTATATTTCTAGTGTACACCTGTGGTATCATTAGTGTAACTATATTTCTAGTGTACACCTGTGGTATCACTACTGTAACTATATTTCTAGTGTACACCTGTGGTATCACTACTGTAACTATATTTCTAGTGTACACTCTGTGGTATCATTAGTGTAACTATATTTCTAGTGTACACTCTGTGATATCATTAGTGTAACTATATTTCTATTGTACACCTGTGGTATCATTAGTGTAACTATATTTCTAGTGTACACCTGTGGTATCACTACTGTAACTATATTTCTAGTGTACACCTGTGGTATCACTACTGTAACTATATTTCTAGTGTACACTCTGTGGTATCATTAGTGTAACTATATTTCTAGTGTACACTCTGTGGTATCATTAGTGTAACTATATTTCTAGTGTACACTCTGTGATATCATTAGTGTAACTATATTTCTAGTGTACACTCTGTGGTATCACTAGTGTAACTATATTTCTAGTGTACACCTGTGGTATCACTAGTGTAACTGTATTTCTAGTGTACACTCTGTGGTATCATTAGTGTAACTATATTTCTAGTGTACACCTGTGGTATCACTACTGTAACTATATTTCTAGTGTACACTCTGTGGTATCATTAGTGTAACTATATTTCTAGTGTACACCTGTGGTATCACTACTGTAACTATATTTCTAGTGTACACCTGTGGTATCACTACTGTAACTATATTTCTAGTGTACACTCTGTGGTATCATTAGTGTAACTATATTTCTAGTGTACACTCTGTGGTATCATTAGTGTAACTATATTTCTAGTGTACACTCTGTGATATCATTAGTGTGTCACCACTTCAGCTGTGAGGTATGTATATTCCTAGTATACCTCCAGTTTAGTTGTAAATGTTGTGGTATATAAAAAAATAATTAGGAATATTTTTAATAATTCAAAGTTTATAATCACATCGTCATTTTACTTCTCCAGTAGGTGTTGCACAATTTCAAATATTGCAATTGTTCTCATTTTTTTTTGTGCTAACCCTCCCCACCCCAAAAAAAATCAGACCCACAAATTGTTTTGCACCTGGTCCCGCAAACCCTAGAACCAACCTTGGCCCGATTCCTGTGAAGGTAGGTGAGGGAGGGTGTGTTTGTCATTCCTCATTCACTGCTGCTGGATGATGCCAGTTACAGTCAACTTCCCATTCACAGAAGTCAATCCAAGTGTCTCCTATCATCCTCATTTGCAGACAATGTGCAAGAACATAAGCTTTCAAGTAATATCACCGTTCACCATACCCTCACACACACAACATTATACCTTCCAAGTGTCCCTCTTTGTATCACCCTGGTGTTCCTGTGTTTAGGAGATCAGACAGTGTGGTGTGTATACAAGTGTATCACCCTGTTGTCCCTGTGTTTAGAAGATCAGACTGTGCGGTGTGTATACAAGTGTATCACCCTGGTGTCCCTGTGTTTAGGAGATCAGACTGTGTGGTATGTTTATAAATGTATCACCCTGTTGTCCCTGTGTTTAGGAGATCAGACTGTGTGGTGTATATATAAGTATATCACCCTGGTGTTCCTGTGTTTAGGAGATCAGACTCTGTGGTGTGTATATAAGTGTATCACCCTGGTGTCACTGTGTTTAGGAGATCAGACTGTGTGGTGTATATAAGTGTATCACCCTGGTGTCCCTGTGTTTAGGAGATCAGACTCTGTGATGTGTATATAAGTGTATCACCCTGGTGTCCCTGTGTTTAGGAGATCAGACTGTGTGGTATGTTTATAAATGTATCACCCTGGTGTCACTGTGTTTAGGAGATCAGACTGTGTGGTGTATATAAGTGTATCACCCTGGTGTCCCTGTGTTTAGGAGATCAGACTCTGTGATGTGTATATAAGTGTATCACCCTGGTGTCCCTGTGTTTAGGAGATCAGAGTCTGTGATGTGTATATAAGTGTATCACCCTGGTGTCCCTGTGTTTAGGAGATCAGACTGTGTGGTGTGTATATAAGTGTATCACCCTGGTGTCCCTGTGTTTAGGAGATCAGACTGTGTGGTGTGTATAGAAGTGTATCACACTGGTGTCCCTGTGTTTAGGAGATCAGACTGTGTGGTGTGTATATACTTGTATCACCCTGGTGTTCCTGTGTTTAGGAGATCAGACTGTGTGGTGTGTATATAAGTGCATCACCCTGGTGTCCCTGTGTTTAGGAGATCAGACTGTGTGGTGTGTATATAAGTGTATCATCCTGGTGTCCCTGTGTTTAGGAGATCAGACTGTGTGGTGTGTATATAAGTGTATCACTCTGGTGCCCCTGTGTTTAGGAGATCAGACTGTGTGGTGTGTATATAAGTGTATCACCCTGGTGTCCCTGTGTTTAGGAGAGAAGACTGTGTGGTGTGTACATAAGTGTATCACCCTGGTATCCCTGTGTTTAGGAGCTCAGACTGTGTGGTGTGTATATCAGTGTATCACCCTGGTGTCCATGTGTTTAGGAGATAAGACTCTGTGATGTGTATTTAAGTGTATCACCCTGGTGTCCCTGTGTTTAGGAGATCAGACTGTGTGGTGTGTATATCAGTGTATCACCCTGGTGTCCCTCTGTTTAGGAGATCAGACTGTGTGGTGTGTATATAAGTGTATCACCCTGGTGTTTCTGTGTTTAGGAAATCAGACTGTATGGTGTGTATATAAGTGTATCACCCTGGTGTCCCAGTGTTTAGGAGATCAGACTGTGAGGTGTGTATATAAGTGTATCACCCTGGTGTCCCTGTGTTTAGGAGATCAGACAGTGTGTTGTGTATATAAGTGTATCACATTGATCTGGAGTAATAAAACTCACATTAATGTTTGTATATACTTCAGTATATGTGTTTATAAATTAGTCTGTGTAAATAAAACACTTTGGTAATTTATTCAGTTATATAAAGAGGTGTCAACAGGTCATGAAATAACCTAAATGCTTGGTAATGTCCCACCCACCAGACATGCCCCCAGAATCACCACCTAAACCTCTTTGGCCATTTGAAATTTTGAAAGGTATGCAACATCATCAACACCTTTATACTATAAGTACATCTATACACATATGTACAAAAACATTGCAAGAGACGGGCAGTGCCGCCCCGATATTGCTAGTCAATTCTAACAGTTCTGTGTGATTACATCATGTCTAAAATAAATGCTAATACAGTATTACTCAATTTTTTTTTTTTTTGGCTCAAGGTACCCCTAACGTGCAGTCTGGAACACCGAGGGAATACAAGATTTTAGCAGGTCCTTGTTCAAGGTCATAATGAAGTCTGTAAGAACAAATATATATTTATTCATTGGTCTCACAATCAGAATGGCAAAAAACTGCATATTCTGTATAACAAATTCTACAATATCCATTTGAAACCTTGTATTTTGACTTTGCATATTCTGCAAGAGGGTAATAAGGATCTTCAAATTGCCTATATTTTCTTTGAATCATCACTTTTTTTTAATATATAGTTTTATCTCTCTGACAAGATCCCTGGATCTGTGTTCAGGATCTGAAATCTGTCAGAGACTTTGAAAACAGAGACGGTGATAAAGTCATAGTGTTATATTATATAACTGTGTGTTATATTATATAACTGTCCTGCTTTGCTGGTCAGCTAACCAGAAAACTGTATGGAAACAGAGATTCAGGAAGCTTACTGTCAAGGATGTACAGTCTAAGCGCTTGGACCTTTGTATGACCCCTCCCCCTCCTCACTTCCAATAGATGAGTGTTTTACAACAGCAAGACACAGCCGCAGGTCAGATTTTCATGATATCTCTGCTTAAAGGGATAGTAATGTTTCATAATAAAAGCAGCTCTAATTAAAGGGATAGTAATGTCAGAAAAAAAGTATTAACTATATAGTAGATACAATTAAAAGAGAGTACTTGCGCTTATTCGTATCTCTCAAACCGTTTTGGTCCTGCCCTTGGAAGTGCGTATTTTTGCCATGGTTCATATAGAAGGCTTGTTTTTACCTTGGCTGAGAATAAAGTGTCAGGAGGAGATGTTGTGCTGTCGATACAAACCTCCAATTAAATTATACATTTGTTTTTTTTCTGTATTTAATTGACTGATTCAGTTTCATGTTATGCATTTTTAATACATTCTGCTGACTTAATTGTGTTGGCCTAGAATCCGAGGGGTTAATGAATTGGTTTTTAAGGTTCCACTGGGATTTCATGTGAAGCCTGGGGGTTCTGCCACAGCAAAATGATCAAGAACCACTGCTTAAATACATCAAACTCAGAGAGTTAATGGGGCAAATGTACATTGCTGGAAATCTCCGGATATGCTCAGTAGACTCCAGTTTTGACACTTCCGGGGGTTGAGGCTGAGTCTCCGGATGTGGGGAGTTTCTACTGAAACTCTGCCCACTTCTGCTTTTTCCCTGTCTGTTTCTCCTACTCCCTGCCCAATTCTACGCCTTCCCCAGCCTATTTTAACAACTTTTTTAATGCCTGTCCACCACCCCCCCATCCATTAATCTCTGCCCTTTTTTGCCACAAATCGCGTCATTTATCTCGCTCCAGTGGCACCACAGGACTCCCCTCCAGAGACACCAAACATCAAAGTTCACAGGTAAGCAAATGCACTGTGCAAATTCCACATAACTACAGGTGCTGGAATCTGTCTCTTATCCTTACACCTGCCTAACATCAGTTTACCGAACTACGTATGCCTAAAATCCTTCCCTTGTGCCAAGGATTGGGGAGGGTCAACAGGGCAGTTTGTGGGCATTGTAGGACGGTCCTCTTCTCTGCTCCTTGTGCCAGTTCACTTACTGTGTGTCCGTCATTTCTCACTGCATGCTCTGGGGCTGGTATTAAAGGGATAGTAATACTTAAAATGTAAAAAAAATATATGTTGTAAGGTTTATCCCCCTGAGAAAAACAAGAGTACTCCCACTGCTGAAAGATGTTTAATTCAAAAGTTATTAATTTTCAAAGTTGAATTTTTTAGGTGCAATATCACAGTGGCCTGAAATTGTACAGTGGCGCTGTTGCTACACCATCCTATGGGGATTTATGGTCCCGGGACCAGAGTCACTGTGATATTGCACCTAAAAAATTCAACTTTCAACTTTCAGCAGTGGGAGTACTCTTGTTTTACTCAGGGGGATAAACCCTACAACAAATATTTTTTTTACATTTTAAGTATTACTATCCCTTTAACCCTTTAAGGACCAGAGAGGTATGCAATGATGGTGGAGCATGTCCACTGGTATACAATATAGCCATCATATACTAAAATATCTGCAGGGCTGTTACTGGCACCGGTTAGAGGCTAACTCTAATGGGAATGCACCGGTGAATTTGTGCAATCGCCCATTTTTATTATTTTTATATTTTTTTTTATTTGTTCTTGAAAGAGACATCAGAGATTCAGACTTGCAGGAAAAGTTAATCACTAGGGATGAGCGAGCACCCCGATGCTCGGGTGCTCGGGTGCTCTGACCGAGCACCCCCTGATGCTCGAGTGCTCGGCCGAGCACCCGAGCCCCATTCAAATGAATGGGAGCACTCGAGCATTAAACCAGGCACCCCCTGCTCTGATGAGCGGAGGGTGCCTGGTCAATGTCCCCCTTCATCTCCGCTATGCCCCTCTTCCACAATGTCCCCCTTCATCTCCTATGCCATAGCGGAGATGAAGGGGGACATTGTGGAAGAGGGGCATAGCGGAGATGAAGGGGGACATTGTGGAAGAGGGGCATAGAGTCTATGCCCCTCTTCCACAATGTCCCCCTTCATCTCCGCTATGCCCCTCTTCCACAATGTCCCCCTTCATCTCCTCTATGGCATAGGAGATGAAGGGGGACATTGTGGAAGAGGGGCATAGCGGAGATGAAGGGGCACATTGTGGAAGACGGGCATAGCGGAGATGAAGGGGGACATTGTGGAAGAGGGGCATAGAGTCTATGCCCCTCTTCCACAATGTCCCCCTTCATCTCCGCAATGCCCCCTTCATCTCCGCAATGCCCCCGTACCTCCATTCCCTGGTGGTCCAGCGGAGCGTCTTCGGATCTGTGCCTCTTCCGGCACAGATCCTCTTCACCCGAACATGTCGGGCGAGCACATGGCGGTACTCGTACGAGTACCGCCATGTGCCGAGCAGAGCGATGCTCGAGCCGATCCGAGCATCGGCCGAGCACGCTCGCTCAACACTATTAATCACTTCTAATCCCAGCTGTTGTTTAAACTGTGTCCAACTCTGGAAAGGACATGAATTGAAAACCCTCACACACGATGTTACTCTCTGATGCAGGCAGTCTGAGAAACTGTGTGCGGAATACTACGCCTAATGGAAAGTGATATTTTTTAGGCTAGTACAATGTAAATAAAAGCAGGGACAGGAATAACACGAGCGACTGAAGTAGTGTTATATTTTATGTAACCCTTTTTACTGGGGATGAGCGAAATGATTCTGAAACAAACCGATTCTCAAGACACAAAACAGTTATTCCAAAATGGGTGTTTCATCTCCCGCCCCGGTTCCAAGTTCTGACACAGAAAACTGAATAATCCAATTCTCCACGACACGTGTGCATCCAAACCAATACAACTAAGGGAAATATTTGGAAAAGTTGGACACAGTAACCCTTTGAGCTCCAGAAAGGTAACCAACGCATTGCGTTGCAATGTGTTGGATAACTGTCTGGCATGCAAAGAGTTACTGGAATACTAATGCCACCTAATAATACCTCCCTCACTTACCTTCCTATGGCCATAAAATCCTATGAAGTTTGGCCTAGTGCCATATTTAAAGAGTTAACAGAACATGACAGTTGCTAACAGGACTTCAGTTTTTGCTCAGAGCACATGGAAATCTGGACCCTTTAACCCTTGAAGTTCACTGCATACCCCTCTGGCACTCAAGGGGGTTAAGGCCCGGAGGGATGCACAACGCATTGCTGGCTCATTGTATCTGGACTTTAACCCTTTGAGTGCCAGAGGGGTGCTGAATGCATTGAGTTGCATTGCGTTGGATACCCCACTGGCACTCAAAGGGTCAACTAGGCTCAAACACTTTGTCTGCTTCAGTTTGAAAGAACTTCCTGCAGCTCTCATGTCTGACTCCATGGACATCACACCCGGGACTCACTGAAGATGTTATCTCTTGAATAAAGGAACTACTGCAAAATTCATAGGGGCCATTTGGGTTTTTTGGCCAGAGGAATAGCAGTAGTTATTGGAAGATGTTAGTTAGCTTGGCGCTGTGACACATAAATGCTTCCATAACATTCAGAACAAAACAATCAGGTTCTCTTACTTTCTGATGTAAATCAAACAGGTCCCCACCAGCTACTCATCAGGAGGATGTAGGACCGTTTCTTTGGCAGGTGACGGGATAGCTAGATACCCAGGAAGGCTGGTCTGGCTGGCAGTTGTGCACTGGGCCAATCATGTGTCTGGCCGGTGGGTCATTGACTCATTCAATATCCTCATTTGCTGCTGTAAATGGAGTTACACTAGTGATACCACAGAACTTACAAGTGAAATGGAGCTACACTAGTGATACCACAGAGCTACAATCCAAATTGAGCTACTCTAGTAGCATAACCCATTTCCATATAAGTTCTATAGTATCAGTAGGGTAGCTTTACTTAGATTGTAAGCTCTTTAGTATCAGTAGTGTAGCTTCACTTGTAGTATCACTAATGTAGCTCCATTTCAAGCTCTGTAGTATAACTAGTGTAGCTCCATTTCAACTGTAAGCTCTGTGGTATCACTAGTGTAGCTCCATTTCAACTGTAAGCTCTGTAGTATCACTAGTGTAGCTCCATTTCAACTGTAAGCTCTGTAGTATCACTAGTGTAGCTCCATTTCAAGCTCTGTATTATCTCTAGTGCAGCCCCCATTTCAATTGTAAGCTCTGTAGTATCACTAGTGTAGATCATTAAAGTTGTAAACTCTGTGGTATCACTAGTGTAGCCCATTTCAGCTGTAAGCTCTGTAGTATCACTAGTGTAGCTCCATTTCAAGCTCTGTAGTATAACTAGTGTAGCTCCATTTCAACTGTAAGCTCTGTAGTATCACTAGTGTAGCTCCATTTCAAGCTCTGTATTATCTCTAGTGCAGCCCCCATTTCAATTGTAAGCTCTGTAGTATCACTAGTGTAGATCCATTAAAGTTGTAAACTCTGTGGTATCACTAGTGTAGCCCCATTTCAGCTGTAAGCTCTGTAGTATCACTAGTGTAGCCCCATTTCAGTTGTAAGCTCTGTAGTATCACTAGTGTAGCCCCATTTCAGCTGTAAGCTCTGTAGTATCACTAGTGTAGGCCTCAGTTCAACTGTAAGCTCTGTAGTATCACTAGTGTAGCCCCATTTCAACTGTAAGCTCTGTAGTATCACTAGTGTAGCCCCATTTCAACTGTAAGCTCTGTAGTATCACTAGTGTAGCTCCAATTCAACTGTAAGCTCTGTTGTATCACTAGTGTAGCCTCAGTTCAACTGTAAGCTCTGTAATATCACTAGTGTAGCCCCATATCAACTGTTAGCTCTGTAGTATCACTAGTGCAGCCCCATTTCAGCTGTAAGCTCTGTAGTATCACTAGTGTAGCCTCAGTTCAACTGTAAGCTCTGTAGTATCACTAGTGTAGCCCCATATCAACTGTTAGCTCTGTAGTATCACTAGTGTAGCTCCATTTCAGCTGTAAGCTCTGTAGTATCACTAATGTAGCTCCATTTCAAGCTCTGTAGAATCACTAGTGCAGCACCATTTCACCTGTAAGTTCTGTGGTATCACTCATGTAGCTCCATTTCAAGCTCTGTAGTATCACTAGTGCAGCCCCATTTCAGCTGTAAGCTCTGTAGTATCACTAGTGTAGCCCCCATTTCAACTGTAAGCTCTGTAGTATCACTAATGTAGCTCCATTTCAACTGTAAGCTCTGTAGTATCACTAGTGTAGCCCCCATTTCAACTGTAAGCTCTGTAGTATCACTAGTGTAGATCCATTTCAGTTGTAAGCTCTGTAGTATCACTAGTGTAGCGCCATTTCAGCTGTAAGCTCTGTAGTATCACTAGTGTAGCCCCATTTCAACTGTAAGCTCTGTGGTATCACTAGTGTAGCCCCCATTTCAACTGTAAGCTCTGTGGTATCACTAGTGTAGATCCATTTCAGTTGTAAGCTCTGTGGTATCACTAGTGTAGCCCCCATTTCAACTGTAAGCTCTGTGGTATCACTAGTGTAGATCCATTTCAGTTGTTAGCTCTGTAGTATCACTAGTGTAGCCCCATTTCAACTGTAAGCTCTGTGGTATCACTAGTGTAGCCCCCATTTCAACTGTAAGCTCTGTGGTATCACTAGTGTAGATCCATTTCATTGTAAGCTCTGTAGTATCACTAGTGTAGCTCCATTTCAGCTGTAAGCTCTGTAGTATCAATAGTGTAGTCCCATTTCAGCTGTAAGCTCTGTAGTATCACTAGTGTAGCTCCCATTTCAGCTGTAAACTCTGTAGTATCACTAGTGTAGCCCCCATTTCAGCTGTAAGCTCTGTAGTATCCCTAGTGTAGCCCCCATTTCAACTGTAAGCTCTGTAGTATCACTACTGTAGCTCCATTTCAACTGTAAGCTCTGTAGTATCACTAGTGTAGCTCCATTTCAGCTGTAAGCTCTGTAGTATCACTAGTGTAGTCCCATTTCAGCTGTAAGCTCTGTGGTATCACTAGTGTAGCTCCATTTCAACTGTAAGCTCTGTAGTATCACTAGTGTAGCTCCCATTTCAGCTGTAAGCTCTGTGGTATCTCTAGTGTAGCTCCATTTCAACTGTAAGCTCTGCAGAATCACCAGTGGAGCACCATTTCAATTGTCAGCTACATGGAATCACTTGCCTTACTTCACAACATCAATGCCAATTTTAAAATTAACAAAGGGGGTAGGCTGGGAGAGTGGTCTGGAATGACTGTAGAAATGGGTCAACTTTATTGTATTTGCTCTACTAGACCACAAGTTGCTAGCCCCACCTCTGGCTGGGTGATTCTCTTACTCCTTCTCTCTCCTCATTCGCCCAGCTGCTACCATCCTTTCTTTCAAAATGTACGAGTTTGCCAGTGCCGTTCCAGAGGGGGTAGCGTTTAACATCAGTGTCTGCACTTCAGGGTGCGCATTACAGAGTATGATCACTGTAGTGCATGCTGGCAGACATTCTTTGCCATTTTTAGGATTTTAACCCCTTGAGTGCCGGAGAGTTTCTCAACGAATTGTGCAGCAATGCGTTGGGCACCTCTCTGGAACTCAAAGGGTTAATGCCAGCAAGTCCTGTGCTCCAGCACCATTACATGCACAGGGAAGTGGAGTACACTTGTGCCTTCTATAGTAAATTGACTCGAACTGTCCCATTTTCCCTCTTTGGTTTAAAGGGATAGCAATACTTTATTATTACTATCCCCCATATTGTACATATTGCAAAATAATTTAATAGCCCCCAGGTCCATAAAGGTTTGAGAGATAACCGAAGCAAAGTTCCCCCCTCCCTCCCCCTTCCCTGAAGTCAGTGTTGTGCTGACTGCAGGGATATCCGGTCTGACTTTCATCAGGCGCTTTGCAGCAGAGCCACGATCGCGTTAGTGAAAAAGAATTATTTCTCTGAAACGGTCTTCTACGTGTGCTTGCAAACCAAGCACACACCAAGCACACGTAGAAGACCGTTTCAGTGAAATAATTATTTTTCACTAACGGGATCTCGGTTCAGCTGCAGAGCCGCAAGCCTGTCACACACGACAGACTTCTCCTGCAGTCAGTACAACGCTGACTTTAGGAAGGGGGAGGGAGGGGGAACTTTGCCTTCGGTTATCTCTCAAACCATAAAGGTGTGAGAGATGAACCTGGGGGCTATTAAATTATTTTACACATATCTACAATATGGGGGATAGTAATAATAAAGTATTACTATCCCTTTAAGTGTTGTTAACCCCTTAACAACCAGCAGTCGAGGGAAGTGCACTTCCCTAAAGGACAGCTTTGAGGGTTGTTGTCTCTCCAGTAAATGTGACTGATGAAGTTTACAGTTGCGCTGAACAGGGGTCTTTGAACTGTCAATTTCAGACCCCACTAGTGCTTACGGTGCTCCCACAGGAGAGCTGTAAGCACAAAATATGTGACGGCCAGGACCATCACTGATCCTTCATGGAAAATAAAACGGTGATGTCCTGACAATTTACCAGTCGTTCTGGGTTAAAACTGGATGAATTCTGGTACACGTAGGCTAGTACATGGACATTATTTAGGCGTTGGGACTGAATATTAATTACCGTGGCTTTTGTACATTCAATCCAATCATAGTGGTCATTAGTACACTATCATGGGTGTCCGCAGGAAGGGGCAAGAGGGGAGTCACCTTCCCTTCCCCTCGCCCTTGCTCAAGGTCAGACACAACTGCTCACATAGGCTTCAAACATACTCTGATTATGGCTTCCCCACCCCGGAAAAATGCCTTCAGATGCCCATGGATGTTATGGTCGTAGAAAGGTAAGTGGGTCATTGTAATTAAGAGTTCGCCTTTAAAAGCCTCATTGAAAACAAGAGGAATTTGGGCAATTTTTAATTGTCCACATGGTGCAGTTGTCTTGCCCCAGAATTGATCTGCATCTACCGCAACAAGTCTATTACAAAGCTCAGAATAATAACAATTATGTAATTACATCTTTTTCCAAATGTTCCTCACATCAGCACGTGAATAATCTAATTTCGATTTGACCAGTTTAAATGGTTTCAGATATACTGTTCTCATTTGTTTTATATTTCAGCTGATTAAAATTAAATTACCGAGTTTCGACAGTTTGATTGCCCTGCCTGTCATTGATTCCATTTTGAATTGTTTTACTTCTGTGGTTTCTCATCATTCTAGAATCAGAGATGGAAATGTCTTTATCGGCAGGGCGTCTCCTATCCTGAGAGTACAAATGTACGTACGCTGACCTGATGATTTGGTGGGGGGCTCATAAACTAAGATGAACTGGAGCAAACCAAGTGAAACAATAGGGGAAAAATCCAAATTCACATTCATGGGGCATTGTGAAGTGAGTCAGAGACCTCTCCAGAATTCATGGGCTCAAAACTCAATTTAAACCAATAAGAACTTTATTTATCCCACATTTATTTTTGCATTTAATTTGCCCCAGAATTTCTCCAGTTTTTATTAGTACAAAAGATACTACATGAGACCAGCTGGGAAGTACAACATTACACAAGGCCAGAATATCATGCTAGACCGGTAAGGCAATACACCATTACATGTGACCAGCAGTGTATTACATGAGAGCAACAGGGCAATACACCATTATATAAGACCAGCAGTGTATTACAGGAGACCAGCAAGGTAATAAAGCATTACATGAGATTAGAAGTGTATGAGACCAGCAAGGAAATACACCATACATGAGAACAGCAGTATAGTACATGGGACCAGCAGGAAAATACAGCATTACATGAGAACAGCAGTATATTACATGGGACCAGCAGAGAAATACACCATTACATGACACCAGCAGTATATTACATGGGACCAGCAGGGAATTACACCATTACATAAGACTAGCAGTGTATTACATAAAATCAGCATGGAAATACACTATTGAATGAGACCAGTAGTGTATTACATGACACCAGCAGTTAAATACACCATTACATGAGACCAGCAGTGTTTTAAATTAGATGAGAAAAGCAGGGAAACCAGGGCGGACTGGGAATAAAAACCAGCCCTGGAAAAAATTGCTTACCAGCCCCATAGCATTGCGTCATTATACCAGCCCCATAGCATTGTGTCATTATACCAGTCCCTCTTAGCCCCCAACCCTCTGTGTCACTCTTTGTACCCCCAAACCCCCTGTGTCACTCTTACCCCCCAGCTCCAGGTACCTCTTAGCCCCCCAACCCTCTGTGTCACTCTTTGTACCCCCCAAACCCCCTGTGTCACTCTTACCTCCCCAGCTCCAGGTACCTCTTAGCCCCCCGACCCTCTGTGTCACTCTATGTACCCCCAAACCCCTGTGTCACTCTTACCCCCCAGCTCCATGTCGTTCTTAGCCCCCCAACCCCCTGTGTCATTCTTATCCCCCAGCTCCATAGCCCTCTTAGCCCCCAACCCCCTGTGTCACTCTTACCCCCCCAGCTCGATGTCCCTCTTAGCCCCCCAACCCTTTGTGTCACTTTGTACCCAAAACCCCCTGTGTCACTCTTACCCCCCAGCTCCATGTCCCTCTTAGCCCCCCAACCCCCTGTGCCACTCACTCTTAGCCCCCCCATGTCCATGTCACTTTGTACCCCTCAAACCCTCTGTGTCACTCATAACACTTAGTCCCCCCAGCTCTGTGTCACTTTAGCCCCCCCCCAGGCCCCATCCCCTGCTGTGTCACTCGCTTTAGTCTCGCCTCCCAAGTGTTTCCCATCCCAACCCTGCCCTGTGTCACTCTTTTTGTTATGTGAATGTATGTGTACACCTAAGAAGTCTTGAAAGCTTGCATTTTAAATCTGTTTAGTTAGCCAATAAAGGTATCAACTTTACAAAAAAAATTTTGCATCCTGTATTTCTACGGCTAACACGGTACCAACTCTCATCTATTACACCAAGCACTGCACAGAACAGAATCTATTCTTTCCTTCCTACCACAAGTTCCACAATGGTATATCGTCCAGTCAGGGGCCAGGAAGTCACCTCAGTCCTCCTCTGTCCTGCTGTGCAGTCTGCTCCTGCTCCTGCTCAGACTCTCTCTCTCTCTCTGGCTGTAGTCTGCTAACCTCACCCTCTAGGTGTGGCTGACCCAGTGCGCAGACACCACGCAGTGCTCACGCTCCTTACTGCGTGTGTCTGACGAAGAGGGGTAACTAGAAGCCAACAGGCCCTGGTGCAAGAATTGCCATGGGCCCCCCAAACCACACTGGCCCCCTCCACAATGCCCCTAAATCTCCACAATGCCCCTTCCACAATGGCCTCATCTCCACATTGCCCCTTCCACAATGCCCCTCAATCTCCACATTGCCCCTTCCACAATGCCCCCATCTCCACATTGCCCCTTTCACAATGCCTCTCAGTCTCCACATTGCCCTTTCCACAATGCCCCACAATCTCCACATTGCCCCTTCCACAATGCCCCTCAATTTCCACAATGCCCCTCAATTTCCACAGTGCCCCTTCCACAATGCCCCTCAATCTCCACATTGCCCCTTCAACAATGCCCCTCAATCTCCACATTGCCCCTTCCACAATGCCCCTCAATTTCCACAATGCCCCTCAATTTCCACAGTGCCCCTTCCACAATGCCCCTCAATCTCCACATTGCCCCTTCAACAATGCCCCCATCTCCAGAATGCCCCTCACTCTCCACAATGCCCCATCTCCACATTGCCCCTTCCACAATGCCCCTCAATTTCCACATTGCCCCTCAATCTCCATATTGCCCCTTCCACAATGCCCCTTCATTTCCATAATGCCTCTTCATTTCCACAATGCCATTTCCACAATGCCTCTTCATTTCCACAATGCTCCCATCTCCTACCTCCAGTCCCTGGTGGTCTAGCGGCGTGGCATGACAGATCTGTGCCTCCTTCTGCACAGAACTGTAGAGCTGAAGCTCCCACGCGGTCCTCAGTAATGCAGAGCGCTGGGAGATGATGTCATCTCCCAGCGCTCTGTAGTACTAGGGCGCCGGGAGCTTCAGCTGTTTCAGAGAATAGTTGCTGCGGCGGGCGAGTGGCAAAGGGTCAATCACTCACTCATTCACTGCGGCCAGCGGATGCGACTTTCACGGCCACGGTCCTTCATCTTGCTTATGGCATTTTTTTTTTTTTTTTTTTTTTTTAAAGCAGTGCAAGCTGCACAGCACCAGCAGCCCCAGGGAAAGTCCAGTGCAGGCAGCCTTCCGGGAATTTTCCCGGTATCCCGGTAGGTCAGTCCGGCCCTGAGGGAAACACACCAATACACAAGACCAGAAGCAAATTACATGCCAATGCACCGTTACATGAGACCAGCAGTATATTTCATGAGACCAACAGGGAAATACACCATTACACAAGACAAGCAGCATACTACATAAGACCAGCAGGGAAATACACCATTACATGAAACTGGCAGTGTATTACAGGAGACTATAGGGAAATCCAACATTACATGAGACCAGCAGTGTATTACATGAGTCCAGAAGTGTATTACATGAGACCAGCAGGCAAATATACCATTACATGAAACCTGCAGTGTATTACAGGAGATTATAGGGAAATACAACATTACATGAGACCAGCAGTGTATTACATGAGTCCAGAAGTGTATTACATGAGGCCAGCAGGAAAATATTCCATTACATGAGACCAGCAGTGTATTACATGAGATTATAAGGAAATACAACATTATATGAGACCAGCAGTGTATTACATGAGATTATAAGGAAATACATTATATGAGACCAGCAGTGTATTACATGAGACTACAGGGAAATTCAACATTACATGAGACTAGCAGTGTATTACATGAAACCAGAATTGTATTACATGATACCAGAAGAGTATTTCATGAGGCCAGCAAGGAAATACACCATTACATGAGACCAGAAGTATAATAAATTGGACCAACAATCTTCTTACTGTGATCATAAGGAAACCCCTGCCCCCCTTGACAGGTTTTTCAGGTTTCCCCTTATACTCACTGAAGATTGTCCCTCTCTGTGATCCATCTGGACAGTCTTGCTGCTCTGAGGTGAGCAGTGTTACATCAGTAAAAGGGGCGGGAGGGGGATACTTTATCATTCAATTACTCTTGTACTACAAGTCTGACAGTATTGAAATAACACTGGCCCAAATACTATGATAATTAATTGGAGCTGCTTTTATTGTGAAACATTACTATCGCTTTAAGGGGTAAAACATGTTCCCACCAAAGTCGCCGTCATCAAACCAAGGTCATTTAAGGAAATCCTCCTATAATGTAGAACTGTTAGTGACCACATGGAGAGTTATCTGTACCAAGATCAGCATGAGGCAGAGACACTGACAGAAAGTTCGGATCATCTTGTTTCCAGTTAAGCCCTGCTTGGCAGTTTTACTAACTTATTTGTAATAAAACCGTCATAAAAAATGTGCAAACTTATTACAAATTCCAAGAATTATTAAATCTGTTTTCAGTTGACCAGAGGATTAGTACAAAATAGACTGGACTGTGGAAATAGATACAACATAATCCGATGGGCTCCAGCATTTATTTTTCTAACAATATTACCATAGTTTGTCAGTCCGTTTTGCACGTTTTACAGTAAAGGACAAGTACTTTTTTAAAAGGATCCTATCACCTATATGTTGTATTAGACATTTTTATTTAGAAGACTAGTTTTTAACCCCTTAACGACCCATGACGTGTCAGGACTGTCATGGGTAGATTTGCCTTAAAGACCCATGACAGTCCTGGTATGTCATGGGTTAAATGATAGCAGTGCTCCTCTGTGCACGCTGCTATCATTAATTCCTGGCTGAGACTGAGCACTCAGTCTCAGCCACTTTCACAAGTGCCGGGTCATGAGATCGATGTAGCAGCGATCCCATGTACCGGCATTGTGAAAGAATGAATGAGGCAGTGTTCTACACTGCCTCTAGTGTTTCTTCTCAGCCGTCTGTCCTTTGCTATCAAAGTAAGGGACAGAGAAGCAGAGAGGAGACACCTACTGGAGTAAAATAAATCAGCAGCTGGGGATATTAACCCCTTCACTGCTGTGCTGGAGGCTGGCTGTTAGCAGGTAAATTTTTGAACTGCTAAAATCAACTTTTGATTTAATTGTTTGTTTTTAAAAAGACACAACATTTTTTTTGCAAAAAAAAATTTTTTATTTAAAAAAAAAAAAAAAACGAATATGTCAGTTACCAAAAGTGGAAGTGTGATTGTTGTGAAGCCATGTAATACTTTTATATACACCGCCAAATGTAATCAATAATAAAAGTGAGAAAATAGGGTGGGGAAAAAGGGACATGGGGATTTTCACCCAGGGGGACAGTGCCCACTTAAAACTGCCCATTTTGTAGGTATGACTTACTGGTCATACCTTTCATGCAGTCTGCTTGTAAATTTAACCCATTGCGCCCAAATGATCCCAAGAGGAAAAAAAATGGCATTTTTTTACCATTTTCTTTAATTTTACTATAATAAATGGTGGGCTATCCATAAAAGTGTGGTTTCAAAAGAAGGCCCTATTTGTGCGTAATAAAATGGTATATAATTTTCATGGGTAAACTAAAGTACTTAGTGGGAAAACACTGTTGAACAAAGACATAGTCAAAAAGGTCAGAATTGCTCTGGTTCTTAAGTGAAATCAACGTCAGATTTTCCCAATCCTTAAGGGGTTAAATAATTTAGATTTTTGGATTATGGCAATGATTCTCAACCAGGGGCACGTTTGTGTACCCCAGATACCCACTTACCCCTAGGTTTGTATACAGACTTTAAGAAAATTGTTAATGTTAAGATGAATATGATGAATGTTAAGATGAATATTTATTGAAATTTGTATTCACAATTTGTCTGTGTTTGTCTTTCTGATTGTGACACCTACGAATAACCATTGATTTATTTATCCAAAGCAAGCCCCATGTGACTTGTGGGGTTGGTAGATAGGTATTATAAGGGGTCTAATGGAACTCCAGTCTCCTTCGCCTGCTGTCAGTCTCTACAGTTTACTAAAGGGGAGTCCTAGCATGAAGCTCTTAGAAACTGTTGTTTTTAACCCCTTAAGGACCCATGACGGTCCTGGACCATCATGGGTTGTTATCCCCTTAATCCTTTGAGTGCCAGAGGGGTACGCAACGCATTGCTTTGGCACTCTGGCACTCAACGGGTTAAGGACCCATGACGGACCAGGACCGTCATGGCTTAAATGATAGCATCGTGCCTCCGTGCACGCTGCTATCATTAATTCCAGGCTGAGACTGAGCGCTCAGAGACCGGGGCGTTCAGTCTCAGCCCTTCTTGCTTGTGCCGGTTCATGTGATCATCGTGGCAGCGATCACATGTACCGGCATAGTGAGAGACAGAGGCAGTACAGAAAGCATGCTGTCTCTGCCTGTCTCGTCTGCCTCTGTCTCCCTTGCTATCAAAGTAAGGGAGACAAAAGTAGAGAGGAGACACCTAGTGGCAAATGAAAATACAGCAGCTGGGGGTATTAACCCCTTCACTGCTGGTGCTGGAGGCTTGCTAAATGCAGGTCAATTTTTGACCTGCAATGATTTTTTTTTTTTTTTTAAATACAACACACTTTTACAAAAATATATTTTATTAAAAAAAAAATCTCATTAAACAATTTTGGAAGTGTGATTGTTGTGGAGCCATGTAATACACTTATATACACCGCCAAATGTCAGGGATAAAAAAGTGATAAAATAGGCTGGGAAAAAGGGACATGGGGATTTTCACCCGGGGGGGACAGTGGCCACTTTAAACTGCACATTTTGTAGGTATGACTGACCGGTTATACCTTTCATGCAGTCGCCATAAAAATGTAACCTTCTGTGCCCAATTGATCCCGAGAGAAAAAACAAAAATGGTGTTTTTTTACATTTTTTTATCCATATAAGTAGGGTATCAAATGAAAGCCCTATTTGTGTTTAAAAAAACGGTATATAATTTATGGGGATGGGATAAAAGCCTAAGAGGAAAAACGCTGTTGAACAAAGACATAGTCAAAAAGGTCAGAATTGCTCCAGTCCTTAAGGGTAAACAACCTCAGATTTTCCCAGTCCTTAAAGGGTTAAATGTGTTAAATGGTATTAAAAAACACCTTACATGTTATATACAAGAAATTGTAATTTGCCAATCCTCAGGGGCATTTTTAATTTAGATAGGAATGACTGTGTGAATAGTTAGGTACTCACCTGATATTGGGGTGCTTTGACATGGCGGAAGAGCTTAACCCCTTGAGTGCCAGAAAAATACCTCCCAAGTGTCCCTCTTTTAGACCTAAATCCCTCTGTCCCTCTTTCCCACCCTGGTGTCCCTCTTTTAGGAAATCAGACTGTGTGTTGTGTATATAAATGTATCATATTGCTCCACAGCTATAAAACTCACATTAATGTTTGTGTAAGTGTCAGTATATGTCTTTATAAACTAGCCTGTGTAAATAAAATACTATGGTCTTGTTATATATCATTTATTAGGTTACACAAGGAGGTGTCAATAGGTTATGAAATAGAGTAAAAATTCTTGATACTGCCCCGCCCACCAGCCACGCTCCCAGCAACACCCCTAAAACACAAGTGCCCCTCTTTGGCAATTTGAAATGCTGGGAGGTATGCAGAAAGGTATCTAGTGCATTTCCAGCACTCAAAGGGCTGTATTTTCAAAGGGATAACGACAAAAAAATGTTGTATGAAAGACAAAAATAAGTTATTGAATGCATGAACGACATATTTTCTATAGAGTATACGACAAAAAACTAGTAATGTCCGTTGTGTACGACACAACTCCAGAACTGACGGGTAAAGGGGCGTGGTTAGGGCGTGGCTAAACTATTCTCCAGTGTCGTATAGAGGAAAAGAAAATTTGTCCTAACTAACGACAAAAAAATGTCTTTTAAAAGACAAAGTTTGTACGTTAAGAAAAAAGAGGAGGGAATGTGTTCTGAATGTGAGAATTTTTGTCTTGACTTAAGACTAGGGTGACCACATTTCCGTTCTGCTATTCCGGGACATGTGGTCACCCTACTCCTCTTCATCTCCACATTGCCCCTTGATGCCCTACCTTGAGTCCCTGGTAGTCTAGCGGTGTGGAAAGTGCTCTGTGCCTCCTCCGGCACAGAGCTGAAGCTCCCGCGCGCTGTGCTCAGTAATGCAGAGCGCTGGGAGATGATGTCATCTCCCAGTGCTCTGTATTACTACAGCGCTTGCCTCCAGGAGATCAGCTGGATTGCCGCCCTGGATGTCAGCCTGCAAACTGTGTGTCACATCATGGACGCCGCGAGGGAGCGCTGATTTTTGCTACCAAGCGCTCCCTCGCTGCGTCCATGATGTGACACACCGCTTGCAGGCTGACATCCAGGGCGGCATATATAAAAAAAACACAAAAAAAACACAGCAAACACTGCTGTGTGGGTGGCTTGGCTTCATTCCGGGACACTTCATTGTCCCGGTGGGAGATGACCCGGGACGCGGGACATATGCTTGCAATAAGGGACAGTCCCGGACATTCCGGGACCCGTGGTCACCCTACTTAAGACATTTTTGTCGTTAGGTAAGACATTTTTAAAGACATTTTTGTTGTTAAGACATTTTTTAAGACATTTTTGTCATTAGTTAAGACATTTATTTTGTCATTCCATACGACAATTTCAGTCAGGACAAAAGAAATATTTCCAATCACAACCGACACTCTCTGAAAATATTAATGATCCCAACGACACTGTTACAAACGACAAAAACTATTTTGCTACTTCTTTGAACATATGGCCCAAAGAGTTAAACGTATTTTGGCCAAACTATGCAATGAAGGCCCCAAATTTACTAAAGTGGTATAATATTCACTTAACACTAGGTTCACATTTGGATAATCTGTAAGGAGGAGAGCAGATTTGTTTTGCTTTGGGTTTTTGTTTTAGGCTTCGGCCTACTTTCTGGAAGCTTGGAGAGCTCCCACATTTCTTGCTGCTTTCTATGTTTATTTGCTTGGATTCTCTATTTATATCTGCAAATTAAATGTATAAGCTAACGTCAGTTAACGCTGTGAGTTTTGTTTCTTCTGTCTTAATAGATTTATTAATGTTTTCCTTCAGAATACCCTTGACAAATGGCATATAAAATAATGGGGGTGTCTTGAAAATTCCAGACTGCATGTGAACAAAAAAAAAAAGACTGAAATCACAGGATTATGGTAATGAAGGCATGCTGCATAGCCATTTCTTCTCTTACCCTACTTTACCCTCCATTCACTAAACTTAACCCTTTCAGTGCTAGGGGAGCTGGGGAATGCATTTGTGAACAGTGTCAGCAAGTTTGGAAGATAGTGTAGGATAAGACAGGAAGTCACTGGTAGTGGAGGTGGGTAATGCATTGCTGAGCAGTGTCAGTGAGTGGGAAGGTAATGTAGGGATAAGACAGGAAGTCAGTGCTAGGGGAGGTGTATAATGCATTACTGAGCAGTGTCAGTGAGTGGGGAGGTAATGTAGAGATAAGACAGGAAGTCAGTACTAGGGGAGGTGGGTAATGCATTGCTGAGCAGTGTGAGTGAGTGGGGGAGGTAATGTAGGGATAAGACAGGATGTCAGTGCTAGGGGAGGTGGGTAATGCATTGCTGAGCAGTGTCAGTGAGTGGGGAGGTAATGTAGAGATAAGACAAGAAGTCAGTGCTAGGGGAGATGTATAATGCATTGCTGAGCAGTGTCAGTGAGTGGGGGAGGTAATGTAGAGATAAGACAGGAAGTCAGTGCTAGGGGGGATGTATAATGCATTGCTGAGTAGTGTCAGTGAGTGGGGAGGTAATGTAGAGATAAGACAGGAAGTCAGTGCTAGGGGAGGTGGGTAATGCATTGCTGAGCAGTGTCAGTGAGTGGGGAGGTAATGTAGAGATAAGACAAGAAGTCAGTGCTAGGGAAAGTCGGCAATGCATTGCTGAGCAGTGTCAGTGAGTGGGGGAGGTAATGTAGGGATAATACAGGAAGTCAGTGCTAGGGGAGGTGGGCAATGCATTGCTGAACAGTGTTAGTGAGTGGGGGAGGTTATGTAGATATAAGACAGGAAATCAGTGCTAAGGGAGGTGGACAATGCATTGCTGAGCAGTGTCAGTAAATGGTGGAGGTAATATAAGGATGAGATACAAAGAATGCATGTCAAAGAGGGGCATACAATGAAATGAGAAGGAGAAAGATGAGGTATGGCGAAGAGAGGGGCATGGAAGAGAAAACATGGAGGGCGATAGAGAGGGACATGGGGGAAGAGAGGAACATGGGGGAAGAGAAGGATATGGAGGAAGAGATGGACATGGGAAAAGAGTAGGATATGGGGGAAGAGAGGGATATGAGGTAAGAGAGGGACATGGGGGAAGAGAGGGATATGGGGGAAGAGAGGGATATGGGGAAAGAGTGGTGCATGGGAAGAGAAGGAAATGGGGAAGAGAGGGACATGGAGGAAGAGAGGGACATGGGGGAAGAGAGGGATATGGGGAAGAGGATATGGAGGAAGAGAGGGATATGGGGGAAGAGAGGGATATGAAGGAAGAGAGGGATATGGGGGGAGAGAGGGACATGGGGGAAGAGGGGGATATGGGGGAAGAGAGGGGTATGGGGAAAGAGTGGGGCATGGGGAAGAGGGGGATATGGGGGAAGAGAAGGACATGGGGGAAGAGAGGGATATGGAGGAAGAGAGGGATATGGGGGAAGAGATGGATATGGGGAAGAGAGGGATATGAGGTAAGAGAGGGATATGGGGGGAGAGAGGGACATGGGGGAAAAGAGGGACATGGGGAAGAGGGGGATATGGGGGAAGAGAGGGATATGGGGAAAGATGGGGGCATGGGGAAGAGAGGGATATGGGGGAAGAGAAGATATGGAGGAAGAGAAGTGAAGAGAAGGATATGGGGAAGAGAGGGACATGGGGAACAGAGGGATATGGGGGAAGAGAGGGATATGGGAAGAGGATATGGAGAAGAGAGGGATATGGGGGAAGAGAAGGATATGAAGAAGAGAGGGATATGAAGGAAGAGAGGGATATGGGGAAGAGAGGGATACGGGGGAAGGGGATATGGGGGAAGAGAAGGATATGGGGAAGGTAGGGATATGGGGGAAGAGAAGGATATGGAGGAAGAGGATATGAAGGAAGAGAGGGATATGGGGGATGGGGATATGGAGGAAGAGGATATGGAGGAAGAGAAGGATATGGGGGAAGAGGAGGATATGGAGGAATAGAGGATATGGGGGAAGAGAAGGATATGGAGAAGAGGATATGGAGGAAGAGAGGGATATGGGGGAAGAGAAGGATATGGAGGAAGAGAGGGATATGGGGGAAGAGAGGGATATGGGGAAGGGGATATGGAGGAAGAGAGGGATATGGGGAAGAGAAGGATATGGAGGAAGAGAGGGATATGGGGGAAGGGATATGGAGGAAGAGAGGGATATGGGGGAAGAGAAGGATATGGAGGAGGAGAGGGATATGGAGGAAGAGAAGGATATGGAGTAAGAGAGGGACATGGGGAAGAGAGGGATATGGAGGAAGAGAAGGATATGGAGTAAGAGAGGGACATGGGGGAAGAGAAGGATATGGGGGAAGAAAGGGATATGGGGAAGAGAGGGACATGGGGGAAGAGAAGGATATGGAGGAAGAGAACGATATGGAGGAAGAGAAGGATATGGGGAAGAGAAGGGCATGGGGGAAGAGAAGGATATGGAGGAAGAGAAGGATATGGAGTAAGAGAGGGACATGGGGAAGAGAGGGATATGGAGGAAGAGAAGGATATGGAGTAAGAGAGGGACATGGGGGAAGAGAGGGATATGGAGGAAGAGAAGGATATGGAGTAAGAGAGGGACATGGGGGAAGAGAAGGATATGGGGGAAGAGAAGGATTTGGAGGAAGAGAACGATATGGGGGAAGAGAAGGATTTGGAGGAAGAGAACGATATGGAGGAAGAGAAGGATATGAGGGAAGAGAAGGGCATGGGGGAAGAGAAGGATATGGAGGAAGAGAATGATATGGAGGAAGAGAGGGATATGGGGGAAGAGAGGGACATGGGGGAAGAGAAGGATATGGGGGAAGAGAGGGATATGGGGAAGAGAATGATATGGAGGAAGAGAAGGATATGGGGAAGAGAGGGATATGGGGGAAGAGAAGGACATGGGGGAAGAGAGGGACATGGAGGAAGAGAGGGACATGGGGGAAGAGAGGGATATGAGGGAAGAGAGGGATATGGGGAGAGGGGGACATGGGGGAAAAGAGGGACATGGGGGAAGAGGGGGATATGGGGAAGAGGATATGGGGGAAGAGAGGGATATGAGGGAAGAGAGGGATATGGAGGAGAGGGGGACATGGGGGAAAAGAGGGACATGGGGGAAGAGAGGGATATGGGGAAGAGGATATGGAGGAAGAGAGGGATATGGGGGAAGAGAGGGATATGAGGGAAGAGAGGGATATGGGGGAGAGGGGGACATGGGGGAAAAGAGGGACATGGGGGAAGAGGGGGATATGGGGGAAGAGAGGGGTATGGGGGAAGAGGGGGGCATGGGGAAGAGAGGGATATGGGGGAAGAGAGGGATATGGGGGAAGAGAAGGACATGGAGGAAGAGAGGGACATGGGGGAAGAGAGGGATATGGGGGAAGAGAGGGATATGGGGAAGAGGATATGGAGGAAGAGAGGGATATGGGGGAATAGAAGGATATGGAGGAAGAGGATATGGAGGAAGAGAGGGATATGGGGGAAGAGAAGGATATGAAGGAAGAGAGGGATATGAAGGAAGAGAGGGATATGGGGGAAGAGAGGGATACGGGGAAGGGGATATGGGGGAAGAAAGGGATATGGGGAAGAGAGGGATATGGAGGAAGAGGATATGGAGGAGAGAGGGATATGGGGGAAGAGAAGGATATGGGGGAAGAGAAGGATATGGGGGAAGAGAGGGATATGGGGGAAGGGGATATGGAGGAAGAGAGGGATATGGGGGAAGAGAAGGATATGGAGGAAGAGGATATGGAGGAAGAGAGGGATATGGAGGAAGAGAAGGATATGGAGGAAGAGAGGGACATGGGGGAAGAGAAGGATATGGGGGAAGAGAGAGGCATGAGGAAGAGAGGGATATGGAGGAAGAGAATGATATGGAGGAAGAGAGTGATATGGAGGAAGAGAGGGATATGGGGGAAGAGAGTGATATGGGGGAAGAGAAGGGCATGGGGGAAGAGAAGGATATGGGGGAAGAGAGGGATATGGGGAAGAGAGGGATATGGAGGAAGAGAATGATATGGAGGAAGAGAGGGATATGGGGGAAGAGAAGGACATGGGGGAAGAGAAGGATATGAGGGAAGAGAGGGATATGGGGGAAGAGAAGGATATGAAGGAAGAGAGGGATATGAAGGAAGAGAGGGATATGGGGGAAGAGAGGGATACGGGGGAAGAGAGGGATACGGGGGAAGGGGATATGGGGGAAGAGAAGGAGATGGGGAAGGGAGGGATATGGGGGAAGAGGAGGATATGGAGGAAGAGAGGGATATGAAGGAAGAGAGGGATATGGGGGAAGAGAGGGATACGGGGGAAGGGGATATGGGGGAAGAGAGGGATATGGGGGAAGAGAAGGATATGGAGGAAGAGAGGGATATGGAGGAAGAGAAGGATATGGAGGAAGGGAGGGACATGAGGGAAGAGAGGGATATGGAGGAAGAGAAGGATATGGAGGAAGAGAGGGACATGGGGGAAGAGAGGGGCATGGGGGAAGAGAAGGATATGGGGGAAGAGAAGGATATGAGGGAAGAGAGAGATATGGGGAAGAGAGGGATATGGAGGAAGAGAATGATATGGAGGAAGAGAGGGATATGGGGAAGAGAGGGATATGGAGGAAGAGAGGGATACGGGGGAAGGGGATATGGGGGAAGAGAGGAACATGAACAAGGTGAAGGGAGAATCTGGTGTCATGTTCTCCTGGATATAATGGTTTTGTTATGTTAACTCTATGAGTGCAAAGGGGTTGGCAGAACCAGAAGAGAGAGACGCACACAGACTCAAATAATGGAGGACAATGAAATACAAAGCAGGTCTGAAAATACATGGGGGGGTGCACAGCAAAAAATATGGGGTCATTATTAACGCTATCAATGCCAAAGAGAAGTCCAACTCATTTACTGCTCTTTAACGTGATTCTTTCAACTGCTTTAACCCTTTGAGTGCCAGAGGGGGTACACAACGCATTGCGAAGCAATCTGTTGCGTACCAATCTGGCACTCAAAGGGTTAAAAATGGGATGTAAATAAATGGGCAATGGTCTGAGCATCTGGGACAGATCTTGTCTATCATCGATTGTAGCTCCAGTTACATAAACTGGCTAAAGCAGTTACTCACGTGACCTTGCTTCTAACACACTGCCCTTACCAGACTCAACCCTTAGAGTGCCAGAGGAATGCGCGATGCACCTAGAATGCCTTGCCTAGGGGAGCCTGGGATGTAAATCTGGTACTGATTGCACACCCGCAAATCCTTAAATGGTTCTTATCAGTATGTACTGTCAGAGAGAGTTTAAGGTCCTGTGATTCTGAAGAAAAGTAATGTCCGTCTCCATGGATATGAGATCAATTGAAGATCAATTATCTCTCCAAAAAAAGACTCAAGGGAAAATTTATGGTGCCATTAGGATGTTCTGGACTTATAAAGATAAGTTAGGTATTTATTAGGCGTTGTTAGTTTTCCTTCAATGTCTCATAAACCATCTCCTTTGACCTATAGGTTTTAATCAAAGTCGTGTTCTGCTTTTTATAAACCTGCAGCGGCCGCAAAAAACTGTCCTAATGAAAAATATTACATGAATATATAATGAGACAAGAAGGAGAACGAACGACCTGACATGAATGAGCTGTGGCCACATACAGAGTTCAGTCTGCACGTTCTTCTGCCAAGAGCTGATATGATGACAGTAGTTTGGCCCTGTGAAGTATAGGAACGAGCTGCTCTTGGTGGTTTTAAATAACGTTTTCGTGTAAATAGCCATGTGAAAACATTAGCTCAACAGCTGAACTTCTGGAGAAATGCAGAACATTTCATCAGTCCGATTCCAAAGTCTATAAACCATGTTCATGTCACTGTTCTGTCATCTGATCAAACCTTAATGGAACAGTAACACCTCCTAATAATTATGGCCCACTTACGTTACTATGGTTAGAAAATCTTGATGGCCTTCATGAAGTTTGCCCTTGTTCCTTGGTTCAGAAGATAACATCCTGGATGTCCCATCCATGGTGGTGGACATGACAGTTCCTAGCATGGCTAAAAACCTCAAACTCTGCTGCCTGGAACTCTTTTTACCAAACTGAAGCACGCAGAGTACGTGATCCGCAGTAGGTTGACATATACAGTGGACATAGTTTGAGTCCAAGAGCCCTACCAGCAAGTGCCATGTCTTCCATGTACATGAAAATCAAGGTCTGATTAAAGATGTTATCTCTTGAACAAAGGACAAAATTCACATTAGCCATCAACGTGTTTGTCATAGTAAACTGAGTGGGAAGTTGTTATACGTAGGTCTAGCAGTACACTTTCAGATGAAGGCAGAGCTGCACTGTGAGCCCTGTTGGATCATCGGAAGAGACAGGGTTTGAAAAGAGTTCACCAGTGTTCTCTCATTAGTCCTGTGAGAGAGACTGAACTGCAAGACTCAGAAGTCTCAGGCTGTGCTCACAGCTCTCATCGACCTGAGTGAAGAGCTTCCAAGCCAGACATTAGATGCCTATAGCATACCACCCAACATTTCAAAATGGCCAAAGAGGGACACTTTTGTTTTTAAGTGGTGTTGTTGTGGGTGTGGCTGGTGGGTGGAGCATTACTGAGTTTTTTGTGTTATTTCATTACTTATTGACACCTCTTTTGTAACAGAATAAACAATTTACAGCAAGACCAAAGTATCTTATTTTAAACAGCCTAATTTATAAACTCAACCATTAATGTGGTAAAGAGGGACATTTAGGAGGTATGGACCCCTAATGTTCCATAATAAGGGACACCTAGAGCTAGGACCCCTAATATCTCCTAAAATGGGATACTTGGAAGGTCTGGACACCTAATATCTCCTAAGCAGGGACATTAGGGAGCTATGGAGCTGTAATATCTTCTAAAGAGGCACACTTGGGGTAATGGACTCGTAATATCTCCTAAAGCGGTCACTTGAGAGGCATGGACCCCTAATATCTCCTAAAGAGGAACACTTGGGAGTTATGGACCCTAATATATCCTTAATAGGGACACTTAGGAGCTATGGAGCCCTAATATCTCCTAATTAGGAACACCTGAGAGGTATGGAGGCCTAATATCCTCTAAAGAGGGACACTTGTGAAGTATGGACTCCTAATATCTCCTAAAGAGGGTCACTTGGGAGGTACAGACCCCTAATATCTCCTAAAGAGGGACACTTGGGAGGTATGGACTCCTAATATCTCCTAAAGAGGGACACTTGGGAGGTATGGAGCCCTAATATCTACTAATGAGGGACACCAGAAAGGTATGAAACCCTAATATCTCCTAAAGACGTACACTTGGGTGGTATGGAAACCTAATATCGCCTAAAGAGGGACACTTTGGAGGTATGGACACCTAATATCTCCTAAAGAGGGACACTTGGGAGGTATGTACCCTAATATCTCCTAAAGAGGGACACTTGGGAAGTATATACCCCTGATATCCCCAAAAGAGGAAATAAATAGTGGAGGATGCCCAAAGCCAACTAAGGGCCAGGGAAACTGACGCCCCTTCCCCTCTGTGTGGTGGTGCCTGGTTTTGGTATGGGAAGGGAGAGGGGGCCCTGTACAAAGGAATGCCCCCCAATGTGGGGCAGGTAGCTCTGCAAGGAGGGAGAAAGGGGGCAGGACAATAAGTTTAAAACAGCTTACCTGAGGCCAGGTAAGCAGAGAAGTATGTTTTTTCTCACCCATGTAAAGAAGAAAAACAGCACAGACTGTAATGACTTGTCGGAATCGTCACCACTGGTAATCACCTTTATAGTGCTCACCTATTCAACTCACATGTTATAGAGGTGTAGACCCACCTCTCAGTGTAAATGCATCCACTGGATTACCCCCCAGTGCAGGTGTCTGTCAGGCTGGATCCCCGTCCTCGTCCTTCTTCCTTCTGGGCAAGAGGTTGACTCAGCACCTACTCTGAATATCCTGGATTTTAATGTCCACAGAATGTCACTCCTGGGATATATATTAGGTCTGAGATATCACTAAATCCCAGTATTATAAGGCCAGATGGACTCTCTGGGGAATAAGCCTCAATAAATATAGTAATAGAACCTAAGGCGGGTCTATGCCTCTGTAACATGTGAGTTGAATAGTTGAGCAGTATAAAGGTGAATAACAGTGGTGACGGTTTCGACAAGTCATTACCGTCTGCACTTAAAGGGACAGTAATGTATCATAATAAAAGCAGCTCTAATTAATCATCATAGTATTTGGACTTTGGAGAGTGTTATTTCATTTCTGTCAGAGTTGTAGTTTAAGAGTAATTCAATAATAAAGTATCCCCCTCCCGCCCCTTTTACTGATGTAACACTGCTCAGCCAGATCAGAAGGGAGGTGCCCAGGTAGACTGCAGAGAGGGACAATCTTCAATTAAGATAAGGGAAAAAACTGAAAAACTTGTCAAGGGGGGCAGGGCTTTTATTGTTCTCATAGGAAGAAGATTGTCCCCTGCTGTTATCTGTCTGGTCTATGGACTGCATTCCACATCTGAGAAGAGATGGCTTACACTAGGTAAAAGGGGCGGGAGGGGAAACTTTGCTTGTGAATATCTCTCAAACCATAAAGGTCTGAGAGATAAGACTTATATCATTCTTCATGTTTTTTTAATGCCTACAAAATAAAATAAAGATAAAACAAAGTATTACTATCCCTTTAAAGCGTGTGCACTCTTATTTTTTCTGTTTTTCTTCTTTACATGTACGTGGGGAGCCGAGGTGTCAGCGGTTCCATTGGAGGAGCAGCACCTCATCCAAGGAAGAAAGTTCTCTTTGGACTCTTTTTCTAGATTCTAATTGGGAGTAGTAGGATTTTAGAAATCTATATGTGGGATATAGCGCTCGTACAAGTGTTTTTTTTGTTGCTTTTTCTCACCCTCCCTCCCTGTTTATTTTGTTTCATTTCAGGAAATCTATGCGCAGAGGTTGTACCATACAGAGGTCAAGCTTAGGCCAAGGAAGAAGCTGGTAGGAGACAGCAATAGCAATTCACTTAGGCCCTTAGCGGGTGTGGCGCTTACAGGGCCCCACAGTGCAGCATAGTCAATTGGTGAAGGTGGGCAGGCAGGCTTGTGCTGTGTGGCCAGGTCAGCCTGCAGGAAGGGCGGGTGATGGCCACAAAACATGGAAGGGGAGGCATATAGGTAGTGTCATGGCGGATCGACACTGGGGCCTTTTTGTATCCCCTGGTATGGTTTGGTGGTGTCCATGGAGAGGGACATGAGGTGGGGAGGCAGTGAGTGTCTGAAACTTCCCACGGCCACAAGTTTGGTGCAGACATGGCCCAAGCTATTAGGGGCCCTGGGAGCACCATGTAGTAAGGGGAGGTTGTTGATGATGGTTTGTTGGCTGGAGGGCAATGGCGAGTGTGGATCTTATTGATAAGTATGCTATAGGGGCTGCAAAGGCAACCTGCAAAGCTTTTAATTGTGATCCACAGACTTCGTGGTTGTATTTCAGCTTTCTACCAGCCAAGGGGGGCAGTTTATTGACACCCCCCCCCCCCCCCAAATGGCTGACAAGCTGATTTTATGCTGTAGTACAACCCCTGGCCTTACACTGCTCCTACAGTAAAACATGACGTAACCCCTTAAGGACCAGAGGGGTTACACCACACACCCTTCCTGGTCCTCATGGGTTTAGTCCAGAAAACCACTTGCTCATAGCAGAAAGTCAAGGCTCAGTGTGTTGACTTCCTGAAGAAGTGTCTGGCTGACACAAAACGTGTTGAAGAGCCTTGGTCTAGTTGTGCCCCATTGCCACAGGAGCATCCACTGCTGTGATACAATACGTTTGACAAGTGTTAAAGCGGAACTACCATGTCACAAAATCTTACTAGCTGCTTAGTAGCGCTAGTCACCAGAATCATTACGTGATTTAATAGATATATGCTTTATTCCCCAGCTGTCAGTAGCACGGAGCGCAGACATCTTGCCAGATGCGCACCTGCGCTGTCAGTCCCAGACAGAGCCGGACGGCTCCTAGCAACACCTCCTAGACCCGGCTGGGACTGACAGAGCAGGCACGCAGACGTCATTCTGGCAAGATATCCGCGCTCCATTTCACTGACAGCTGGGGAATAAAGCATATATCTATTAAATCAGGTAATAATTCTGGTGACTAGCGCTACTAAGCAGCTAGTTACCAGAAGGGGACTTAGTTAAGCTAAACATTTTGTGATATGGTAGTTCCGCTTTAAAGAACATCGGATTGAGAAAAGTACCTTGCCTGCTTGAACATCTATCTGCTATTGACAGAGGAAACCAGCAGGAGTGACTCTGCCCACAGCCCTCAGCACTCCAGGGAAAAGGAAGCAGCCTTGATCAAGCTGTGATCCGGTCTGGAAGATATTTTATATCAAGCCAAGTTAGTGGTGACAATAAATCCACCAGAGGCTTTCTGGGGGCAGAAGAGGACGGGAGAGCTGACAGAGTGGATGCAATCTTTCATATTGATGGGAGAAGTACTGTTTCTTTGTATATACAGTATCAATAAGATATTTAAAGCCAAATGCTACACAGCAGAAGAGAATAACAGCTGGCTGTTTAAAGGGATAGTACCATTTACCATTAACAACTTTTTTTCCGCAGAGCCGAAATAACGCTATCTAAAAAGAAATACTTCATTGAAACGGTCTACAAAGTGTGCTTGCAAACCAGACACACTTTGTAGACCATTCCAATTAAAGGGTTAGTAATGTCTAACATTTACAAACCCTAATATTGAAGGTATTAAAAAGATAATATTAATGCGCCAAGTCATAGTAACATAGTAACATAGTAATTTAGGTTGAAAAAAAGAATTGCGTCCATCTAGTTCAACCCTTTTCCTATTCCTGTTTACCATTGTTGATCCAAAAGAAGGCAAAAAAACACCCTCAATATAGCAATTTCAAATTCTGTTGTATCTCTCAAACCTTTATGGTTTGAGAGATATAAGCGCTGAAAGTCTCCCCCTCCCTCCCCTTTTCCAGATGTCAGCATGTAGCTGACGTCAGGAGATCCCGTTCCCATACCAGACGGCGGCTCTTCAGTGGAGCTGAATGAGCACTAACGAAGAACAAATACTTAAGTGGAATGGCCTGCCAAGTGTTCTTGCTAACCAAGCACACTTTGTAGACCGTTCCAGCGAAGTATCTGTTTTTCGATATCGCTCATTCAGCTCTGCTGAAGAGACGCCAAGTCGGCCAACACAGATCCACTACTGACAGCTTTACAGCTCGTCAGCAGGAGGGGGGAACTTTCAGCGCTTATATCTCTCAAACCATAAAGGTTTGAGAGATACGACTTGGCACATTAATATTATCTTTTTAATACCTTCAATATTAGGGTTAGTTAATGTTAGACATTACTAACCCTTTAAGTATTCCTTTTTAGATAGTGCTATTTCGGCTCTGCTGAAGAGACGCCGGATCTCCTTCTGTCAGCTAGAGCACAGATGTCAGTGAAAGGGGAGGGAGGGGGTAAACTTTAGCAGCTTATATCTCTCAAACCATTTGTATTTTTTTTCCTATATTTGATCGCTCCTCACGGATCTCTTATTTTTAGTGTCCCTATACCTATGTTTTTTCCTTTTGCCAGTAGTGGCTGATGTAAGTATTATACTCCCCATAGAAAGGCTATAGGCTACCCAATAGGGTTCATACGGCCGGGAGAAGGAACTGCATCAAAGAAGGAAGAGGATACTTGGTTGGAGAAGGATACACGGAGACCAACGGTTGGGAATTGCGAGAGAGAGACCGTGACTGGAGGACAGATCTGGTCGATGAGATCTATCTAGAGGCAGTTAGGCCTCTTGAAAATGTGAGTACCCTGTAAAGGGGATTTCCTTTGATTATGTGTTATCCTGAAATTGTGGACCGGAAATACTAGACATAGAGGACTTTGAGTTGTTTTCTTTTTGTTTTCTGTCAGAGTTGTAGTTCAAGAGTAATTGAAAGTGTACCCCTCCCGCCCCTTTTACCTAGTGTAAGCCGCCTCCCCTCAGATGTGGAATCTGGTCTCTTGACCGGACAGATCACAGCAAGGGACAATCTTCTTACTATGATCATAAGGAAAACTCTGCCCCCCTTGACAGGTTTTTCAGGTTTTTCCCTTATGTTCACTGAAGATTGTCCCTCTCTCTGATCCATCCGAACAGTCTTGTTGCTCTGAGGTGAGCAGTTATACATTAGTAAAAGGGGCGGGAAGGGGATATTTTATCATTCAATTACTCTTATACTACAACTCTGACAGTATTGAAATAACACTCTCCATGGTCCAAATACTATGAAAATTAATCAGAGATGCTTTTATTGTGAAATATTACTATCCCTTTCACCGATTCAGACCAGTCCTTTCTTTACGTGCTTTTATCTATATTTTCCTATTATTGTGGAAGTGTTGGATTACTATTGAGTTTATTGTATTTGTTGTTAAAGGAGCAGTAAACTTTTTTTTATGAAAAAATATATATTGTACTGATTTTCCTCTTGAGTAAAATAAGGGTACTCCCACTGCTGAGAGATTTATATTTCCAGAGTTATTACAGTTTAAACCCATGTTTTTTTACATTAGCAGTGCCCTCTGGTGATCAAATTCTAATTAGATTTCCTGTTACATTCTAATGGAGAGGAAAATCAGAGACTTACAGTTCTCCATAGAATGTGATAGAAACTGCCTGTCACTTCCTGTCAGTTAGAACTATCAGGAAGTAAACACAGTAAATTCACTTCCTGTCAGTTATGATAGCAAAACGCCTGTACTCTTGCCGCTCTGCCAATGAAGAGACAAGATCGGAGGAGAACAAACAGGAATCTTTTCTTTATTCGAATATAGAGAGAACAGCACAGCACATTAGCATGGAAAGAAAACTTGTTCTGTTCTGTTCTGTTCTAAAAATTATGAGCAGAGGGGGTATCTAATATACTAATATCACACCCTTGAGCAATAAGATGATTGGTTTAACAGAAAACAAGAATTGCAAAAATTACATATTCAGTAAACTACAACATTGCATATCTCGTTAGTCCAATAGTAAAACATTAATATTGCTCCTCCACCCAAATAACATAATCAGTTTCCACCCCCTATTAGAATTACAAGCTTTGCATATTTGGAAATAACAAAACATTAGTTCTCAGCAAATGCAATACACTATGATTTAACCTAACTTAGCAAAATATCTTATCAATCTATGTGAAGGGGGGAGAGAATGAGCTGTGAGTTTCTCTGCTTATCAATATGTGTGCAGGAAGATGGGAGGGGAAAGAAAGAGTGACATAGGTTTTCTTTTTGGAGACCATAACATTTCTGCTGTCTCTTTAGGTGCTGGTTAACCCTTCCCTTGCTATATTGTGTGATGTAGCTTATGTTTAAACACTTGATATTTGATAACACTTAGAACTATCAGGAAGTAAACAAAGTAAATTCACTTCCTGTCAGTTAGAACTATCAGGAAGTAAACACAGTAAATTCACTTCCTGTCAGTTAGGACTATCAGGAAGTAAACACAGTAAATTCACTTCCTGTCAGTTAGAACTATCATGAAGTAAACACAGTAAATTCACTTCCTGATTATTTAAACTGCTATAAATTTTGAATAAAACATCTGACAGCGATGGGAGTGACCTTGTTTTATTCAGCAGGAAAAAAATGTGTTTTCATAAAAAAAGTTTACTGCTCCTTTAAGGGTTAGGTTCCCTAGCTGCTATTAATAGTATGGGTCCTTATATTATTGTACCTTTAATAATTTTGCATGGTAAACATTGCCATGTCAAAGCCCAGGGATGGAGACATTTGCAAAAAAGGAGAAAATTTTGCTCCTTTCAAATCACTTTTTCATGCATCAGGTGCAACAATAAATGATCCAGTGGTGATGATCAACCTAAACTATGTGCAAATTATACTACAGCATCTGGAAACATTCCAACTATTTCATAATTTGCATAACTTTTCATAATTTATCTGAGCAAGATGCCTTGGAGGGTGAAAATTCTTCTTCCATAGAGTATTTGATTAAAGCATTTATTGAAGTACTGTGGTTAGATCAACAACAAAAGTACATCCTAATAAATCACTGTTCAAATGCAAGAAGACATCTATAATAACTTTCCCAACAGATGACTAATTGGAGCAACTCATCTTAGATGAATGGAATTCTCCAGAATGCGTGATTGTCATTTCTAAACACTAATTTAAATATTCAGGATGCTGTGTATACATCAGATTAGAAGTTGGAGAATTGCCTGAAAATGGTTGTATAGACCCTGAAGTCATTTACAGACTTGCCATGGCATCAGTATGGGTTTATCGAGCTATGGAATATTGGATGAACTGCTTGATCCAGATGTTACCTTACACACTGCCAAAGCAGCCCTTGATATGGTCAGGATGGGGGCATAATATACATGTCCTAAGCATGGGGTATAGGTTCAAGAAAAACCAGTACACCTTGAGATGGATTTGAACAAGGCCGCAGCTTTATTATATACAATATACAATAGGTTAAAATACCAATATACATAAATAAATTATTCAACCAATTTCTACCCAACCTTGAGCCCTTGCCAATGTCCATCTCCTACAGGCTAACCAGCCTATCCTACTTTGGAGCCGAAACTCCAAACTCCTCAAATTGCCACCTTAACCGCACCTCATTAGCTGTTAAATAAAGCTTAATGAGGTCGGTGTCTAACCCGCGACAAAGTCCGGGTGTTCTTAGACCTAGGCCGCTGACCTACCATCTACTGTAACCTCCACCATCTTACTACCACTCTATACATTGGAAAGGGCCCAAGCCGCCAACAAAGCTGCGACAAAATAGAATAAACAAGTATTATAAAGAATAAATTACATTTATAAAAAACATTCTTATAAAAACAGGGAGGGAACTGCTTCTTCTCCGGTTTAAGCTTAACTGCCACACCAACAGGAAGTGACAATCGCTCTTATCACTCCTCAGTTGGTCTTGACCACCAAAGCCACACCCACTTTTTTCTGTAACCAAACCCCAGCCCGGACATGTCTCCCCTCCTAAAGTCCGTGGAGTTCTGAAATGTCAGCTCTGCATGTGGCACTCTGTGATTGAAAATGTGGGCGGATTTGAAGTAATTGATAGATATAGGTTTTCTAGGAAGAGTTAGAACTAGAAATGGCTTAAAGGAGCAGTAAACTTTTTTTATGAAAATACATATTTTACAGAGCATTTCCTGCTGAATAAAACAAGGTCACTCCCATCGCTGTCAGATGTTTTACTCAAAATTTATAGCAGTTTAAATAATCAGGAAGTGAATTTACTGTGTTTACTTCCTGATAGTTCTAACTGACAGGAAGTGAATTTACTGTGTTTACTTCCTGATAGTTCTAACTGACAGGAAGTGACAGGCAGTTTCTATCACATTCTATGGAGAACTCTATGTCTCTGACTTTTCTGACTTTCCTCTCCATTAGAATCTAACAGGAAATTGTAAAAGGAAAATTTGCAAAGGTTATAAATAATGCAACAGTGACACAGTTGTTCCAAATTATAGATTGGTTATTATTTAAAATAACACAGCAACACAGCAATAACATGTAAGTGGCGTAGTTACGGTTTTCTGACACTTAGACCAGGGTATGAAGTAAAAACACAGTTTTATTGAAAATAAAACAAGGCCCCTAGAGGCCAGCACAGAAATAGCAACAATGGCAATAATGACAAAGTGAATGCACACAATGATAATGATAGGTGCTAGAATGGATAGGGAGTATTCCCCCAAAGGGTTAATACATGAAATGGGTGAGATATACAAGATTGGCCAACGCCCAGGATAAATAGCAGTCTCTGGAACACAGTCTCTCAATAGCAGGATAGTGGAGTAACTGCACTGAATACACTCTCAAGTTGATATACTAGAGCCCAATGTCCAGAGCTGAGCCGGTACCACCACAGTCGGCTACAGAGGAGTGCTATTGCCACGCTGTAATGATCAGAACCAAAACCGCCCTTAACTAGAAAAGTAGTAACCCTGCATGTGCCACTTGGATTGTGCCCACACACCCCTTGGGTGCTGTACTGATGGTTACTGCACAAGCTGTAATAGAGCCAATGCCCTCTGGAGTGCAATGGGAATGTACCTTCAGTGTCTGTGGCCCTGAGCCAGAGGATGAACACGGACTGACAAGGCTCTGATGGAATAAGAGACACACAGAAGCACTCAGAGGAAAGGCTAAGTCAGAAAATGTATGCTTGGCAAGATATATCGGAGGCACCAGACCGGAGACTACAGGCACTGCAAGGGTTAAATGGTTCTGTACACAAGCGAGTACCTTGGCAGCCAACAGCAGGCAAAGCAACCTCAGGCTACAGCTACTGACAAGTGAGAGGAACAGTGAGTCGCTTATACAGTTCAGAATGTTGCCAAGCGACTGGAATGACGCAGGAACACTGGAACAGCAGGCAGAACCGGAACGTTAACTGGAACAGCAGACAGGCCGGAACAGCAGGCAGAACCAGTACAGCAACCGGTACAGTAGGCACGACCGGAACAGTACTGGAACAGCGGACAGGCCGGTGTAGCAACCGGAACAGTAGGCAGGATCGGCGCAGCACCGGAACAGCAGACAGGCCGGAATGGCAACCGGAATAGCAGGCAGAACCGGAGCAGTACTGGAACAGCAGACAGGCCGGAATCAATCACAGAGCAGGGTCGTCAGCCAGTACCGGGTCAATTCACGCAGCAGGGTCGTCAGCCAGAACCGGGTCAATACATGAAGCAGGGTCGTCAGCCAGAGCCGGGTCGAATCAGGGAGCAGGGTCGTCAGCCAGAACCGGATCAATTCACGGAGCAGAATCAGGAGCAGAGTCAGACTAGCCAGGTCGGTACACAGGAGACAACGGAATATGGCAACAAGGTGCAGCAACAGGAACACCACGAAAGGGCAACTAACAATTGCCCAAGCTCCAGCATATAACGGCACATCCTGGGTGGACCAATCAGTCTCCACCAATTCACACGTACATCATGTCAGATTGACAGCAAGACACGGGGACCGTGATACGTACATACAACTTACAGAAAATTCTGTATGAGAGCTCTCCCCTCACACAATACAGGACCCCTTAATTATACACTAACTATAAGCTACTGGTAACCCACCCCCCTGTTATTGCCCAATCAGCAGCCTCCAGCAGTCTTCAGCAGCGTTATCTGGTCTGTCCAGCTGGTATGCCCTTGAAGGGGGGCTATAGAAGAAAGTTCTATTGTTCTGAGGAAAAAAACTTACCAAACTGACATTGCAAACTAACTCTATATTGCAACTAATTTAAAACTCCTATTTTTCTAATGGAGCAAAAGTTTTCATGCATATGCACTGCTTTTAAAGGTACAGCACACTTATTAAAAAAAGATTATAGGATATAGCTTTTTCCCCAACGAAATCTAATTACAATTTGACCACTAGAGGGCACTGCTAATGTAAAAAAACATGGGTTTAAACTGTAATAACTCTGGAAATATAAATCTCTCGGCACTGGGAGTACCCTTATTTTACTCAGTAGGAAAATCCCTACAATACATATTTTTTCATAAAAAAAGTTTACTGCTCCTTTAAATTTATTAGCCAAGCAAGGGGAGGCAAATGTACACTGTTGACACAATGCAAAGCTCATTGCCTCAATCCCAGGAAAAAGGGGGATACATTGTGCGGTCCACAGTACTAAAAGACAGACTCAAGTTGGTAGCATTTCACCGAGCAGTACTTACACCTTAAGCTTCAGGGGTCATGGTGGCCATGCCTAATGATCAGAATAATCTATCATGCGATCTGGAGTACTAATTTCTGTTTCTGTAATCAGCATAACTGGAATACTGAATGATTCAAATTGCTGCATCTGTTTAGTTTTTTGCTAGCTGGGTTTTATAAAGGACTAAAACTTGCTTTGCTCAAAGTTCAAATTTCTGCTCTATAATTTTTTTTTTTTCCAAAGGGATCTTGAAGACATTAGAAATGTTCAAATTTTATTTACAGAGGTTAGCACAGGGGGTAGCAAATGGAGCACCTTCTTATAGTGATCCAACTCCACCATGAGACTTGAATCTGGTACTAGAAGTGTTACAATCCCAACCATTTGAGACACTTTCTTCATCAACGTTCAAGCACTTGACTTGTAAACCTGTATTTGTATTTGCAGTTTCTACTGTTTGAAGATTATCTGTCCTCAGTGCTCATTCCTGTAAATCTCTCCTACTTAGTATTTCATTGTGATAAAGAAGTTCTGAGTGAGTTTTTTTCCCACATCATTCAATATTTGGTGTTTCCTTCTTGGTACTCTAGACCACAAAACCACAAAAAGAAAGGACTGCACTCATTGGATGTAGTATGATGTCTTAAAGGGACAGTAATGTTTCACAAAAACAGCAGCTCCAAATAATCTTCATAGTATTTGGGTCAAGGAGAGTGTTATTTCAATACTGTCAGAGTTGTGGTACAAGAGTAATTGAATGATAAAGTATCCCCCTCCCGCCCCTTTTACTGATGTAACACTGCTCACTTCAGAGCAGCAAGACTGTCCGGATGGATCGCAGAGAGGAACAATCTTCAGTAAAAATAAAGAAAAAAACTGTCAAGGGGGGCAGGGTTTTCCTTATGCTCACAGTAAGAAGATTGTCAGATTCCACATATGAATGGAGGAGGCTTACACTAAGTAAAAGGGGCGGGAGGGGGATACCTTATCATTCAATTACTCTTGAACTACAACTCTGACAGTATTGAAATAGCACTCTCCATTGCCCAAATACTAGAAAGCTTAACTGGAGCTGCTTTTTTATTTTGTGAAACATTACTATCTCTTTAAGTATTACCAGGAAACTGGCAGAGTAAAAGTGATACCTTTATTGGCTAAATGAGTAGCTTTAAATTCAAGCTTTCAAGACAACTTAGGTCTCTTCCTCAGGCATACTTAGAATGAAGGATGAATACAAAATACATGACACATTCATGCACATTCTTTTGGAGGTGAATTGTTTTTAAAAATAATAATAAAAGGGAGCAAGATCTGAACCAGGAAATTATAGACCTGTGAGCTTGACCTCCATATTGGGTAAGATACTAGAAGGGTTATTAACTGACAGTATTCAAAACTATGTGAAGACAAACAATATAATTAGTAGGAATCAGCATGGTTTCATGAAGAATAGATCATGTCAGACTAATTTACTTGCATTTTATGAAAGAGTAAGTAGTAATTTGGACGGGGAATTGCTGTAGGTGTAGTTTACTTGGATTTTGCAAAAGCCTTTGATACAGTGCCTCACAACAGGTTACTGCTTAAATTAAAAGGCTTCGGTTTGGGCAGTGTTATCTGTACATGGATAGAGAACTGGTTAAATGATAGATGGCAGAGAGTTGTTGCAAATGGAACTTTTTCAAATTGGTCTAGGGTTATAAGTGGGGTGCCGCAGGGTTCAGTCCTGGGCCCAATGCTTTTTAATTTGTTTATTAATGATCTAGACGTGGGAATTGAAAGTAGCATCTCAATCTTTGCTGATGACACTAAGCCAGTGGTTCTCAACTCCGGTCCTCGGGACCCACCAACAGGCCAGGACTTAGGGATTTCTCTGCTAGAGCACAGGTGTGGTGATCAGAGGCTCATTCACATTGATTAACTCACCTGTGCTCTAACCAGGAAATCATGTGATCAGAGGCTCATTCACATTGATTAACTCACCTGTGCTCTAACAAGGAAATCATGTGATCAGAGGCTCATTCACACTGATTAACTCACCTGTGCTCTAACAAGGAAATCATGTGATCAGAGGCTCATTCACATTGATTAACTCACCTGTGCTCTAACAAGAAAATCATGTGATCAGAGGCTCATTCACATTGATTAACTCACCTTTGCTCTAACAAGGAAATCATGTGATCAGAGACTCATTCACATTGATTAACTCACCTGTGCTCTAACAAGGAAATCATGTGATCAGAGGCTCATTCACACTGATTAACTCACCTTTGCTCTAACAAGGAAATCGTGATCAGAGGCTCATTCACATTGATTAACTCACCTGTGCTCTAACAAGGAAATTAGGTGATCAGAGGCTCATTCACATTGATTAACTCACCTTTGCTCTAACAAGGAAATCATGTGATCAGAGGCTCATTCACATTGATTAACTCACCTGTGCTCTAACAAGGAAATCATGTGATCAGAGGCGCATTCACATTGATTAACTCACATGTGCTCTAACAAGGAAATCATGTGATCAGAGGCTCATTCACATTGATTAACTCACCTGTGCTCTAACAAGGAAATCATGTGATCAGAGGCTCATTCACATTGATTAACTCACCTGTGCTCTAACAAGGAAATCATGTGATCAGAGGCTCATTCACATTGATTAACTCACCTGTGCTCTAACAAGGAAATCATCAAATCCTGGTCTGTTTGTGGGTCCCGAGGACAGGAGTTGAGAAACACTGCACTAAGCACTGCACTGTGTAAGGAAATACACACAGAGCTGGATGTTTTTTCTCTGCAGAAGGATTTAGATAAACTAAGTGAAAGGGCAGAAAAGTGGCAGATGACATTTAATGTAGATAAATGTAAGGGTATGCATTTGGGCTGTAGAAACAAACATGGTACATATACTCCAAATGGGAAATAACTTGAGGAATCCTCATTAGTGAAATATTTAGGAGCACTGATAGATAATTGACTTCACAGCAGTGTGCAGAGTCACCCATCTGCTGCAACAGCAAATAGGCTGCTTCTCTCTAGAAGGGTTATTAACTGACAGTATTCAAAACTATGTGAAGACAAACAATATAATTAGTAGGAATCAGTATGGTTTCATGAAGAATAGATCATATCAGACTAATTTACTTGCATTTTATGAAAGAGTAAGTAGTAATTTGGACGGGGAATTGCTGTAGGTGTAGTTTACTTGGATTTTGCAAAAGCATTTGATACAGTGCCTCACAACAGGTTACTGCTTAAATTAAAAGGCTTCGGTTTGGCCGGTGTTATCTGTACATGGATAGAGAACTGGTTAAATGATAGATGGCAGAGAGTTGTTGCAAATGGAACTTTTTCAAATTGGTCTAGGGTTATAAGTGGGTAGCCGCAGGGTTCAGTCCTGGGACCAATGCTTTTTAATTTGTTTATTAATGATCTAGAACTGCTAATTGAAAGTAGCATCTCAATCTTTGCTGATGACACTAAGCCAGTGGTTCTCAACTCCGGTCCTCGGGACCCACCAACAGGCCAGGACTTAGGGATTTCTCTGCTAGAGCACAGGTGTGGTGATCAGAGGCGCATTCACATTGATTAACTCACCTGTGCTCTAACCAGGAAATCATGTGATCAGAGGCTCATTCACATTGATTAACTCACCTGTGCTCTAACAAGGAAATCATGTGATCAGAGGATCATTCACATTGATTAACTCACCTGTGCTCTAACAAGGAAATCATGTGATCAGAGGATCATTCACATTGATTAACTCACCTGTGCTCTAACAAGGAAATCATGTGATCAGAGGCTCATTCACATTGATTAACTCACCTGTGTTCTAACAAGGAAATCATGTGATCAGAGGCTCATTCACATTGATTAACTCACCTGTGCTCTAACAAGGAAATCATGTGATCAGAGGCTCATTCACATTGATTAACTCACCTGTGCTCTAACAAGGAAATCATGTGATCAGAGGATCATTCACATTGATTAACTCACCTGTGCTCTAACAAGGAAATCATGTGATCAGAGGATCATTCACATTGATTAACTCACCTGTGTTCTAACAAGGAAATCATGTGATCAGAGGCTCATTCACATTGATTAACTCACCTGTGCTCTAACAAGGAAATCATCAAATCCTGGTCTGTTTGTGGGTCCCGAGGACAGGAGTTGAGAAACACTGCACTAAGCACTGCACTATGTAAGGAAATACACACAGAGCTGGATGTTTTTTCTCTGCAGAAGGATTTAGATAAACTAAGTGAAAGGGCAGAAAAGTGGGAGATGACATTTAATGTAGATAAATGTAAGGGTATGCATTTGGGCTGTAGAAACAAACATGGTACATATACTCCAAATGGGAAATAACTTGAGGAATCCTCATTAGTGAAAGATTTAGAAGCACTGATAGATAATTGACTTCACAGCAGTGTGCAGAGTCATCCATCTGCTGCAAAAGCAAATAGGCTGCTTCTCTTGTTCAGAGAGGAATTGCCTGGCACTTCGTGGCTGGACTGCCTTTTGGTAGGATCAGTATGATGTGCTTTAGGATATTTACTCTCAGTGAAAGGCACTAGTGATATAAAAGAGATTGCACCCTGGGTAGGATACTTATCCTACAGAGCCTCATCATTTCGAGGGCAGGGTCGTTCCTAGTTGAGCATCTCTGACTAGCTCTTTTGCATATGCAAATTGCACTTGGGACTAGTCACCCTAAGGGTAACAGGATAATCCAGATGTGGACCCCTTTTCTCTCAGTGCCTAGAGAGATCAGCTGCACCTCACTGACGAGGCCCAACAAGGCCGAAAAGTACGTCTGGGGTTGGCTGCTTCTCTTGTTCAGAGAGGAATTGCCTGGCACTTCGTGGTTGGACTGCCTTTTGGTAGGATCAGTATGATATGCTTCAGGATACTTCCTCTCTGTGAGAGATACTAGTGGGCTAAAAGAGATTGCACCCTGGGTAGGATACTTATCCTATAGAGCCTCATCAATTCGAGGGCAGTCTCGTTCCTAGTTGAGCGTCTCTGACTAGCTCTTTTGCATATGCAAATAGGGTTCTAGCCTGCATTAAAAGAGGTGTAGATGCAATGGATGCTAAAATTATCCTACCTCTGTATAAATCCTTGGTTACGCCTCATCTAGAATACAGAGTACAATTTTGGGTGCAAGTTCTTAAAAAAAGACATTGTTGAACTGGAAAAAGTACAGAGACGTGCAACAAAACTGATAAATGGATTGGAGGATCTGAGTTATAAAGAGAGACTGGGTTTGTTTACATTAGAGAAGAGACGTCTAAGGGGTGACATGATTACCATTTACATATACATTCAAGGGCAATACAAAGAACTATCCAATTCATTATTTACGCAAACAGCATTAAGACTATAGGAAAGGCGCTTTTTGACTAAAATAAATGCAGGGATTCTTTACAGTAAGGGCGGTAAAGCCATGGAATTCTTTGCCTCGGGATATTGTACTTGCAGATAATGCAACTGCTTTCAAAAAAAGCAATGGATGCCCATCTAGCACAGAACAATATTGAAAATTATGACAGATGGCTTCCGTGCAGATAGGATGTTGATCTAGGGAGCTATCTGACTGCCATTTGGAGTCAGGAAGGATTTTTTAACCCACTTGGGGCTAAATTGGAAATAGCTCCAGAGGGCTTTTTTTTTTTGCCTTCCTCTGGATCAACAGGGGTGTTTATGGCATGGGCTGGACTTGATGGACACATGTTTTTTTTCAGCCTAATCAACTATGTTCTATGCTACTATGTTCATTTTTTCAATAAATAATTTTTGTCTGACGTTCACCTGGTATCTGTTTTTTATTGTAATTTTCAGTAGATGATATAGGGTGTTGGCGCTTCTCACTTTTTGTACATTTACATACTTTTCTGTATTTTCCCTGCAAGTGGGGAATTTGTGTGTATAAAGGGATAGTAATACTTAAGTATTACTAATCCCTATAGTAAAGTCCTTTTAAAAATACATGTATTGCCCCCAATTTCATCTCTCAAACCTTTATGGTTTGAGAGATGATCGCTCCTAAAGTTGCCCTCTCCCTCCCCCTTTGAGAGTTCTGTCACACCCACTTTCACACGTGTTCCACCCATTCCCACCATATCCCCCACTTCCCTACCAATTTAAGTTAAAGTGTTAGTAATGTCCAACAAAAAGTTTTCATGCATATAGAAGAGCTTAAAAAGCTGAGCTAAATGCAAAAAACTGTATCTCTCAAACCGCTATGGTTTAAGAGATACAGGCGTTTAAAGTTCGCTGTCTCCTACTGACAGCTGTAAAGCTGTCAGCAGGAGATCCATGTCGACACGGAGGCGCTTGAGAAGTGCCGCAATCTCGTTACTTACAAGGAATCCCTTCATTGGAATGGTCTAAAATGTGTGCCTGGTTTTCAAGCACACGTTTTAGACCATTCCAATGAAGGAATTCGTGGTAAATAACAAGATTGCGGCACTTCTCAAGCGCCTCCATGTTGACCGACACGGATCTCCTGCTGACAGCTTTACAGCTGTCAGTAGGAAACAGCGAACTTTAAACGCCTGTATCTCTTAAACCATAGCGGTTTGAGAGATACAGTTTTTTGCATTTAGCTCAGCTTTTTAAGCTCTTCTATAGGCAAAAAAACTTTTTGTTGGACATTACTAACACTTTAAAACCACCACCTCTCAACCCTCCAACTCTTGTCACCCACACAATGCGAATAACATAATTTGGACACTCCCATCCCCATCTCTGGAGGCAGTGAATAAGAAGGTTTCTAGCTAGTTCAAATCACCAGATGGGGACGGTTATGAACATCTCTATCAAGATAATAATTACTCAAAAAGAATGTTAATTACATGTAATATGGCACCAGCCGAGACTTCAATGCTGGTGGAATCACAAGCAGGAACTTCTACCCGCCCTGCCAAGGGATCACTTCTCTCTCTGGGTATTCACACCAGTAAGGAAAGTCTGGTTATTTTCAATTACAAAATGTGTTTAAAGGGATAGTAATACTTAAAATGTAAAAAACAATATGTTGTAGGGTTTATCCCCCTGAGTAAAACAAGAGTATTCCCACTGCTGAGAGGTGTTTCATTCAAAAGTTATTAATTTTCAAAGTTGAATTTTTTAGGTGCAATATCACAGTAGCCTGAAATTGTACAGTGGCCCCGGGACCATAAATCTCCATAGGATGGTGTAGCAACAGCGCCACTGTACAATATCAGGCCACTGTGATATTGCACCTAAAAAATTAAAGTTTGAAAATTAATAACTTTTGAATGAAACACCTTTCAGCAGTGGGAGTACTCTAGTTTTACTCTGGGGGATAAACCCTACAACATATATTTTTTTTACATTTTAAGTATTACTATCCCTTTAAAATAAACAAAAAAAAAAACAAATTAAAAACAAAAGCTCAAAACATTTTGAAGCTCACATGTGCTTTCATTAGGACCCCCCAAAAAGAAATAAATAATAGAGACAGAGAAGCAATGCCTTGGCAGGGCGCGTAAAAGACCCTACTTGAGATTCCACCGGCTTTGAATCCTCAGCTGGTGCTACGTAACATTTAAATAACATTCTTTAGAGTTGTTTGTCAGCGCCACCCTGTGGTGTTTTTTTGTTTGACCAGATCAGTGACAACCTCCTCTGTTTGGGGAGCAGAGGTATGTCTGGTATGGTATGAGTGGAGGCAGTTTGATTCCTCCATTTGTTCTACTGATTGTTTCTAGCTGCTACTTATAATGTGAGCACCTTGGCATCTGATGGAGGTTTCCATATTTGGGGTCTTACCAGAGTCGTAACTAGAAGCCACCGGGCCCTGGTGCAAGAATTCCCATGGGCCCCCCCGACCACATTGGCCCCCTTCATTTCCACATTGCCCCTTCCACAATACCCCCTTCATCTCCACAATGCCCCTTACACAATGCTCCCCTTCATCTCCACATTGCCCCTTCCACAATGCCCCCCCTTCATCTCCACAATGCCCCCCTTCATATCCACATTGCCCCTTCCACAATGCCCCCTTCATCTCCATAATGCCCCCCTTCATCTCCACATTGCCCCTTCCACAATACCCCCTTCATCTCCACATTGCCCCTTCCACAATGCCCCCTTCATCTCCACAATGCCCCTTCCACAATGCTCCCCTTCATCTCCACATTGCCCCTTCCACAATGCCCCCTTCATCTCCACAATGCCCCCCTTCATATCCACATTGCCCCTTCCACAATGCCCCCTTCATCTCCACAATGCCCCCTTCATCTCCACATTGCCCCTTCCACAATGCCCTCTTCATCTCCACAATGCCCCCCTTCATCTCCACATTGCCCCTTCCACAATGCCCCCTTCATCTCCACAATGCCCCCTTCATCTCCACAATGCCCCCTTCATCTCCACAATGCCCCCCTTCATCTCCACATTGCCCCTTCCACAATGCCCCCCTTCATCTCCACATTGCCCCTTCCACAATGCCCTCTTCATCTCCACAATGCCCCCCTTCATCTCCACATTGCCCCTTCCACAATGCCCCCTTCATCTCCACAATGCCCCCCTTCATCTCCACATTGCCCCTTCCACAATGCCCCCTTCATCTCCACAATGCCCCCCTTCATCTCCACATTGCCCCTTCCACAATGCCCCCATCATCTCCACATTGCCCCTTCCACAATGCCCCCATCTTCACATTGCCCCTTCATCTCCACATTTCCCCTTTATCTCCACATTGCCCCTACCTCCAGTCCCTGGTGGTCTAGCGGCTTGACAGATCTGTGCCTCCTTCGGCACAGATCTCTAGAACTGAAGCTCCCACGCGCCGCTCTAGTAATGCAGAGGCTGGGAGATGATGTCGCTCTGTAATACTAGAGCGGCGCGCCGAATAGGAGATCTGCTGAGCTGCTGATCTTGGGCGAGGGGGTGGCAGGGGGCGGCCGGGCCCCTGGAGTGACGGGCCCGGTCGCAGGTGCGACCCCTATTGTTACGCCACTGGGTCTTACAATACAGTGCCCCTCTGTTTTTTTTAATCTATTTACCCAGCTATGGATATACATGTTGCCTGTATTTTTAAGGAAGTGTCCTTAAATTAAACTTCTTGGCTGATATTCAAAAGCAGACATTTGTTGACCATATTTAAATATTACAGGATGCCGGATGCATTTCAATTACCCAGAAAAGCTGATTAGCTTATTGTCCTTTATTTGACCTTCACAACAAGATTGCACCAAACGTGAATTAGGTTTAGAAGTACTGCAATCATATATCATTCATGCTATATTTTATATGAATTCACATACAGTATCGTCTGCTTTTAAATCTCCCCAGTTGGGTTTTAATTTACTGTTTATCTGACGTAGCTGATTACATAAAGATGTTATAAAACCAACAACTGGGTCAAAGCAAGTAACACATTTATTTCTGCTTGAGAACAAAAGATGCTTCAGATAACATACTGGTACATATGTTCAAAAGCAGAGCAATTCTGGTGCAAAACAAATGCACTCCAGGGGACAAATTACAATTCCCAAAGTTCTCACTAATTTACATGGGTCTTTAAACACCTAAAATACTAGAGAGGTCTCTAACTCATTGCAAGATATGCCTTGGTGACCTCTTTAAAGGGGTGACTTTTAGTGTTGAGCGAGCATGCTCGGCCGATGCTCGGATCGGCTCGAGCATCGCTCTGCTCGGCACATGGCGGTACTCGTACGAGTACCGCCATGTGCTCGCCCGCCATGTTCGGGTGGCAGGGATCTGTGCCGAAGGAGGCACAGATCTTACAGACGCTCCGCTGGACCACCAGGGACTGGAGGTAGGGGGCATTGCGGAGATGAAGGGGGCATTGCGGAGATGAAGGGGGACATTGTGGAAGGGGGACATTGCGGAGATGAAGGGGGCATTGCGGAGATGAAGGGGGACATTGTGGAAGGGGAACATTGCGGAGATGAAGGGGGCATGAAGGGGGCATTGCGGAGATGAAGGGGGACATTGTGGAAGGGGGACATTGTGGAAGGGGGACATTGTGGAAGAGGGGCATTGTGGAGATGAAGGGGGGCATTGACCAGGCACCCTCCCCTCATCAGAGCAGGGGGTGCCTGGTGTAATGCTCGTGTCGCCCCATTGAATTCAATGGGGCTCGGGTGCTCGGCCGAGCACTCGAGCCTCCGGCGGTGCTCGGTCAGAGCACCCGAGCATCGGGGTGCTCGCTCAACACTAGTGACTTTCTATAAAGAAGGGTGCAAGGTCATCTTATTCTTGGTCAACAAAATGTCAAATTAAATGAAGGTTCACTGGTAACAGATACCAGGTCACAGACATAAGCTACAGGGTCACTGACCAGGTTGAAAATCTTCAGCATACAGGTGGATATGCACTAAGGTGTGATAAAGAAATTATAAAATGAAAAGGACTTCTCTAGTGTGATAAACTCTCCAAGACCTAATTTATTCCATAAGACTTCTCCAACTTCAGAGATCTTAGTGCACAGACTTCACAGAATAATATACGTACTGCAGAGTTTAATACACTGGAGAAGTCAGCTCCACTTTATCACCCGTACGGAGATTCCACATATATAACTGCCATTAAAATTATAATCCAGATTCTTAATAAACAATCCTGTGGTTGGGAAACTGTTTGAAGGGTTGCTAAGGGAATATATTCAAGAATTGGGATTATTATTTATTTAGTGCTTGTTGATCCAAGGAAAAATCTGATTGCAATTTGGAGTCAAGAAGGAATTTTTTCCCCATTCAAAGCAGAATTTGAAATTGCTGAAATAAGGGCTTTTTTACCTTCTTTTGGATCAACGATGGTAAACAGGAATAGGAAAAGGGTTGAATTGGATGGACGCAAGTCTTTTTTAACCTAAATTACTATGTAACTATGTAATGGGACCTCAAAATAGAATTGAACATGGGTTGAGAATGACACTCAAAATCACAATAAATATAGTATACCAAATCTATACAAATATAATAATAATGTAGACCCTCAAATAGACTAAATGAATGATCAGCTACTATCCTAATAAGGTGATGTGTGTATACAAACTAAAAAGTGGAAACTAAAAAGGAAAATATGGAGAGCACTCATACATTAAAGCGGAACTAACACCCCTAAGAAACTTTGTAATAATTCCCAATCTGGTGACTAGCTGCTTAGTAGCGCTAGTCGCCAGAATTATTACCTCTTTATGGAGAAATATGCATTCATCCTCGGCTGACAGGCAGGACGGAGTGCGGACATCTTGCCCTAGTCACATCGGTGCACCTTCGCTGTCAGTCCCTTCCGGAGCCGAATGGCTCCTAGCAACGCCTCCTACAGCTGTCTGCGATTGACAGCGCAGGCGCGCGGACGTCACTAGGGCAAGATGTCCGCGCTCCGTCCTGCCTGTCAGCCGAGGATCACTGCATATTTCTCCATAAAGAGGTAATAATTCTGGCGACTAGCGCTACTAAGCAGCTAGTCGCCAGGTAGGGAATTATTACAAAGCTTCTTAGCAGTGTTAGTTCCTCTTTAAAGGAAAATATGCAGTATGACCCAATATATCTGAAAAACTATTAAGACATATATTAGTAAATTCCAGAAGAATTATGATAGATAAAACATGCCAAATAATTGAATGTTTAATGAGTAATTTCCAATCCTACTTAGGATAAAAATGAAAAATATAAAAAAGTTGAATGGCCAAAGTAAAATAAGGAAAATATAGAGGAAATAGTCTGAATACAAACTCATGATATGTGCAACATACAGTAAAGACTCTTGAAGTGCAGCACAAATAATAATGTTCCTCTTATTTACTGTTTACCTCTCCTTCTCGTCCCCTCTTATGGTCAATGTGTGTGAACAGAGGACCTGCGTCTCCCTCTGAGCTTGAGCGATATCCTCGTAAGCAGTGTCTTCTCCTAGATGTACCGGAGTATACTCAATGTCTAGCCGGCAGAGATGCACCGTGTAAAGGGTAATATGTGCCAGCGGACAGGATATGTTGTAAACATATATTTTCCTCCCACCTAATATAAGAGCACCCTGTCTTAGCCAGATTGCAATCCTCTCCTCAGTGTCTCTATTTCTTCTAGCATGATGTTATATGAAATGATAAAATAAGTATATTTGTTTCATATCTGTTGATACTTCCGCAGGAAATGAAACAATAAAAGTTTGGAATATTATGTTAAGTGTGTATTTAAAATGTGTGCTTAATAGTGCGCTTGAACCAATGTATGCAGATCTGGTAAATTAAATCAGCTTGAAATGTGAATTGTTTAACTTTTAGATGGTTATGATATGATTAAATACTCAACTTTAACTTGTTCTCAGCTATCTATATATAAACAATGTAATTCACTTCAAAATAATGCTTATCATAACACTCTATAATAAATACAAATGCAACATTGTTGTATTCATTTATTGGCTTAAAGGGATAGTAATGTCAGGAAAAAAAAGTATTAACTATATGGGATATACAATTAAAAGAGAGTACTTGCACTTATTCATATCTCTCAAACCGTTATGTTTTGAGAGATATAGGAAAATAAAGTTCTCTGGTCCCTCCCCTTTCTGCTTGACGAGCTGTAAAGCTGTCAGAAGCAGATTCTGGTCAGTTGACCAGATGTGGCTCTTCAGCAGTGCCGATATATCAATATCTAAAGACAAATACTCCATTTAGAACAGTCTACAAAGTGTGCCTGGTTTGCAAGTGCACTTTGTAGACCGTTCCAATTAAGTATTTATTTCTAAATAGCGTGATTTCAGCTCTGCTGAAGAGCCTCTGTCTGGTCAAATGACTGGAATCTGCAGCTGTCAGCTAGATGGCAGACTTGAGTTAAACAGCCAGGAAAAGGTAACTTTAGCAAGTTATATCTCTCAAACCATAAAGATTTGAGATTTAAGACTTACAAAGATGTTAACCTTTTTTTAATTTCTACAATATTAAATCAACTTAAAATTAACCATTACTATCCCTTTAATAAGCCAATACATCTATATGAAACCTGTATACATTAATAATGGGTTAAATAAATAGGGGTTATGTTTACTGTGATTCCACCTATAATTGCCAATGAAACTATTATCCATATTCTTAATAAACATTGGCACATTCCTCATTATAGCACAGAGCTTAAACAAATGTTGGTTATAACAGTATCTATGTGATTTAGGAAGACAAACAAGTACACAGCCATTTGTCAAGTTAATCCTCAGCGGCCACATAAGAAAAGACCAAGGACCAAATAAGGTTTGATGTTTTTTACAGTAAGAAAATGGGCAGACTAGATTGGCTGAATGGTTCTTATCTGCCGTCAAATTCTATGTTTCTATGGGTTAACTCAACCACCCTCATACAGAGAAAAGCTCACCAACAGAAATCCACAGGGTCACCCGTTCATTACATACATTGATTCAATTAGATGAAACGGTAGAAGTCCCAAGCCTCTTCAGTACAAGACTGGTACTCAACGCACCACTTTGCAATGCGCCACACACCTCTCCGACACCCAAAACACCAGAAACCCTCTCCACATGATACAGGAAGGTGACTCAACCATATGTTTGCCGTAAAATAATAGAATGTACCGCATTGTGATAGCTCACTTAAAAATAAACTTACAACAAAAGAAGTTTAAAAATTAACAATCTATTTCACCATAAAAATATCAATAAATGAAAATAATAATAATACATGATTTCACGTAAAAATTTCTTGTAATAGAAATAGGTGGATTAGTCACCTATTTTAAAGCCCAGGGTCAATTAATCTAATATATAGACACAACAAAACCTTAATAAATAAAATCAAAATTAAAAATAATACCGAATAATATTAATGATCATATTTAAAATACAACAAGGTTATAATTACCTTGATAGACATGCCGTATATTGTTCCACAACAAAAGCTTACAGTCATATGTCTATCCTATTATGAGTAATTCGAAAAAAAAAAATTACAATGGTGTTCAATAAATAATATCTATATAATCAATATTAATATAATCATATTAATGGATACCACTGTGCAACTGTCCTATAAGAGACTACAACATATGCCTGTATTTACACTTATACCCTCTAGTGCAAGTCTGATAAATGTGTGACCTTGCATACCTAGAAACATTTGTGGATATCCTAAGTGATATGATAGTGTCATATCCGACGTTCCGCACCGGATCCATCCGAACACCATGATGTATCTGCCCATGTACGGCATTGATCACTTTGCATCACTTCTGTTTGTTCACAGCATTGGTCCCGCTGTGTTGCTTCTGCGCATGCGTGGCGACCCAGTGCTGTATTTCCTGTTAGATGGCGCACAGATGTCTGACCTTGCTCAGAACTTCTTGGCATCTTCCTGGTTACTCCATTGCATTGTTTGAACCTTGGCCTGTCTCTCTGAATCTGTGAAGCCTGCCCTTACCCCTGCCTGGAATTTAGACCACTGAACCTGTACTACCTGCCCTGACCCATACCCATACCTGGGAATTCTCCGGTTTTGCCCCGGAGACTCCAGATTTCAAAGTGAATTACCGGATCTCCGGGGCAATGTGTGAATCACCGGGTGGGCAGAGTTAAAGTAGAAACTCTGCCCACTTGTGCTCCATCCCACCCGGTTCCTCCCACTCCCCGCCCTCTTACATCCATTATGCAGAGGGTTTTTGTGGGGGTTTTTGTCCTGCCCCCCTGCGAATAAGCCCCGCCCCTTTTATGACACGATTTGCGTCATTTTCCTCCCGCTGGGCACTGACAGGGTTACCGGGTAGCCCTGTTTCAAAAGTTCCCAGGTATGCCCATGCCTGGATCTTAGACTATTGAACCTGTGTTGTCTGCCCTGACCTCTGCTTGGACTTCTGACCTCTCTTTTGGATCATCCTTTCTGGTACTGTGCTATTGGACTTGTGTTAGTCCTTTGGGGTGCCTGACCTGCTTCTGGGTTTCAATCTGGTTGCAGAGTCACCTGTGCTATTGAATAGTATTGCTAGCTGTCATCTTTTATTGCTAGTTTCCCTGTGCAGTTTCTCATTCTCAGGGTCTACTTACAGGGTGCATAGATTTTCAGTATACTTGCTTGTTATCCATGGATCCGTGCAGTGATCAGCACAGCCATACAGTGCTCTATAATAAGACTATAAAACTACCCTAAAACGTGATACTAAAAAAGGATGTTACACTATGTCTATATCTCACAGAACTGCTTAACTATCCCGTAAGGATGTATACCTATATCACCAATCATACCTATATATAAACCCAAATTACAATTACGTGATGCCTTTATACCCAAAAATACACACTGTATCTCATGTTGGGAAAACTCGTAACAATAATATAGCTTTAAAGGTAATTAACTTTATAGCTATATTATTGTTATGGGTATAACTCCAAGGCAGCAGTTCTGGGATGTTGGCCAAATTGTGGCATTATCAACAGTGAGGGAAATATTAAGTGTTAGGGAGGAGGGAGAGATCACTAACAGCTCTGTATTTAGGATGTAAAGCTTTAAGAAGCAGGATGAATCCGCTGTTGACTGGCTGGGGATGATGGGATTTGTAGCCCTGAACCTGCTGGAGGGCCTCAGGTTGCCCATCCCTTCACTACAGCATACAAAGCACCCAGTGCTGCAGAGTGACTTCAACGATGTATAAATCCCTGCTTTCACTGTGCTTGACTGGAAACATCATGGAAACGGACGTTCAGTGAGCTCACTGTCCGGGACATGAAGTGTAACAAAATAGGTACAAATTAAAATCATAAAAATGTAAAGGCAATTTGACTTCATATATTATACACTTCTAGAAATAAGTCACATTAAGGTAGAAGTCTCACACCAATTTAATGGGATTTTAAACTTTTGAGTGGTGACCAATTCATTGCTCTGCAATAAGTCGTGCAGTCCACTGACACCAAAGGGTTATACACTTGAATGGTAGAGAGCAATATAAAATACTGCGTCCTCACCCCGGAGACCCCATCCAGTATTCAAAGTGCTTAAAAGCCCCACTGAAATAAATGGTAATTTTAGTTTATCTATTATGGCACACTTGATTAGCTCCAAAATGATTCCCCTTTTTTTTCCGCAAGTAGCCTTAAATCTAAATATTATAAAATAATCAATGATTTGTTAATCATAAGCAACCTAATACTGCCCTCTTGTGGTACAATATGAATATTCAGCTGATCATAAATGGCTGATACTAAGATTTGTGCATTTTATAAAAAAATGCAACACAAACATGCTTCAAGATAGATAGATAGATAGTGAGATATGAGATAGATGGATATGAGATAAATAGATAGATAGATAGATAGATAGATAGATAGATAGATAGATATGAGATAGACGGATATGAGATAGATAGATAGATAGATAGATAGATAGATAGATAGATATGAGGATAGATAGATATGAGATAGATAGATATGAGAATAGATAGATTGATAAATAGATAGATATGAGATAGATAGATAGATAGATAGATAGATAGATAGATAGATATGAGATAGATATGAAATAGATAGATAGATAGATAGATAGATAGATAGATAGATAGATAGACAGATATGAGATAGATAGATAGATAGATAGATAGATATGAGATAGATAGATAGATAGATAGATAGATAGATAGATAGATAGATAGACAGACATATATGAGAATAGATAGATTGATAGATAGACAGATATGAGATATATAGATATGAGGATAGATAGATAAAGATAGACGTGCATTTTATAAAACACAAACATGCTTCAAGATAGATAGATAGATAGATAGATAGATAGATAGATAGATATGAGATAGATAGATAGATAGATAGATAGATAGATAGATATGAGGATAGATAGATAGATATGAGATAGATAGATAGATAGATAGATAGATAGATAGATAGATAGATATGAGAATAGATAGATTGATAAATAGATAGATATGAGATAGATAGATAGATAGATATGAGATAGATATATAGATATGAGATAGATATAAAATAGATAGATAGATAGATAGATAGATAGATAGATAGATATGAGGATAGATAGATAGATAGATAGATAGATAGATAGATAGATAGATATGAGATAGATAGATAGATAGATAGATAGATAGATAGATAGGAGATAGATAGATAGATAGATAGATAGATAGATAGATAGATATGAGGATAGATAGATAGATAGATAGATAGATAGATAGATAGATAGATAGATATGAGGATAGATAGATAGATAGATAGATAGATAGATAGATAGATAGATAGATAGATATGAGATAGATATGAAAGATAGATAGATAGATAGATAGATAGATAGATAGATAGATAGATAGATAGATAGATAGATAGATAATGAGGATAGATAGATAGATAGATAGATAGATAGATAGATAGATAGATAGATAGATATGAGATAGATATGAAATAGATAGACAGATAGATAGATATGAGATAGATAGATAGATAGATAGATAGATAGATAGATAGATAGATAGACAGATATGAGATAGATAGATAGATAGATAGACAGATAGATAGATAGATAGATAGATAGATAGATAGATAGATATGAGATAGATAGATAGACAGATATGAGAATAGATAGATTGATAAATAGATAGATATGAGATATATAGATATGAGGATAGATAGATATAGATAGACGTACATTTTATAAAACACAAACATGCTTCAAGATAGATAGATAGATATGAGATAGATAGATAGATAGATAGATAGTGAGATATGAGATAGAAAAATATGAGATAAATATGAAATAGATAGACAGATAGATAGATAAACAGATATGAGAATAGATAGATTGATAAATAGATAGCTATGAGATATATAGATATGAGGATAGATAGATATAGATAGACGTGCATTTTATAAAACACAAACATGCTTCAAGATAGATAGATAGATAGATAGATAGATAGATAGATAGATAGATAGATATGAGATAGATAGACAGATAGATAGATAGACAGTGAGATATGAGATAGATAAATATGAGATAGATATGAAATAGATAGACAGATAGATAGACAGATATGAGATAGATAGATAGATAGATAGATAGATAGATAGATAGATAGATAGATAGATAGATAGATATGAGGATAGCTATGAGGATGGATAGATAGATAGATAGATAGATAGATAGATAGATAGATAGATAGATAGATAGATAGATAGATAGATATGAGGATAGATCGATAGATAGATAGATAGATAGATAGATAGATAGATAGATAGATAGATAGATAGATAGATAGATAGATATGAGGATAGCTATGAGGATGGATAGATAGATAGATAGATAGATAGATAGATAGATAGATAGATAGATAGATAGATATGAGGATAGATCGATAGATAGATAGATAGATAGATAGATAGATAGATAGATAGATAAATAGATAGATAGATAGATATGAGGATAGATCGATAGATAGATAGATAGATAGATAGATAGATAGATAGATAGATAGATATAAGCAGTCAGACATCTACAATGCAAGCCTTTCTGTAATGTGACTTTGTACAGAGGCTTGTGTAGTTAACCCCTTGAGGACCAGAGAGAGATGTGCAAAGCATTGCAATATATTCCACACCCCTCTGGTCCACAAATGGTTAACTGAACAGTAAGGCTTTTATAATGAAAAATATATGTAATAAGGATTTTCTTATTGCATTCATATTACAGAACAAATGTGTTTTTATTTATTGGTTAAATCAGACTGCTAGGAGCAAGACCAGCTGGCATCCAAGAGGCATTTATGTTACAATCCTCTTTGGGATACCACACCGACTACTTCATAGGGTTCTATATTCCAAAAACAGGCCTGATGTGAATCTAAAGACGACCTTAAGTGGAACTAGCACCTCTGTACATCATGATCCCATATGATTTGGAAGCGCAAACAACTGTAAGCAGTCATGCATTTTTCGTTAAAATCACACTGGTTTTTATTAAAGGAGCAGTAAATTTTTTTTATGAAAAATATATATTGTAGGGATTTTCCTATTGAGTAAAATAAGGGTACTCCCACTGCTGAGAGATTTATATTTCCAGAGTTATTACAGCTTAAACCCTTGTTTTATTACATTAGCACAGAGCTTTCCAAACTTTTCATGTTGGTGACACACTTTTTAGACATGCATTATTTCGTGACACATTAATTCAGGTTTACTAGCAAACCGGTGGTTAAACTAACCCCTTATAAGAGATACAGACACATACATAAACTGTAGTAGTGAAATGTATGGGGACACAACATATTTCATGAAAACCTTTCACTTATATTTTTAAAAATATATGATTTTTAAGATGGTAACATACATTTCCAAGATTGTCATTTATGAGTAACAATATGTAAATATGCGTAAGAATCTAAAAAATTTGAATAACACCAATAACTACTTCTTACCATTTTAATGAGATGAATAAGGTTGATGGGATGAACATAGTGTTTGAATACTCGGTGGAATATTAGATAAAGACACTCACATTTCATTATCAAGCATTTTTAAGTTTCCACATTTCAGTGTCTAAGTTTCTTATCGTTGAGTGGTGATCGAGCAGCAGCCGAAAAGGTGTTCTATCCAAAAACTGTACCCGTGGAATTTCTCAAACGCGTCACTTCAGGTGCAGCCGAATCACCGGAAGTGATGTGGAATCAGCTGTTTTAACCTAATTACGCATACTGCGCATGCGCAGTACCTGTATGATCCCTCGACTGCAGTGTGCATACACAGATATGACGGAAGGGGAATATACTAGTGCACCATACTAATCGGCACCTTTGCTGCATAAAAATGCATGCAAGTTCACATAGAGACAGAGGATTCTCGTTATGTTCACGCGGCACACCTACACACTGCAGCCGACACACTAACGTGTCGCGACACACAGTTTGGAAAGCTCTGCATTAGCAGTACCCTCTAGTGGTCAAATTCTAATGAGTTTTCCTGTTAGATTCTAATGGAGAGGAAAGTCAGAAAAGTCAGAGACATACAGTTCTCCATAGAATGTGATAGAAACTGCTGAGTCACTTCCTGTCAGTTAGAACTATCAGGAAGTAAACACAGTAAATTCACTTCCTGTCAGTCAGAACTATCAGGAAGTAAACACAGTAAATTCACTTCCTGATTATTTAAACTGCTATAAATTTTGAATAAAACATCTAACAGCGATGTGAGTGACCTTGTTTTATTCAGCAGGAAATGCTCTGTAAAATATGTGTTTTCATAAAATAAAGTTTACTGCTCCTTTAAATCTATTTACCATAAAATCTTGCGTATAATACGCACAATTTTGCCCCTCTTCACCTTATGTGAATTGGGGGGAGCATATTATACACAAGACTTTTTTTTTTATAAAAAAAAACAAAACTTCAAGTTTTCCTTCTTCCCTGCTTACCCATGGCCACCTCTCCCGTTCTGGAGTCCAAATTACGCCTCCTGACAGGGTCCCAGTGGGCGGCATGCTTGCATCTGCCGCCCACTTCCAGCATGACCCTGTCAGGACCTCCTCTGCCCAACCTATACGGATTGGATCTATGGTATTGCCCTGCGAGGACCTTATGGTCCTAGCAAAACATTAACTTTGGTTGGGCAGGGGAGGTCCTGACAGGGCCATGCTGGAAGCGGGCGGTGGATGCAAGGATGCCGCCCGCTGGGACCCTGTCAGGAGGCGGGATTTGGACTCCAGAATGGCAGAGGACGCCATGAGTAAGCGGGGAGGGAGGGAAGAAGGCAAACTTGTAATTTTTTTTGTAGCATGTGTAACGGGGAAAACAAGGGTGCATAGTAAATATAGACAGTCTTGTTTTCCCCTAAAATCTTAGGTGTAATATGCACCTGCTTATTATACACAGGTGCGTATTATACCTGATATTTTACGGTGCAAGTTGCAGTGATAACGTGCGGTACAAGCCCTCTCACCACCTTCCCATATTTCCAATGGAGTGTGTCTAAAGAGCCGCCTGCATGAAATAGTGACATGAAGAAGCAAGCCAGACAACGAATACACGTTAAAAAGTAATGTCTTGTGCTGATAAGTGCAGGATGTTACTTTTTACTGTGTAGTCATTGTCTGGGTTGCTCCTTCATGTCAATGTTAGAGGATATAAATGATGTGATTTGCGGCATAAAGGGGCAGGCTTAATTGCAGTTGAGGGTGGGGATTAACAGGCTATTTAATAAAGTGGGCGGGAAGTGGGCAGAACAGGGTGGGAAGGAGGAAAAGTGGGAGGAACAGGGTGGGAAAGAGGAAAAGTGGGCAGAAAATGGGAGGAACAGGGTGGGAAAGAGAAGTGGGAGGGAAGTGGGAAGAACAGGATGAGAAGGAGAAGAAGTGGGTGGAAAGTGGGCGGAACAGGGTGGCAAGGAGGAGAAATGGGTGGGAAGTTGGAGGAAGGAGGAGAAATGGGCATGAAGTGGGAGGAACAGGGTGAGAAGGAGGAGAAGTAGGCAGGAAGTGGAACAGGGTCGGAAGGAGGAGAAGTTGGCAGGAAGTGGAACAGGTTGGGAAGAAGGAGACGTGGGTGGGAAGTGGGCAGAACAGGGTGTGAAGGAGGAGAAGTGGGAGAACAGGGTGGGAAGGAGGAGAAGTGGGTGGGAAGTGGGAGGAACAGGGAAGAAAGGTGGAGAAGAGGGCAGAACAGGATGGGGAAGGAAGAAAAGTGGCCAGGAAATGGGAAGAACAGGGTGGGAAGGAGGTGAAGTAGGAGGAACAGGGTGGGAAGGAGGAGAGGTGGGAGGGAAGTGGATGGAACAGGGTGGAAAAGAGAAGTAGTGGGAAGTAGGAGGAGCAGAGTGGGAATGAGGAGAAGTGGGTGGGAATTGGGAGGAACAGGGTGGAAGGACGAGAAGTGTGCGGGAATTGGGAGAAAAAGGGTGGAAGGACGAGAAGTGGGTAAGAAGTGGGGGGAACAGGGTAGAAATTTGGAGAAGTGGGTAGAACAGGGTGGGGAAGGAGGAGAAGTGTCAGGGAAGTGGGAGGAACAGGGTGGGAAGGAGGAGAAGTGGGAAGGAGGCAAAGTGGGAGGGAAGTGGGCAGAACAGGGTGGGAAGGAGAAGTGGGAGAGAAGTGGAAGGAACGGTGGAAAGGAGGAGAAGTGGGTGGGAAGTAGGAGAAACAGGGTGGGTAGGATGAGAAACAGGGTGGAAAGTAGGAGGAACGGAGTGGGAAGGAGGAGAAGTGGGAGGAATGGTGGGAAGGAGGAGAAGTGGGTGGGAAGTAGGAGAAACAGGGTGGGAAGTAGGAGGAATGGGGGGGAAGGAGGAGAAGTGTCAGGGAAGTGGGAGGAACAGGGTGGGAAGGAGGAGAAGTGGGAAGGAGGCAAAGTGGGAGTGAAGTAGGCAGAACAGGGTGGGAAGGAGGAGAAACAGGGTGGGAAGTAGGAGGAATGGGGGGGAAGGAGGAGAAGTGGGAGGAGGAGAAGTGGGAGGAACAGGGTGGGAAGGAATATAAGTGGGTGGGGTTTCATAAGAAACTCATGACCATTGGAGAATCGGACTCTGTACCCGGAGACCCAGTAATTCACTGCAAAAAATGAAGTCCCCGGGGCAAATCTGGAGAGATAGGAATATCACAGTATTAGCACTATTTTGTCAGAAAGCACAGGAAAAGAACATTCATTCTATAGACATTTTGGGTGTTATGTTACGTAAAAAAATGTGAGTTATTCTGGGGCAAACCAACTGTAAAGTAGGAGACAAATAAAAAATCCACATTGATCTTAATGGGGCTTTTAACCCCTTGAATTCCAAAGAGGTCATCAATGTATTGCGAAGCAATGCTTTAGAAACCTAACAAGGGGTTAAACGCCCCCCATTTAAATCAGTGGGAATTTTGGGAACTTTATTTCCTCCCTAGGGTACAGTTGGTTCGCCCCAGAATTCATCCACTTTCAGAGGTCATTTTTGGAGTTAAAATGTAGTTAAGGGCACCATTAACCCTTTGAGTGCTAGAGGGGGATGCAATTCATTGCTCTGAGATTTGTTTTGAGGATACTTTTGGCCACGCCCACTTTTGAGAAACCATTTCTCTAAAATTGTATTTCATTGCATTAACTAAGAGGTTTTCAATCTCTTTTTTTTTGGGGGGGGTCATGGCACCCCTTCCATGCAGTTTGGACTCTTCGGGGCACCCCCTCACATTTTTATGACCTCTGTTAACCCTTTGAGGGCCAGAGGGGTCTCCAACGCCTTTCAAAGCAAGGTGTTGGATACCCCTCTGGCACTCAAAGGGTTAAGCATTTAATGAAGGGTACAAGTGCATAAATAAAGTTCTTTTCAGATTTCACTATCAGAAGAACAACAACAAATGTAACCTGCATAATGATATAGATAGATATGAGATAGATAGATAGATATGAGAGATAGATAGATAGATAGATAGATAGATAGATAGATAGATAGATATGAGATAGATAGATAGATAGATAGATAGATAGATAGATAGATAGATATGAGATAGATAGATAGATAGATAGATAGATAGATAGATAGATACATAGATAGATAGATAGATAGATAGATAGATAGATAGATAGATATGAGATAGATAGATAGATAGATAGATAGATAGATAGATAGATATGAGATAGATAGATAGATAGATAGATAGATAGATAGATAGATAGATAGATAGATAGATATGAGAGATAGCTAGATGGATAGATATGAGATAATTAGATAGATAGATAGATAGATAGATAGATAGATAGATAGATAGATAGATATGAGATAATTAGATAGATAGATAGATAGATAGATAGATAGATAGATAGATAGATATGAGATAATTAGATAGATAGATAGATAGATAGATAGATAGATATGAGATAATTAGATAGATAGATAGATAGATATGAGATAATTAGATAGATAGATAGATAGATAGATAGATAGATAGATAGATAGATAGATATGAGAGATAGCTAGATGGATAGATATGAGATAATTAGATAGATAGATAGATAGATAGATAGATAGATAGATAGATAGATATGAGATAGATAGATAGAGAGATAGATAGATAGATAGATAGATAGATAGATAGATAGACTACCGTTCAAAAGTTTGGGGTCACGTAGAAATGTCCTTGTTTCTGTTATGGGAGCAGCTTGACCGTATGGTAAGAAAGAAGTGCCCATCAACCAATCCAAATTGTGGGAGGTGCTTCAGGAAGCATGCGGTGAACGTTCTTCACATTACCTCAACAAACTGACAACTAGAATGCCAAAGGTCTGCAAGGCTGTAATTGGTGCAAATGTAGGATTCTTCAACAAAAGAAAAGTTTGAAGGACACAATTATTATTTAAATTAAAAATCATTATTTCTAACTTTGTCAACATCTTGACTGTATTTCCTACTCATTTTGTAACTCAATTGATGGAAAACAAGGACATTTCTAAAAGACCCCAAACTTTTGACCAGTAGCGTATATTTATCTTTTTTTTTTTTTTTTTTTGATAGAGGTGCCATTTTTATAAAAAAAATAACATTTAATACAAAGGAAGGGGCACCCTAAGTGAATGTCCATACCCATACCTGTGAATTTGGTCTTCTTGAGGTCGTGGAGAGGGCTCATGTGGTGTGACTGGGAGCTATAAATGGCATGAGTCTCGTGATAAACGGGGTGGGGCTTAATCACTTGTGGGAGGCTTAATGCCCTGTGTCATAAAGAGGGTGGTAAGTGGGAGAAACACGGTGGGAAGGAGAAGTGGGAGGGAAATGGGAGGAACAGGGTGGGAAGGAGGAGAAGTGGGTGGGAAATCGGAGGAACAGAGTGGGAAGGATGAAAATGAAGGAACAGGGTGGGAAGAAGGAGAAGTGGGTGGGAAGTGGGAGAAACAAGGTGGGAAGGAGGAGAAGTGGGAGGGAAGTCAGAGGAACAGAGTGGGGAAGGAGGAGAAGTGGAGGGGAAGTGGAAGGAACAGGGAGGGAAGGAGAAGAGTGGGAGGGAAGTCAGAGGAACAGGGTGGGAAGGAGTAGGAGAAGTGGAAGGGAAGTGATAGGAACATGGTGGGAAGAAGAAGTGGAACAGGGTGGGAAGGAGGAGAAGTGGGTGGGAAGTGGGAGGAACAGGAAGGAAAGAGGAGAAGTGGACAGGAAGTGGGACAGAAGTGGAAGGAACAGAGTGGAAGGAGAAGTGGGAGGAACAGGGTGGGAAGAAGGAGAAGTGGGTGGGAAGTGGGAGGAACAGGATGAGAAGAAGGAGAAGTGGGGGGGAAGTGGGAGAAACAGGGTGGGAACAAGGAGAAATGGGAGGGAAGTGGGAGGAACAGGGTGGGAAGGTGGAGAAGTGAGAGGAACAGGGTGGCAAGGAGAAGAAACTCACCGCCACCGGAGAACCAGCTTATGTCCCCGGAGACCCGGTAATTCCGTGTGAAAACCGGAATCTCTTGGGAAGATCCGGAGAGTCCCCAGGTATGTCCACATCACCCTGGTTGAGAACCACCGTGTTAACTAGTAAAAAAAAAAATCGCTCCTTGATCTGTTGTAACATTTGAATGAGAAACTCCATGCTGTTGAAGAGTCCTAAATCTACATTACTTACAAGAATAGAAAACGGTAGGTTTTTTTTGTAGCAATTTTTGTGTTGTAATAACTTTTGACTTAGCTCTCTGAATGCCAGAGGGTGGGGGGGGGGGGGTCTGTGTGTGTATGTGCATGTCATACCCCCCAACATTTCAAATGGCCAAAGAGGGACACTTTTGTTTTAGGGGGTGTTACTGGGGGCGTGGCTGGTGGACTGGCCATTACCAATAGCTTATTAAGTGATTTCATGACCTACTCACACCTCTTTGTGTAACTTAATAAATGATCTAGAGCAACATCAAAGTATTTTATTTACACAGACTAATTTATAAACACATCTACTGATGTTTATACAAACATTAATGAGAGTTTTATGGCTGTGGAGCAATGTGATACGTTTATTTACACACCACATAATCTGATCTCCTAAAAAGAGGGACACCAGGGTGGGAAAGAGGGACAGAGGGATTTGGTTCTCAGAGAGGGACTGTCCCTCCTAAAAAGGGACACTTGGGAGGTATGGCATGTGTATGTATGTGTGTGTGTCCCTGTGTGTATGTTATCAGCCGCGGAGCGGGAAGTCTGTACTGCGCATGACCGCAGCGCGCTCAGCCGTCTGTACTGCGTGTGACAGCTTCTGACAAACATACATTACCGAATTATTATATGAATATATTTTTTTACATATATTAAGTCTTCCTATCTCTTTAATATTATTGGGTGCTAGTGTTTCTTTTGTAAAGGATACTTCCATATAAAGATTATATTTATTTGTTATTCAAAAGCTTATGGCAGACCCAGAAACAAATTAAGACAATCAGGCTAATTGTGTGTCTGTTCGTACAGATGTAATTAATAACATATCCTCTGAAGTCAGGATTTCACTAGGCCTATGTTGTGGAATGCTTTAGTCTAGAATTAAAATGTAATGATCATTTGTCATGCTAATGAAAACAAATTACGTTATAGGAATGTCATTTATTGCATGGGTATACAGCGGCAATCTTTATAAAGTCAGACTGAGCTCCTGCGATTAACCCTTTCGGTGCCAGAACAGTATGCAGCGCATTGCTCTGCGATGCGTGCCCCTCTGGCACTCAAAGGGTTAATGATGATAGCTTACATTAAGTGAAGTTGAAGTAAGACATTGGGTCTTATGTACGAAAAGCAAAGTGGGAGAAATTTTGGGGTGAACTATCATCAACAAAGGAGGATAAATACAAATTCCTAAAAATCACCATTGATTTAACCCATTAAAGGGATAGTAATGTTTCATAATAAAAGCAGCTCCAATTAATCTTCAATGTATTTGGGCTGTGGAGAGTGTTATTTCAATGCTGTCAGAGTTGTAGTATAAGAGTAATTGAATGATAAAGTATCCCTTTCCAGCCCCTTTTACTGATGAAACACTGCTCACCTCGGAGCAGCAAGACTGTCCGGATGGATCACAGAGAGGGACAATCTTTAGTGAGAATAAGTGAAAACCTGAAAAACCTGTCAAGAGGGACAGAGTTTTCCTTATGATCACAGTAAGAAGATTGTCCCTTGCTGTGACCTGTCCGGTCAAGAGACCAGAGTCCACATCTGAGGGGAGGTGACTTACACTAGGTAAAAGGGGAGGGAGGGGGATACTTTATCATTCAATTACTCTTGTACTACAACTCTGACCGTATTGATATAACACTCTCCATGGCTCAAATACTATGAAGATAAATAGGAGCTGCTGTTTTTGTGAAACATTACTATCCCTTTAAGGACGCAGATGGCACTTAAGGACCAAAGAGCATTTGTTTGTATCTCTTACCCGATTCAGGGCTCCCCAAACGGAGTGCAACTGCGTGGGGAGCCCTGACATCCATGACAGTCCTGGCACGTTATGGGTCCTTATCACATGTTGGACCCATGATGTGCCAGGCCCGCCATGGGTCCTTAAGGGGTTAAAAGAGAAGTAACGTCTCCCAAAACCGGAGTATCCAACCTTGTTTCAACAGTGATACCAACAGAGCATATGTTTAGGATATCTCAGTTAGAACACAGATAGATTAACCCTTTGAGTGCCAGAGAGGTATAAAATGCATTGCTTGCTTAGCACTCAAAGGGTTAATCAGTGTCTCCGTCCCTTAGGCCATGTGTGCTTATTCAGGGATATCAAGAGAACATGCACTGTTGGTAGGTCCTCAATAATGCCCCACTCACCTTACTATAACCAGAAAATCCTAATGGACCCTATGAATTTTGTCCTTGCTCCTTTGTTCACGAGATAACATCTTTAATCAGCCCTGGATTGTCACGTCCATGGAGGCGGACATGATGGTTGCTGGCAGGAACACAGGACATAAACTCTGCCAATTCCACATGGTAATCATACACTCTTTAAGGATCCTTAAAAGGTTAAATAGGCTCATGAACTGCCATGCCCCCCCCCGATGACACTGGCCCCCTCATTGACCACCTCCACATTGCCCCCCCCCAACCACATTGTCCCCCATCTCCACATTGCCACCTCGTTGCCTCCCATCTCCACATTGCCCCCCATCTCCACATTGCCACCACACTGCCCCACATCTCCACATTGTCCCCCATCTCCACATTGTCCCCCATCTCCACATTGTCCCCCATCTGCACATTGTCCCCCATCTCCACATTGCCCCCATCTCCACATTGCCACCACACTGCCCCACATCTCCACATTGTCCCCCATCTCCACATTGCCACCACGTTGCCTCCCATCTGCACATTGCCCCCATCTCCACATTGCCACCACACTGCCCCACATCTCCACATTGCCCCCCATCTCCACATTGCCACCACACTGCCCCACATCTTCACATTGTCCCCCATCTCCACATTGCCCCCCATCTCCACATTGCCACCACACTGCCCCCTTCTCCACATTGCCCCCATCTCCACATTGCCCCCCAACTCCACATTGCCCATAATTTCCACATTGCCCCCCATCACCACATTGCCCCCATCTCAATCTCCACATTGCCCCATCTCCACATTGCCACCACATTGCCCCCGTCTCCACATTGTCATTGCCTCCTTCCGCACAGGCCTCTATGCAGATGGAGCTTCCTCTCGGTCCTCTCATAATGCAGAGCGCTGGGAGATGATTTCATCTCCCAGCGCTCTGCACTACTAGAGTGCCGGAGGAAGATCAGGGATCAGAATGTTGCGGGTGCCAGGCGGTGGGGTCACAGGGGGTGACCGGGCCCCTAGAGTGACGGACATGGTTGCAGGTGCGACCCCTATTGTTACACCACTGCCAGGACTGATTGAAGACGTGATCTCTCAAGCAAAAGGCGCAAGACAAAATTCAGAGGGGCCATTGGGATTTATTGAAAACAGGAAGGTAAGTGCAGGTTTTATTTTTATTAAATCCCTTTAAATAGGGATTTAACTCCTTAAATACTTGAGGTCTCCAAAGCATTGCTTTGCAATGGATAGGAGACCTCCCTTGCAGTCAAAAAGTTAAAATCTTAATGTAAAGTGGAACTGTCACCGCTAATATGAAACAGGAAGAAAAAACAACTGTAAGGTGTGTTCTCTTTTTAACACTTTCAGTGCCAGAGGGGTATACAATACATTCGTACACCTCTTCAACGTATTGCCGCGCGCTCTCTCTATCTCTCTCATCGTTGAACTCAGAAATTAAAGTGAATTTAAGAGGTGTGGAAAATATATTGTTAATAAAATGGGCCATTTAGGACTAGCACACATATTTACAAATATTTTGTATTTGCCCCCTGTGGTGCAGTTGGTTTGCACCCCACATTTTTTCTTTTTTCTCTTTATACCTAAAACCCATTATACTTACATAACAGTGTTTTTATTATTTTCAAGAAAGGGGTATTTCAGCCTGTGATAACCCCTTACACAATGGAGAGGTGTTAGACTTACTGCAGAGCAATGTGCTGGATATCACTCTGTCCTGCAAGAGGTCTGGGCTTATCTGAGAAATGCAGATGGAGAGGATTACAGAGGGGTTATGTACTAAGGTTAGTTATAGACTACAGGGAATATGTACTAAGGTGTGATAAAGAGGAGATACTTCTCCAGTGAGATAAACTCTCCAGTTCCTATGTTATTCTATGGGAGAGATTTAGTTATAGACTGCAGGCGAGATGCACTAAGGTATGATAAAGAGGAGATAACTTCTCCAGTGAGATAAACTCTCCAGTTCCTATGTTATTCTATGGGAGATCTTTAGTTATAGACTACAGGGGGAGATGTACTAAGGTGTGATAAAGAGGAGATAACTTCTCCAGTGAGATAAACGCTCCAGTTCCTATGTTATTCTATGGGAGAGATTTAGTTATAGACTACAGGAGAGATGTACTAAGGTGTGATAAAGAGGAGATAACTTCTCCAGTGAGATAAACTCTCCAGTTCCTGTGTTATTCTATGGGAGAGATTTAGTTATAGACTACAGGGGAGATGTACTAAGGTGTGATAAAGAGGAGATAACTTCTCTACCAGTGTGATAAACTCTCCAGTTCCTATGTTATTCTATGGGAGAGATTTAGTTATAGACTACAGGGGAGAAGTACTAAGGTGTGATAAAGAGGAGATAACTTCTCCAGTGAGATAAACTCTCCAGTTCCTATGTTATTCTATGGGAGAGCTTTAGTTATAGACTACAGGAGAGATGTACTAAGGTGTGATAAAGAGGAGATGACGTCTCCAGTGAGATAAACTCTCCAGTACCTATGTTATTCTATAGGAGAGATTTAGTTATGGACTACAGGGGGAGATGTACTAAGGTGTGATAAAGAGGAGATAAATTCTCCAGTGAGATAAACTCTCCAGTTCCTATGTTACTCTATAGGAGAGATTTAGTTATAGACTACAGGGAGATGTACTAAGGTGTGATAAAGAGGAGATAAAGTCTCCAGTGAATTAAACTCTCCAGTTCCTATGTTACTCTATAGGAGAGATTTAGTTATAGACTACAGGAGAGATGTACTAAGGTGTGATAAAGAGGAGATGACGTCTCCAGTGAGATAAACTCTCCAGTACCTATGTTATTCTATGGGAGAGATTTAGTTATGGACTACAGGGGGAGATGTACTAAGGTGTGATAAGGAGGAGATAACTTCTCCAGTGAGATAAACTCTCCAGTTCCTATGTTACTCTATAGGAGAGATTTAGTTATAGACTACAGGGAGATGTACTAAGATGTGATAAAGAGGAGATAACTTATCCAGTGAGATAAACTCTCCAGTTCCTATGTTATTATATGGGAGAGATTTAGTTATAGACTACAGGGGAGATGTACTAAGGTGTGATAAAGAGGAGATAACTTCTCCAGTGATATAAACTCTCTAGTTCCCATGTTATTCTATGGGAAATCTTTAGTTATAGACTACAGGGGAGATGTAATAAGGTGCGATAAAGAGGAGATAACTTCTCCAGTGAGATAAACTCTACAGTTCCTATGTTATTCTATGGGAGATCTTTAGTTATAGACTACAGGGGAGATGTACTAAGGTGTGATAAAGAGGAGATAACTTCTCCAGTGAGATAAACTCTCCAGTTCCTATGTTATTCTATGGGAGATCTTTAGTTATAGACTACAAGGGAGATGTACTAAGGTGTGATAAAGAGAAGATAACTTCTCCAGTGTGATAAACTCTCCAGTTCCTATGTTATTCTATGGGAGATCTTTAGTTATAGACTACAGGGGAGATGTACTAAGGTGTGATAAAGAGGAGATAACTTCTCCAGTGAGATAAACTCTCCAGTTCCTATGTTATTCTATGGGAGATCTTTAGTTATAGACTACAGGGGAGATGTACTAAGGTGTGATAAAGAGGAGATAACATCTCCAGTGATATAAACTATCCAATTCTTATGTTATTCTAGTCGGCACTCATTTTTCTCACATTTCACAATTTTTTTAAATACATTGGAAGAGTGCTTGAAAACCAGACACACGTTTTAGACCATTCCAATGAAGGGATTTGTGGTACATAAGGAGATTGCGGCACTTCTCAAGCGCCTCCGCGTCAGCCGACACGGATCTCCTGCTGACAGCTTTGCAGCTGTCAGTAGGAGAGATCAAACTTTAAACTCCTGTATCTCTTAAACCATAGCGGTTTGAGAGATATGTTTTTTTGCATTTAGCTCAGCCTTTTAAGCTCTTCTAAATGCAAAAAAACTTTCTTGTGGACATTACTAACACTTCAGTTATGATTTGCAGCTGGTTCTCTGTTGTTGGATCAACTTGAACAAGGATATGCAAAAGAAACAAATAAAACAGCGTAGCCTTTCTGAGAGTAGTAGGTTCATCACATAGGACAATGCACCTTTATCCCAACCCTTGTTAGTGGGTACTCGCACATCTTAGGGGTTTCTTATCTGCTTATCTCCCAGCCACGATTGGGGTCACATCTGTTCTGATTGTATCCAGATCCCCTCACCAACCAATATATGTTTATAAGCTGGAATGACCTGGAGGAGGGAAGTATACAATAACTAGCAAAAGACTTAGAATAAAATAGATAAATATTTATTAATAAAACTAGTTGAAGAGCCCGTTACACAGGCCACAGTGCCACTGCCATCCAGTCGTGGGGCAGTCATGCGCAGTAGAGACTGCCCGCGACGTGGCTGATACAGAGTCTCTGTATCAGCCGCGGAGCGAGCAGTTTCTACTGCCCATGATTGCAGCACAAGAAGCAGTCTCTACTGCCCATGATTGCAGCACAAGAAGAAGTCTCTACTGCCCATGATTGCAGCACAAGAAGCAGTCTCTATTGCCCATGATTGCAGCACAAGAAGCAGTCTCTACTGCCCATGATTGCAGCACAAGAAGCAGTCTCTACTGCCCATGATTGCAGCACAAGAAGCAGTCTCTACTGCCCATGATTGCAGCACAAGAAGCAGTCTCTACTGCGCATGATTGCAGCACAAGAAGCAGTCTCTACTGCCCATGATTGCAGCACAAGAAGCAGTCTCTACTGCCCATGATTGCAGCACAAGAAGCAGTCTCTACTGCCCATGATTGCAGCACAAGAAGCAGTTTCTACTGCCCATGATTGCAGCACAAGAAGCAGTCTCTACTGCCCATGATTGCAGCACAAGAAGCAGTCTCTACTGCCCATGATTGCAGCATGAGCAGCAGTCTCTACTGTGCATGACTGTGTCGTTACATACGTTTTAGCGAATTATTATATAGGATATAAGACAATTGCCCAATAGATATTGAATCTGATACTATAGTCCAACATGTTTCATAATATACTTATTACTTCTTCAAGGGCATCAACTGCTTACTAGTAGACACATCCATTTATATATATTGGTTAGCACTGTTGCCTTGCAGCGCTGGGGTCCTGGGTTCAAATCCCACCAAGGACAACATCTGCAATGAGTTTGTATGTTCTCACCCTGTTTGCGTGGGTTTCCTCCGGGTACTCCGGTTTCCTCCCACACTCCAAAAACATACTGATAGGTGGATTTAGATTGTGAGCCCCAATGGGGACAGGAACCAACATGAGTGTAAAGCGCTGCGGAATCTGTGTGCGCTATATAAAAATAAAGAATTATTATTATTATATTTATCCGCACATTCCAATCTTCTACCAAATAATTTCTACCCTCCCACGTGCTCCCGGTTGCATAAGTTACTACTGGAAATCATTTGCGTTCCTCTCTCAGTCTACTTCCATAGATGAATATGCCAAATTTGCATCTCATCGGCAGAATCTACTAAAATGGACATCTTGCGTCACATTATTATACCAATCAAATCTGAGTGCAGTTCCTATTGAAACTTATTTGTGTTTCACTTACAGCTTACTTCCTCCAATTGAAATGACATCACTGGAACACATGTGCTTTCCAACTCCTACTTGCCTGTATCGCTGTAACTCATTTACTTACTTTGTCTATCAATCTCTTCATACTGAACTCTAATCAGTTTTAGGAATGCCAAATATTCGTTTAATCTTCTTTCTCTATTACAGTTATTTGATCATCTTTCTGTATTATGTGAAAAACCTAAATATATATTCTGTTCCTATAAATTTAATATGCTATAGATTAAGTATACTAAGAATTGGGTTCATTAGAGGGTAACAAAGAGAAAGTTCAATACCCATTTGTGTCTCTGATATAGAGTTAATAAAACAAACTCACAAATTTGTGCATGGTCCACTCTCAAGTTCAATACATGAGGACTGGAATTTTTGTACCCTCAATATTAGGGTGACCAGACATCCCTGGTTTCTAGGGGGCAGTCCCCGGATTGAGGGCACTGTCCCTGGCTGAAATGTGTCCCTGGATTTGTCCCCGGATCTAACCAATGAAGCCGCATCAATAGGTAGGCATTGACAGCATTACCTAAGCTGTATCTGATGTCCAGTATCTTCTCAACAACTTTAAATGGCAGACAATGAAAGAAGAGAATTTTGCCAGGTTACTCCTCTCTCATTGGCTGTAGTGTGTAGGATGGCAGCGCGGCACTCAGAGAAAGTGGAGCAGGAAGGCAGGCAGCATCAGGGCACCTCTCCAGCATAACTTCTCAAACTCACCTGGAAGTGAGTGCCTGTTTGTTCTGTTCAGCGCTACACCTTCCAGTCTAGAAGAGGCTAATCTTCCCAAGGAACTCTACAGGTGGACAGTGTTGAGGCGGTCAATGTGGTAGTGGGCAATATGGAGTTCGACAATGTGGGCAATGTGGCCAGTGTGGAGGTTACATAGTAGTATAGGTTGAAAACAAGACTTGCGTCCATCAAGTTCAACCCCTTTCTAATTCCTGTTGCTGTTGATCCAGAGGTTGACAGTGTGGAGGTGGACAGGGTGGGCAATGTGGAGGTGGGCAGTGTGTGGTGGAGGACGGATTGGGCAGTGTGTGTGTGTGGAGGTGGGCAGTGTGGACAATGTGGGCAGTGTAGAGGTCAACAGAGTGGAGGTGGGCAAGGTGGCCAGTGTGGAGGGGATAGGGTGGACAGTGTGTGAATGGCAAACAGGTTGTGAGGGTGGACAGAGTGTGGACAGGGTGTGAGGGTGGACACAGTGTGGCCAGTGTGTGTACAACATGTGAAGGTGGACAGGGTGTGGAGAAAAAAAAAGTACTCGGATTTAATTTTAAAAACCTGGTCACCTTACTCAATGTACACTTATTCTTCTATACACACACAAAAATATATGTATGTAATGTCCATTGCCTCTGTCACATGCGTACTAGCACATGATTCGCTGTTGCGGCTAATCACATGTGCAGAAGCCATGTAGATTGGCTGAACCTAACTGATCCAGTGCTGTGCGGGGACCAGGACCTTCCCCAGTCCATAAAGTGTGGAAATGTGTGATGGAACTTGTCCGTCACTCGTCGCCAAGGGGTTAAACTGTAATAATTCTGGAAATATGCAACTCTCAGCAGTAGGAATGCCCTTGTTTTACTGAACAGGAAACATCCTAATTACCTAACCCTACCTAATCCTATATAATAATTCACTAAATTGTGTGTAACGCCGCGACATGCGCAGTAGACACTGCTGCGCGTGCTGCACTCTTGCGCAGTAGAGACTGCCCGTGCCACGGCTGATACAGAGCTGGGCGCAGTCTCTACTGCGCGTGACTGCCCCACGATCGGGTGGCAGTGGCACTGTGGCCCGTGTAACGGGCTGTTCAACTAGTATATATATATTTATTTAACAAATGTTTGCTGTTCGTTTAAGTGGTTTTTTTAACTCCTTAAGGACCCATGACAGTCCTGGACCGTCATGCGTTGTTATACCCTTAAGCGGTGTCCGGAATCAGATTCAGAAAAAAAAAATTGTCCCTGGTCCTTAAGTGACAGCCGCGTGCGTGCGTGGCCGGTCCTTAAGGGTTTAATCCCTTGAATACTCTGCAAAGTGTTATAGATCTCTTTAGCATGAATGGGATTAAAAGCCTCATTTAACTCAATGTGGATTTTTATTTTTCCTTCATACTGCAGTTACAATGACATACCTACAAACATTTGAAATGGCCAGAGAGGGACATTTTTTTAGGTCCTGTTGCTGGGAGTTTGGATGATGTGTGGGGCATTACTGAGAATGTTTAGGCTATTTCATGACCTATTGCTACCACTTTGTGTAACTAAAGTAATTTAGAGCAAGACAAAAGTATTTTATTTACACAGACAAATTTATAATCACATATACTTACATTTATACAAATATTAATGTGAGTTTCATTGCTGTGGGGCAATGTGATACACTTCTATACACACACCACACAGTCTGATCTCCTAAACACAGGGACACCAGGGTGATACACATATACACACCACACAGTCTGATCTCCTAAACACAGGGACACCAGGGTGATACACTTATATACACACCACACAGTCTGATCTCCTAAACACAGGGACACCAGGGTGATACACTTATATACACACCACACAGTCTGATCTCCTAAACACAGGGACACCAGGGTGATACACTTCTATACACACCACACAGTCTGATCTCCTAAACACAGGGACACCAGGGTGATACACTTCTATACACACCACACAGTCTGATCTCCTAAACACAGGGACACCAGAGTGATACACTTATATACACACCTCACAGTCTGATCTCCTAAACACAGGGACACCAGGGTGATGCACTTCTATACAAACCACACAGTCTGATCTCCTAAACACAGGGACACCAGGGTGATACACATATACACACCACACAGTCTGATCTCCTAAACACAGGGACACCAGGGTGATACACTTATATACACACACCACACAGACTGATCTCCTAAACACAGGGACACCAGGGTGATACACTTCTATACACACCACACAGTCTGATCACCACACAGTCTGATCTCCTAAACACAGGGACACCAGGGTGATGCACTTATACACACCACACAGTCTGATCTTCTAAACACAGGAACACAAGGGTGATACACTTCTATACACACCACACAGTCTGATCTCCTAAACACAGGGACACCAGGGTGATACACATATACACACCACACAGTCTGATCTCCTAAACACAGGGACACCAGGGTGATACACTTATATACACACCACACAGTCTGATCTCCTAAACACAGGGACACCAGGGTCATACACTTATATACACACCACACAGTCTGATCTCCTAAACACAGGGACACCAGGGTGATACACTTATATACACACCACACAGTCTGATCTCCTAAACACAGGGACACCAGGGTGCTACACTTCTATACACACCACACAGTCTGATCTCCTAAACACAGGGACACCAGGGTGATACACTTATATACACACCACACAGTCTGATCTCCTAAACACAGGGACACCAAGGTGATACACTTCTATACACACCACACAGTCTGATCTCCTAAACACAGTGACACCAGAGTGATACACTTCTATACACACCACACAGTCTGATCTCCTAAACACAGGGACACCGGGGTGATACACTTATATACACACCGCACAGTCTGATCTCCTACACACAGGGACACCAGAGTGATACACTTCTATACACACCACACAGTCTGATCTCCTAAACACAGGGACACCAGGGTGATACACTTATATACACACCACACAGTCTGATCTCCTAAACACAGGGACAGCATGGTGGGAAAGAGGGATTTGGGTCTCAAAGAGGGACAGTTGGGAGGTATGGGTCAGCCCTAATTTCTTCTAAAGTATGACTTCAGCTTTTATATAGTACATTGGCCTCAGTAGGGAAGTTCTGAGGCAAATCATTTACTCTACAGGAGAACAATAACATTTACATTGGTTTCAATGGGTCCTTTAACTATTTAAATAGTCTTTGAGCCCTCTATTATCCAAAGGGTTAAATAATCCAACCTCACTAAGTGAGGCTGACGTATTATGAATAACTGAAGTCAGTGTGGACTATGCTTGTCACTAAGATAACAATTCAAAACAATGTTTATTCAAATCAGGATTTGCACCCTTTGGACGCTATAGATATCGCTAAATAATTGACTTTCACCACTTTGCGCGGTCCCGTTCTAGTGTCTGTTTGTCTCAGTGCCATTAGGAGGCGCGCTGGCGCCTGTCTAGCAATGCGTCCGGGAACGCGCTGCCTGTGCGTGTATGTGCCGCTAGAGGTCGCGTTGTGATCTCTCTGTGTCTTGGTGAGAACGCAGCGCCTGTTTGTGCGGGTGCCCGTGGGACTGAGCTGTCGTGTATGTGAGCGCGCACACAGCACCGGTCAGTGTCAGGAACGCGCTCTCAGGGTTTGAACGAGAAGCGCGGGAAGAGCAGGACACGACTGAAATCGCGATTTTATCAGGTGACAGTGCGGGTATGGTGACATGTGTGACAGGGGACGGTAACGCACAGCTGTTGTTGGAATAGATAGGTAGATGCAGTTCTGTCAGTGCTGGTGTGACAGGGGCACGTCCTGTATGTATGTGTGTGAGACGTGTTACCCGATGGAGGGACGTGTTAATAATGCACCTGTATGTCTTGGGGAGGTTGGCAGTGTTACATGCTCTAAGTCAAGTCAGGGGCAGCGGGTATGCCCAATCCTGTGGTGGGGGTGATACCGAGTCGTGTGATTGGAGGGGCGCATACACTATCCTGTACTGGGTGGGGGGGAGCATGTAATACGTGTGTGGGGGGGCATGCCCAGTAATATGTGTAGGGGGGGGCATGTCCAGTAATACGTGTAGAGGGGGAACATGCCCAGTAATACGTGTAGAGGGGGAACATGCCCAGTAATACGTGTAGAGGGGGAACATGCCCAGTAACACGTGTAGAGGGGGAACATGCCCAGTAATACGTGTAGAGGGGGAACATGCCCAGTAATACGTGTAGAGGGGGAACATGTCCAGTAATACGTGTAGAGGGGGAACATGCCCAGTAATACGTGTAGAGGGGGAACATGCCCAGTAATACGTGTAGAGGGGGAACATGCCCAGTAATACGTGTAGAGGGGGAACATGCCCAGTAACATGTGTAGAGGGGGAACATGCCCAGTAATACGTGTACAGGGGGAACATGCCCAGTAACACGTGTAGAGGGGGAACATGCCCAGTAACACGTGTAGAGGGGGGACATGCCCAGTAACACGTGTAGGGGGGGCATGCCCAGTAATACGTGTAGAGGGGGAACATGCCTAGTAATACGTGTAGAGGGGGAACATGCCCAGTAATATGAGTAGTGGGGGAACATGCCCAGTAATACGTGTAGGGGGAGCATGCCCAGTAATACGTGTAGGGGGGGCATGCCCAATAATACGTGTAGGGGGAACATGCCCAGTAATACGTGTAGGGGAGCATGCCCAGTAATACGTGTAGGGGGGGCATGCCCAGTCATGTGATGTGTGTGAGGGGGAAGAATGCCCAGTCATATGGGGGAACATGCCCAGTCATGTGATTTGTGTGTAAGGGGAGTAACATGCCCAGTCATGGGGGGGGGAAGCATGCCCAGTAATGTGGGGGTCATGAGTATGTCCTGCTGGAGAGGTGGAGGGCACATCCTGTTGTGTGAGGGTCATATTTCATTAGGTAAGGCAAGACACATGTTTTGGTGAGTGAGGCTGGGGCAATGATGGGGACACATTTTGATGAGTGAGGCTGGGAACGTGGGGGGGACATGTTTTGGCGGGTGAGGCTGAGGACGTGGGGGGACATGTTTTGGCGGGTGAGGCTGAGGACGTGGGGGGACATGTTTTGGCGGGTGAGGCTGAGGACATGGGGGGACATGTTTTGGTGGGTGAGGCTGGGGACGTGGGTGGGGACACGTTTCAGCGGGTGAGGCTGGGGACGTGGGGGGGCACGTTTCGGCGGGTGAGGCTGGGGACTTGGGGGGGCACATGTTTTGGCGGGTGAGGCTGGGGACTTGGGGGACACGCTTTGGCGGGTGAGGCTGGGGACTTGGGGGGGGGACACGCTTCGGCGGGTGAGGCTGGGGACATGGGGGGGACACGTTTCGGCGGGTGAGGCTGGGGATGTGGGGGAGGACACATGTTTTGGCTGGTTAGGCTGGGGACATGGTGGGGGGGACATGTTTTGGAGGGTGAGACTGGGGACGTGGTGGGGGGACATGTTTTGGCTGGTGAGGCTGGGGACGTGGTGGGGGGACATGTTTTGGCTGGTGAGGCTGGGGACGTGGTGGGGGGACATGTTTTGGCTGGGGAAGTGGTGGGGGGACATGTTTCGGAGGGTGAGGCTGGGGACGTGGGGGGGGCATGTTTAGGCAGGTGAGACTGGGGACGTGGTGGGAGACATGTTTTGGCGGGTGAGGCTGGGGACGTGGGGGGGGGACATGTTTCGGCGGGGGATATTAGTGTCAGTATGTGTGTGTGTCTCCCAGCAGCCCTCAGGACAACGCGATGCAGGAAGCGAACAGCAGCAGTTTCAGGACTCCCTGCAAGTTAGACAGGAGGAAATCTCCCGGTGAGTTCTCAGATATACCCAGGGCCTTATGTTCAAAGAAAAGTGGATCCATTCTGGCCCAAACCAACTGCACCATAAGGTAAAAAACCCACTCCTAAAATTCCATTGGTTTAAATAGAATTTGTAACCACTTGAATCATAGAGAGGTTTCTAGTCTGTTGGAGACCTCTAGCTTTCAATGAGTTACAAAATCCCACTGATTTAAAAAGGGGTTTTATATCTGTCTCTATGATGCACTTGTTTTTTCCCCTATAACTGCTCCACTTTTCATTTGAATGTAGAACCCTTAGCCTCTTTCTAATATTTTTGTTGTGACTTCTGTATTAGTGATGCCTGAGTGTCTCTTAAAGGGTCAGTAATGCCCTTATTTCACTTGATTCAATACTGTAGATGTAAAAATATAAAGTATATGCAGAAAGTCCTATCTCTCAAACCTTTATGGTTTGAGAGAAATGTGCTGCGAAAGACCCCCACACACACACACATCTCCTGATGTCAGCTGTATGGACATGACACTCAGGGCTAATTGATTAGGTTATCTTTTGATCAAAGGCACAAGGGCAAAATTCACAGGGCAATTAGGATTTTCTGTCCATTGCAAGTTAAGTGTTGGGTATTAGAAGGTCTTCTCCTTTAGTAATACTTCATTTTATCTCTTTTATTTTGTAGGCATTAAAAAACATGAAGAATGACATAATTCTTATCCCTCAAACCTTTATGGTTTGAGATATATTTTCATAAGCAAAGTTTCCCCTCACTGACCAAAAAAGGTTAAGTCCGCCATCTAGCTGTCAGATTTGGAATCCGGTCCGCAGATCAACTGGTGGCTTTTCAGCAGAGCCGAGATCGCACGATATAAAAATAACAGTTTCATTGGAAGGGTCTAAAAAGTGCTCTTGCAAACCAGGCATACTTTGTGGACTATTCGAATGAAGTAGTTCTTCTTGTATCTTGCGATCTCAGCTCTGCTGTAGAGCCACGGCCGGTCCATGGACTGGATTCCAAATCTGACAGCTAGATGGCAGACTTGACCGTTTTGGTCAGTGAGGGGAAACTTTGCTTGTGAATATCTCTTAAACCATAAAGGTTTGAGAGATAAGACTTATATCATTCTTCATGTTTTTTTAAGGCCTACAAAATAAAATAAAGGTAAAAAGAAGTATTACTATCCCTTTAAGAGCTTGTTCACACAAGCAACATCAGTGCAAGCTATAATTCCTGCAAAGGAGCCCATGTACCACACACTATCAGTTTGGGCTCTTCTTGTAGATGTTCATCTTCTGTGTATGAACCATTCCATCACGGCTTGCTGCAGCTTCCCTGCACTATGATACAAAACACAAGGAAGTTGCAGCGGGGGTCGAGCTCAGCATAGCAACTTATGAGGCCACTGTGACGTTCATATGGGTGACACAAGGCCTGATTCTACAAGCTAGTGATGAACTTCTTGGGCAAACCATCTGCACCATAGGGGAAAAATAATAATTCCTTTTGATGGAAATGGGAGTTTTAACTATTTTGAGTGCCAGAGAGGCATCTAGTGCATTGCAGCGCAATGCTTTGGACGCCTTTCTGGCACTCAAAGGGTTAACCCCTTCAAAGCTAGAGGTGTCTCCAACGCAATGATTTGTAATGTGTTGGAGACCTCTATACCATTTGAGGGGTTAAAAACCCAATGTAAAGCTCCCTTTGCAAAACAATCCTGTGGTGATCCCCTAGCACTGAGATTGGTAGGCACTAGCATAAAGCCCTTAACCCTTTGAGTGCCAGAGGGATATGCAACGCATTGAAAAGCAATGTGTTGCGTACCCCTCTGGCACTAAAAGGGTTAATCATTTGAGCGACAGGTATCCAGTACATTGCAACTTAATTCTCTGTATATCTCTTTGGCACTCAAAAGGTTAAAGACATGTAAATGTGGACTAGTTCTCTCTCTCCTATCTCCCCCCCCCCCCCGCCCCGAGAGTTCGCACAGGAGATCCCCAAATATACTATATACTCACATAAATAAATAAAAATATGTAGTTAAATTAATTTGAGATCTTTACACAATCTAGGTATTAACATGGTACTTCACAGAATAGATTAAAGGGACAGTAATGTCCCCCCCAAAAAAATCCAGTTCTGTAGAGGTTAAAATATTAATCAGTACGCTCCAAACCCTATCTCTCAAACTGCTATGGTTTGAGAGATTTAGGGATTCAAAGCCCCCCCCCTCCCCTTCTTCTGACGTCAGCATCTAGCTGACTGTAGGAGATCCCGGTCCAGGGACCAGCAGGCAGCTCTGTAGCAGAGCCTAAATCGCTTTATTGCTAAAGAATTCATTTATTGGAAAGGTCTAAAACGTGTGCTGATTTGCAAGCACCCCTCTTCCCCCCCCCTGTCTGTCTCCCCCCTCTCTCTGTCTGTCTCCCCCCTCTCTGTGCCTATCTTCCCCCTTCTCCCCCCTCTCTCTCCCCCCTCCTCCTCTCTCCCCCCTCCTCCTCTCTCTCTCCCCCCCTCCCCCACTTAGTTCTTAACAACTGGAGGTCCGGCAGTTGACAACTCATGGTCGGTATCATGACCTGCTACTGGAACCTGAAAAACAGATTTGGGAACCAGGGGTCAAATTGTTCCTCACGTTCTTACAAACTGGACTTGTTGTGCTTTTAGGGTTCAGCACACCTTCACCAAGTTTTGCGATCCCCGCTTCACCTTTTATGCAGAAGTTTGGCTATGGCACCGGAGTCAGTGTTTACCTTATGAAAAGGTAAGGTCAAAGTGTGTGTGTGTGTGCATTAATTCACAACAAATTACCTTAATTGTAGAGATTCAGCAAAATCACAGTCCCGTTGAGTGCCACAGGTCTGTGCGGCTGCTCAGGACGCAACACTTAGGTGGCCCTGCTCCATATTACATTTATAGACTTTCTAACGGATACTTCTGTTATTTTAGTAAGAAGTGTATACAGTCTGGTTTGCTCTTTATTTAATAAAAATGCAAATCAATTGTATTTTACTTTTTTGAGTGTGTGACCTTTTCACATTGATCCGGGGGGTTTAATGTATATGAACATGTGACATTTAGCCCATATGTATTTATGCTAGTGGGAGGCAACAGGTGGCTCTGGAGCCACTTGCATCACTCAAAGTCTTCTGCTGTTATCTGGCACAGTGGGAAGAGGAGATCATTTCTCTCTACCACATTGTTGGGCAAGGTGAGGCCCTCCAGCTCCCAATCAATTACTGCTCACAACATCGACTGGCGGGTGATGATAGCCTTGCATTGCCCCACCATTTTTCCACACACCCTATGTTTACTAAAGATATCACTAGTTTTACTCAGCAGACATCCCTTTATTGTTGCACTCTTACATTTTTTTACCACTAGTTAACATTTTTTAACAAAAATGTGCAGTCCTTTAGCGGACTTGAGGGCCAAACGTGCAGTGCTTGAGTTGAATCTGGTTGCCTGTCACTGTTTCATGCAGAACACAGACATCCATATTAGACTTTTCTCAACCCACTCCTGTGTTTCAATGCTCAGATCTCCAAAGGGTCTGTCTCATTCTCCGTGGGCTGTAAAGAAGATTAGTAAACAGTGTGACATTTCCAGCAAAAATCTCTATGAACAGAGATTAAATGAAGAAGCCAAAATTTTAAAGAACCTCCAACACCCCAACATTGTAGGTAAGTACAAACCATATCTTCTCACTGGCATATTGTCATTTCAAGCAACTTGCAGTTTTGCTCATGTCTCAGAGATTCTTTTCTTGTAACTCTTTGAGTGACAGAGGGGTACGCAATGCATTGCAGAGCAACAAAGAGTCCAACCTCTTTCACAGACCAAACAAGATGTAGAGTCATCAGAATTTAGCACTGACTCGGAGGCCACCAGTGGAGCCCTATAAGAATATATATAGAGGGCGACACAAATCAGAGGGAGGTCCTGCTATACTCGCAGAAAACCTCCCCTTTAAAAATACACTGTAAACAGCAGATTGCTAAATAAAAATAACACATTTATAAATTCATGTAAAGGCACGTACAATGTATCTAGAAGTATATGTATCAAAGCAAGATAAAACAGAAATTCAATTATAGCTCACTCACTCTACATAATAATAGACGTTCCATTAATTAGAACAGTTTAGACCAGTGTTTCTCAGCTCCTGTCTTCAGGACCCACTAACAGGCCAGGATTTGATGATTTCCTTGTTAGAACACAGGTGAGTTAATCAGTGTGAATGAGCCTCTGATCGCATGATTTCCTTGTTAGAACACAGGTGAGTTAATCAGTGTGAATGAGCCTCTGATCTCATGATTTCCTTGTTAGAACACAGGTGAGTTAATCAGTGTGAATGAGCCTCTGATCACCACACCTGTGCTCTAGCAGAGAAATCCCTAAGTCCTGGCCTGTTAGTGGGTCCTGAGGACAGGAGCTGAGAAACACTGGTTTAGACAACCCTAGAGCTAGATATACAGCTGTACAACATGTCAGAAGATATGCTTAAAACATGAAGATATAAATCATACTAGGGGCTCCTAAATCCACTGTGATCTCAAGCCTTCTGATGCTTAACCTAAAATTATATAGAAATAATCAAAAAGCTTCACAGGTGAAGTGTTCATACACGTAAGTTCCAATCAATTTTGAGTAAAAATTTGCATAAAACAACAGTATCACTGTTGTCTGCTTTTTAATGTTTCTGGCCAGGATACAACCTTAAACGGACACAAATGTCCCATAAAAAATCTACTGCCACAAATCATATCTTTCAAACTGCTATGGTTTGAGAGATAGTCACACTGAAAGTTATCCCCTTCTCCTGACGTCATAGTCTAGCTGACAGCAGGAGATCCTCATCTGGGGACCAGTCAGCGGCTCTGCAGCAGAGCCGAAATCGCGTTGCAACAAAAGAACTACTTCATGGGAAAGGTCTACAAAGTGTGCCTGGTTTGCAAGCACACTTTGTAGACCGTTCCCATGAAGTAGTTCTTTTTAAATAACGCGATTTCAGCTGTGCTGAAGAGCCTCCTCGAGTCGCACGACTGGAATCTCTTTACAGCTGACGTCAGGGGAGGGGGGAACTTTCAGAGCGAATATCTCTCAAACCATAGCAGTTTGAGAGATGGGATTTGTGGCACATAGTTTATTATTTTAACATCTACAAAAGTAGAAGAATTTTTTTAATGGGACATTACTCCCTTTAATACCACAGCAACGCGTTTCTCCCCACCAGGTGCTTTATTAAGTTATGGTGTATAGCAGGCCAGTGCAATCTACCTACTTTTTAAAGTAACTTTGTATCCACATCATTGGTTATTTCCAGCATCAAAAGTATGAGCGATTGTTTGGCTCAAAAGCTAACGAGTTCAAGCATACCTTATGACATGTTGTACACTCTGTATACCTAGCTCTATGGTTACCTAATCTATGGTTATCTAATTAACGTCTATGACTATGTAGAGTGAGTGAGATATAATTGAGTTTCTGTTTTTTGTCTTGCTTTGATACATATAATCCTTAATAGATTTTACATGCCTTTACATGATTTTATGTAATCTATATAAATTATTATTATTTTTTTTTTTTTTTTTTAATGTATTTTCTGTAACCCTTTTAGACTGCATTTAGACTGTAAGCTCCTTGGGGCAGGGACCTCTCTCCCATTGTTTCTATGAATGTCACACTTATTTCATCCCCTCTTATTTATTGTAACATATGTCTATTGTAAGGCGCTGCGTACACTGTGTGGCGCCATATAAATAAAGATATACATACAACCCTTTGAGTGCCAGAGGGGTACGCATTGCAGAAAACATCCCCTTTAAAAATTCACTGTAAACTGTAGATTGCTTTTAAAAAAAATAATAATAATTAACCCTCTGAGTGCCAGATACTGTGTTGCTTACCCCTCTGCCACCCAAAGGGTTAATACATTGTGTTTTGTTTTTAGCAATCTACAGTTTACAGTGTATTTTTAAAGGGGAGGTTTTCTGCAATATAGCAGGACCTCTCTCTAATTGATTATTTTTATTATTTGTTTTGTCTAGAATAATCTTCCAGGTTACACATTTTATCTTTATTTTTTGAACAAGAAACAGTGTCCCCCTCTGAATATAGCTGTATAGGGCTCCAGAGGTGGCCTCCAAATCAGTGCCAAATTCTGATTACTTTATATCGTAGAGGACAAATGTAGATCATATTTTTTTAAACCCCCTGAATGCTAGGGAGGTCTCCAGCACATTGCTTTGCAAAGCTGAGTACCTCTAACATGCAAAGGTTTAACCCTTTGCATGCCAAATCATTTAAATTATTGTGAATTGTAGGAATGTCTCTCCCCCACCCATGGTGACGTTGCTCAGCTCCAGAATTCCACCTGTTTAGCGTACTGAATATGACCCATGGTCTTTCTCAAGTCCTAGAAATAACACAAAGGTGTTCCGTCTGTGCTTGTGTTCCTATTAGGTTATCGTGCCTTTACCAAGGCCACTGATGGCAGCCTGTGTCTAGCGATGGAATATGGGGGCGAAAAGTCTCTAAACGACCTTATAGAGCAGAAGAATGAAAACGGCGAAGGCCCATTCCCAGCATCTGTCATTCTTAAAGTTGCCCTGAACATGTCAAGAGGCTTGAAGGTACCAGCACCTAAATCCTGTCTATAGCCAGCATGTGATTGGGATGGTGCAAGGCTTAGGATTTTTATTTTACTCTGCCAGAAACGGATACACCCATTTAAGTACAATAACCCTTTGAGTGCCAGAGGGGCATCCAATGCATGGCTAAGCTGTCCTGGCACTCAGAGGGTTAACCCCTTGAATTGTACAGGCCTCCATCACATTTTGAGAAGCATTCAAGTTGTAAAAAAAAAAAAACACAATTTAAATTAATGTAATTTCTTACTTTAACCCTTTGTGTACCAGAGAGTTATCCAGCACATTGCTCTTTGACACCCGAAGGGTTAATCACTGCCGGAATCTCACACCTGTAGGCTGCATGTGGCTCATGGAGGCAGACATGACTGACTGTTGCAATTTTTCAAACTGAAGCCGTGCATGAACTTAACCCTTTAAGCACCAGCGGGCTGAGCATTGTATTGCACACCCCTCTGTTCCATAGTAGGTAAAGCAGGTTCATGAACTGCTTCAGCTTGAAAAATTGGCAGCATCTTATGTCCGCCTCCATGGACATGACATCCAAGACTGATTGCAGATGTTATCTCTTGAATGAGAACACAAGGGAAACATTCATAGGGGCCTTTAGAATTTCTTGGCCATACCAATATAAGTTGGGGTTTATTAGGTGTTTTGTTTTCTTTTAACTTGGCCCATTGCTATTTTGCATTTGAGGCCACTTATGTACAGTGATAATTATATAACATTTCTCTTTTGTTTCATTGGAGGACACAGGGACCATTGCTCCCACTGCTAAGAGGTAGGGTACTGCCAAACTCTTAGCTGCCTGGCTCCTCCCCCTAGCTATGTATAACCCTCAGGGAGCCTAGTAACCAAGTTTTCATGTTCTGCCTCTAGAGGCAGAGGCTGGGAATCTTCTCCCGATTTGTTTTTCTTCTTTGAAGAGCTTAGTGCACTTTAACGCAGAATAGCTTATATCATCTTGCATCAAGATAACGCAGTATTACAAACAGTTCTGGTGGCTTCTCTGTTTCATATAAATAAAAAAAAAATACCATTGTTGTGTCCTAGTCCGTAGAACAGAAAGGAGGAATGTTTACATACATTAGACACATTACTACATTGCTTACAGAATCTGTCTTACAAGCAGTTTCCCCGTCCATAATTCCAGAGGGCCCTAAAGAGGGCAAAGCAACTTCCAAAGGTACAATTCCTTCTTGGATCAAGTGGTCTATAGCAGGGCTGTCCAAGTTCAGTCCTCAAGGGCCACCAACAGGCCAGGATTTAAGGATTTCCCTGAGTAAGCAGAGATGAGTCAGTCTAAATGAATGAGCCACTGATTATCCCACCTGTGCTTAAACAGGGAAATACTTTAAAGGGATAGTATTGTCACATTTTAATAAAACGGAATCTTGTAGCTATTAAAAAACTAAGCTACATGCCCTCAGTCCTATCTCTCAAACTTTTATGGTTTGAGAGGTAATCACAGTGAAACTTTCCCCCTCCCTCACCCTTCCCTGATGTCAGCGCTCTAGCTGACTGCAGGGCATAGATCGAGAGACATAAAAAGAATTACTTTACTGGAACAGTCTACAAAGTGTTCTTGGTTTGCGAGCACACTTTGTAGACTGTTCCAGTGAAGTAACTCTATTTATGTTTCTTGATCTCGGCTCTGCTGAAGAGCCTCCGACAGTCCCAGGACAGGATTCCCCTGCAGTCAGCTAGAGCGCTGACGTCAGGAAAAGGGGAGGGAGGGGGAAACCTTCGCTGTGATTATCTCTCAAACCATAAAGGTTTGAGAGATAGGACTGAGGGCATTTAGCTTAGTTTTTTTACTAGATACAAGATTCCATTTTATCAAAATGTGACAGTACTTTCCCTTTAATTCTGGCCTATTGGTGACCCTTGAGGACTGGACTTGGACAGCCCTGGTCTCTATAGCACAAGCATATGTCCTTCATTCTTAACCAGTGTCTTTCAGAATCATAGACCATTCTACCAGAGCATCGTTTCTCAATTATTTTTTTTTTTGTTATTGCTCAAGGCAGACTTAACGCGCAATCTGGGATTTTCAGGGCAGCCCTAACATATTACAGGTCATTTGTAAATCTATAGTTATCCTTCGTTCTCACAGGCAGAAAAAAAAATATTGTAAAAGTCTTTGTAGAAAAAAGGGGGCATTGTAAGTGGATGTCCGCAGCACACTAAAGTGTCACAGCACCCTGGCAGATAACCACTGTACTAGAGCCATAAATATGTCCTGGGCCACCAAGCATCTGCAGAACAAAAGTTCACTAAGTTCTACAGAGTAAATTCCTCTTCTCCAGCAGAAGCCAGTTGTTGTTTAATATGTTTTCTTTTCCTCTCTCTGCCCAGTTGGATGCAGGAAATAAGAGTATTTTTAATACTAGTAATATAATAATAATAACTCGTATTTATATAGCGCCTTTCTCCCAGTGGGACTCAAAGCGCTTTCAGCGCACGCTCTCGGAATTAACCAAATCAGCAGCTGAAATAACAGGTGTTATTATTACCCAATCAATGGTACTCATTTATCGACCTCGGAAGGATGAAGGGTTGAGTTGACCCTGCCGGGATTCGAACCTGCAACCCTGAGGTTGAATAGGCTTCATAGTCAGGGATTTTTCAATTACTTTTTTTGAAAGCGGCTGCAGAATCTGCAAGCTCAGCATCCCTTACTGGAAAAAAAAACAAACAAAAAAAAAACCTGTATTTTAGTCAAAATTTGCCTTCCTGTACCTTGCTACATGTAAACTGACCAGGGTGTGTGTAGGGGGGTCTCAAGAAGAGGAGTAGTAGGTGTTTAGTTTTCTAGTTTATTAACCACTTAATTGCCCTGCCTACTGGAGGAGGGACCTTTACCTTTTGCCTGCAATGCACTTTATCCATTTTGGCACCGGATCAGCCTTACTCTTTTAGCCACCACATTTCTACTGCGTAAGGTGTTGGAGGTGCTTTTCATGGGCAAGAAGGAGAACAGAGCAAAAACTCCACTAAAGCTGCACCTGATGGAAAATAATGAACTCCACCTTGCTCCAATCCTGTTCTTTGATTATATAGAGGCTTCTTTGCCTTTTATGAATGAATCTTTGGAGAACCTTTTGGTTAAAGACGATTGTGGCACCACTTCTAAAGAAGAGGAATCTGTCCGTTTTTGTTTGACCTCTGAGGAAGTGAGGAGATCCTCATGAAATATGTGGAGTATTGTCAATTTTAATATTTGTTTATAAGCACAGTAAAGGGCATTTCTAATCTGGATTTCAAATCTTCTTTTGAATTTTCATTTAAAGGGGAACATTCACATCGTTAAAACTTTTGAGCACTTGTTTAATCACCTAAGAAACATCAGGAAATGTGCCTTTTTGTTTTTTGTTTTTTTTAACTTTTTAAGAAATTAAACTTAAGTTATCCACTTCCGTATACTGCGGCACGATGTAACTGCGGCACGGCTCTCAGACTTCCCAGCAGTCTGTCATTCTCCTCCCAGCTTCTCCCGGGATCGCGTTCACTTCGGTGTGGTGTGAACGGCTCCTAGCGTTACAGGAAGCGGAGATTAGCATTATACCGAGGTTGCAGTAGTAGTATTATTGAGGTTGCAACCCCGGTATAATGCTAATCGCTGCTTCCTGTAACACTAGGAGCCGTTCACACGGGAGAACGCGATCCCGGGAGAAGCTGGAGGAGAATGATAGACTGCTGGGAAGTCCTAAGAGCCGTGCTGCAGTATGCGGAAGGTGAGATCTTTTAAGCTTAATTTCTTAAAAAGTAAGTAAAAAAAAAAAAACAACAAAGAGCACATTTCCTGATGTTTCTTAGGTGATTAAACAAGTGCTCAAACGTTTTCATGGTATGAATGTTCCCCTTTAAAGGATCCATGATGTCCTGTGGCTGAACCATAAGGATCTGATCTGGTGCTCAGCTAGACAGAGGAAGGAGAAAGCATCCATATCTAGTGGGTATCCACCTTTTATGTAAAAGGTGAGGAAGATTTTTGATTATCACCTTAGGGACACTGCCCCTCTAGTCTTACATAGAACTCAGATTAAGATGTACCCCATAAAGCTAGAGTTTGGAGGAGAAATGGAAACTGTCTGACGATGGGACTGATCTGGGGCTGTATCCGATAAAGAGCATTCATTGAGGCAAGAGTGCTGCTATAACTTGTCATTACCAGAGTGGAGTAAGGGAGAGTAAAATGTTTTCCATCAGGTGTTACCTTAGAGGCATTTTTTTTTCACTCTTCTTTCTTGATACCATAGTCCCTAAAGTGGACATTTATGTAAATCGAAAAGCGTTCCACCATCACCACCCTAAGGAAGTCCAGCTGAAATTCAGCTGCTGGAGGAGTAAGGCTGACGTAGTGCCAAAGCAAATAAGGCACATTACATACAAGGCAGTAAAAAGCATCTATGTCCTGTGTGTACTTGACATTGTGTGGAAGGGGAAAAACAACCACTGGTTGTCGCTTTTTGCATTTCCCTTTTATAGCTATCTAGAGTGTTGCAGGTGCTATACAAACATTGCCTAGAATTTTTCCAAATAACGAAGAATTTGGAAGACATTTTAAACTTAAGGGAACTGTTCCATGCTCACCTGATAGAGGACACCTTGTATTTCTATATCCTTAAGAAGTGGTAACCAACCCTGGTCCTCAGGAGCTACCAACCGTGAATGTTGTAAGGATATCACAGGTGCATCAAAGTTGAACTAATTAGTGGCTCAATCACTTGGTCTACCTGTGGTAATTCATCCTGAAAATATGCATTGTAGCTTTTGAAGACAATGATTGGCTACCCCTTTCCTAAGGACTATCATTCTGGCAGGGCTCAAAATTTCCACTCGCCTACTCGCATTTTGCGAGTAGATATTTAGTGAGGGCGAGTGGAAATTGAAGCCCTGTATTCAGTATGAATATTACCTTTCCCTGTAATCTCGCGGTGCTAGTGTCCCCCCTCCTCCACTCTGCAATTTGAGTGAAAATCTCGCAACGGGCCAGCGGCAATATGACAAGTTCCATCCTCCCGCATCATCACGTGCCCCTGCGGGCCGTGATGACATAATGACATGGAAGAGGGCAGAGGATCACCGGAAGAGAAGCGTTTGCTGCCAGCAGACTGATGATTACTGTCTGGAAGCAAGCGCTTCTCTTCCGGTGCCTCTGCCCTCTTCCCCTTCTCTGTCTGTATGTTATCACGGCCCGCAGGGGCGCGTGATGATGCGGGCAGGAGGGATAAAGAGAGGTGCAAGGGGGGAGAAAGAGACACATGGGGGAGAAAGTACATGGGGGGAAAAAGCGAGAGACACATGGGGAAGAAAGTACATGGGGGAGAAAGCGAGAGACACATGGGGGAGAAAGTACATGGGGGAGAAAGCGAGAGACACGTGGGGGGCGAAAGTACATGGGGGAGAAAGCGAGATACAAGGGGGAGAAAGTACATGGAGGAGAAAGAGGCACAAGGGGGAGAAAGAAGTACATGGGGGAGAAAGAGAGGCACAAGGGGGAGATAGAAGTACATGGGGGAGAAAGAGAGGCACAAGGGGGAGAAAGAAGTACATGGGGGAGAAAGAGAGGCACAAGGGGGAGAAAGAAGTACATGGGGGAGAAAGAGAGGCACAAGGGGGAGAAAGAGAGGCACAAGGGGGAGAAAGAGAGGCACAAGGGGGAGAAAGAGAGGCACAAGGGGGAGAAAGAAGTACATGGGGGAGAAAGAGAGGCACATGGGGGAGAAAGAAGCACAAGGGGGAGAAAGAAGTACATGGGGGAGAAAGAGAGGCACAAGGGGGAGAAAGAAGTACATGGGGGAGAAAGAGAGGCACAAGGGGGAGAAAGAGAGGCACAAGGGGGAGAAAGAAGTACATGGGGGAGAAAGAGAGGCACATGGGGGAGAAAGAAGAGCCACATGGGGGAGAAAGAAGCACAAGGGGGAGAAAGAAGCACAAGGGGGAGAAAGAAGTACATGGGGGAGAAAGAGAGGCACAAGGGGGAGAAAGAAGTACATGGGGGAGAAAGAGAGGCACCTGGGGTAGAAAGAGAGGCACATGGGGGAGAAAGAAGTACAAGGGGGAGAAAGAAGTACATGGGGGAGAAAGAGAGGCACAAGGGGGAGAAAGAGAGGCACCTGGGTAGAAAGAGAGGCACCTGGGGTAGAAAGAGAGGCACATGGGGGAGAAAGAGAGGCACATGGGGGAGAAAGAAGAGCCACATGGGGGAGAAAGAAGTACAAGGGGGAGAAAGAAGTACATGGGGGAGAAAGAAGTACATGGGGGAGAAAGAAGTACATGGGGGAGAAAGAAGAGCCACATGGGGGAGAAAGAGAGGCACAAGGGGGAGAAAGAAGTACATGGGGGAGAAAGAGAGGCACCTGGGGTAGAAAGAGAGGCACCTGGGGGAGAAAGAGAGGCACATGGGGGAGAAAGAGAGGCACCTGGGGGAGAAAGAGAGGCACATGGGGGAGAAAGAAGAGGCACATGGGGGAGAAAGAAGCACATGGGGGAGAAAGAGAGGCACAAGGGGGAGAAAGAGAGGCACAAGGGGGAGAAAGAGAGGCACAAGGGGGAGAAAGAAGAAGTACATGGGGGAGAAAGAGAGGCGCAAGGGGGAGAAAGAAGTACATATGGGGGAGAAAGAGAGGCACAAGGGGGAGAAAGAGAGGCACAAGGGGGAGAAAGAGAGGCACAAGGGGGAGAAAGAAGTACCTGGGGGAGAAAGAGAGGCACCTGGGGGAGAAAGAGAGGCACCTGGGGGAGAAAGAAGTACATGGGGGAGAAAGAGAGGCACAAGGGGGAGAAAGAGAGGCACAAGGGGGAGAAAGAAGTACATGGGGGAGAAAGAGAGGCACCTGGGGTAGAAAGAGAGGCACCTGGGGTAGAAAGAGAGGCACCTGGGGGAGAAAGAGAGGCACCTGGGGGAGAAAGAGAGGCACCTGGGGAGAAGGGGAGAAAGAGAGGCACCTGGGGGAGAAAGAGAGGCACCTGGGGGAGAAAGAAGAGCCACATGGGGGAGAAAGAAGCACAAGGGGGAGAAAGAAGCACAAGGGGGAGAAAGAAGCACAAGGGGGAGAAAGAGAGGCACAAGGGGGAGAAAGAAGCACCTGGGGTAGAAAGAGAGGCACCTGGGGTAGAAAGAGAGGCACCTGGGGTAGAAAGAGAGGCACCTGGGGGAGAAAGAAGAGCCACATGGGGGAGAAAGAAGAGCCACATGGGGGAGAAAGAAGTACAAGGGGGAGAAAGAAGTACATGGGGGAGAAAGAAGTACATGGGGGAGAAAGAGAGGCACAAGGGGGAGAAAGAGAGGCACAAGGGGGAGAAAGAGAGGCACAAGGGGGAGAAAGAGAGGCACAAGGGGGAGAAAGAGAGGCACAAGGGGGAGAAAGAAGTACATGGGGGAGAAAGAGAGGCACCTGGGGGAGAAAGAGAGGCACCTGGGGGAGAAAGAAGCACATGGGGGAGAAAGAAGCACATGGGGGAGAAAGAGAGGCACAAGGGGGAGAAAGAAGAAGTACATGGGGGAGAAAGAAGAAGTACATGGGGGAGAAAGAAGTACATATGGGGGAGAAAGAGAGGCACAAGGGGGAGAAAGAGAGGCACAAGGGGGAGAAAGAGAGGCACAAGGGGGAGAAAGAAGTACATGGGGGAGAAAGAGAGGCACCTGGGGTAGAAAGAGAGGCACAAGGGGGAGAAAGAGGGGCACCTGGGGTAGAAAGAGAGGCACCTGGGGTAGAAAGAGAGGCACCTGGGGTAGAAAGAGAGGCACCTGGGGGAGAAAGAAGAGCCACATGGGGGAGAAAGAAGAGCCACATGGGGGAGAAAGAAGAGCCACATGGGGGAGAAAGAAGTACAAGGGGGAGAAAGAAGTACATGGGGGAGAAAGAAGTACATGGGGGAGAAAGAGAGGCACAAGGGGGAGAAAGAGAGGCACAAGGGGGAGAAAGAGAGGCACAAGGGGGAGAAAGAGAGGCACAAGGGGGAGAAAGAGAGGCACAAGGGGGAGAAAGAGAGGCACCTGGGGGAGAAAGAGAGGCACCTGGGGAGAAAGAAGCACATGGGGGAGAAAGAAGCACATGGGGGAGAAAGAGAGGCACAAGGGGGAGAAAGAAGAAGTACATGGGGGAGAAAGAAGAAGTACATGGGGGAGAAAGAAGTACATATGGGGGAGAAAGAGAGGCACAAGGGGGAGAAAGAGAGGCACAAGGGGGAGAAAGAGAGGCACAAGGGGGAGAAAGAAGTACATGGGGGAGAAAGAGAGGCACCTGGGGTAGAAAGAGAGGCACAAGGGGGAGAAAGAGGGGCACCTGGGGTAGAAAGAGAGGCACCTGGGGTAGAAAGAGAGGCACCTGGGGGAGAAAGAAGAGCCACATGGGGGAGAAAGAAGCACAAGGGGGAGAAAGAGAGGCACAATGGGGAGAAAGAAGTACATGGGGGAGAAAGAAGTACATGGGGGAGAAAGAAGTACAAGGGAGAGAAAGAAGTACAAGGGGGAGAAAGAAGTACAAGGGAGAGAAAGAAGTACATGGGGGAGAAAGAGAGGCACAAGGGGGAGATAGAAGTACATGGGGGAGAAAGAAGTACATGGGGGAGAAAGAGAGGCACAAGGGGGAGATAGAAGTACATGGGGGAGAAAGAAGTACAGGGGGGAGAAAGAGACACATGGGGGAGAAAGAGAGGCACAAGGGGGAGAAAGAGAGGCACAAGGGGGAGAAAGAAGTACATGGGGGAGAAAGAGAGGCACCTGGGGTAGAAAGAGAGGCACAAGGGGGAGAAAGAGAGGCACAAGGGGGAGAAAGAGAGGCACAAGGGGGAGAAAGAGAGGCACAAGGGGGAGAAAGAGAGGCACAAGGGGGAGAAAGAGAGGCACCTGGGGGAGAAAGAGAGGCACCTGGGGGAGAAAGAAGCACATGGGGGAGAAAGAAGCACATGGGGGAGAAAGAGAGGCACAAGGGGGAGAAAGAAGAAGTACATGGGGGAGAAAGAAGAAGTACATGGGGGAGAAAGAAGTACATATGGGGGAGAAAGAGAGGCACAAGGGGGAGAAAGAGAGGCACAAGGGGGAGAAAGAGAGGCACAAGGGGGAGAAAGAAGTACATGGGGGAGAAAGAGAGGCACCTGGGGTAGAAAGAGAGGCACAAGGGGGAGAAAGAGGGGCACCTGGGGTAGAAAGAGAGGCACCTGGGGGAGAAAGAGAGGCACCTGGGGGAGAAAGAAGAGCCACATGGGGGAGAAAGAAGCACAAGGGGGAGAAAGAGAGGCACAATGGGGAGAAAGAAGTACATGGGGGAGAAAGAAGTACATGGGGGAGAAAGAAGTACAAGGGAGAGAAAGAAGTACAAGGGGGAGAAAGAAGTACAAGGGAGAGAAAGAAGTACATGGGGGAGAAAGAGAGGCACAAGGGGGAGATAGAAGTACATGGGGGAGAAAGAAGTACATGGGGGAGAAAGAGAGGCACAAGGGGGAGATAGAAGTACATGGGGGAGAAAGAAGTACAGGGGGGAGAAAGAGACACATGGGGGAGAAAGAGAGGCACAAGGGGGAGAAAGAGAGGCACAAGGGGGAGAAAGAAGTACATGGGGGAGAAAGAGAGGCACCTGGGGTAGAAAGAGAGGCACATGGGGGAGAAAGAGAGGCACATGGGGTAGAAAGAGAGGCACAAGGGGGAGAAAGAAGAGCCACATGGGGGAGAAAGAAGCACATGGGGGAGAAAGAAGTACAAGGGGGAGAAAGAGAGGCACAAGGGGGAGAAAGAGAGGCACAAGGGGGAGAAAGAGGCACAAGGGGGAGAAAGAGAGGCACAAGGGGGAGAAAGAGAGGCACCTGGGGGAGAAAGAGAGGCACATGGGGGAGAAAGAAGTACAAGGGGGAGAAAGAGAGGCACAAGGGGGAGAAAGAAGAAGTACATGGGGGAGAAAGAGAGGCACAAGGGGGAGAAAGAAGTACATATGGGGGAGAAAGAGAGGCACAAGGGGGAGAAAGAAGAAGTACATGGGGGAGAAAGAGAGGTGCAAGGGGGAGAAAGAAGAACCTGATATGGGTGGAGTTAAAGGCGGGGACATGGGTGGGGCTAGGAGTGGAAACTGGTGGCGAGTAACTTTTCAGGCCTGGCTAGTAGCTCAGGACTTGAAATTTTGAGCCCTGATTCTGGCATCAGCAGATGGCAAAGTAGTGTAAAAATAATCTGAATGAATTGTTTTCTCTGTCCTGCAGTATCTACATAATGAGAAAAAGATCCTGCATGGAGATATCAAATCCTCTAATGTGGTTATTAAAGGTGACTTTGAATCCATCAAAATCTGTGATGTAGGAGTGTCTCTGCCCTTGGATGAAAACATGACCAGTAAGTAGAATGAACCACTGGTTTTTATTTAGGCGATGAAATATCGAGGCAGAAACCATATAACATGTGACCATTTACTGATTCTTTGTCTCATACCTACCAGTACGTGCGGTAAAGCTAAATTTGCCAAGAGCAGACATGTTTAAAAAGAAAATATATAGGTGAATCTGAAATTGAATGATAAAGCTTTAAACATTTGGATTGGTAAGCTGCATTACGGAGTGCCAAAACACAATGGAGTCTATGTATCAATGTGTCTCTAATTTTAAAATGGGTAAAAATGTAACTGTGAATACATCTGTATGTTTTGTTTTTGTTTTTTGTATTTTTTTTTTCTATAAACAAAATATGGAAAGTAAATGAACAATTAACGAATCATGCAAGAGCTTAAAACGCTACTCTTATGAAATAGTGAGACATAGCAACATTTATGTTTAAAAACAAAAAACTCCAGAAGTAGTGAAGCTGGAGCAATCTCATTGGCAAGAGAGCGCTCTGACTCACATGCTGGATTCCTCCATCAGAGGAGGAGTTGATAACTGGGAGCAACTGGGGAGGTGAAGATTAACAGGCTGCGTGGCAGAGTGGTGCCACAGCCTGTCCTGAACTGGACTCACTGGCTTGTTTTTAAAAGGTAAAATCTCGGGCTATACTTCATTACATTAAAAAAAAAAAAACGCAAGATTAACTCGATTGCAACATTAAGATGAAAAACGATATAAGTCTTATCTCTCAGACCTTTATGGTTTAAGAGATATTCACAAGCAAAGTATCCCCCCCCCCTGTTCAGCCAGATCAGAAGGGAGGTGCCCAGGTAGACTGCAGAGAGGGACAATCTTCAATTAAGATAAGGGAAAAAGCTGAAAAACTTGTCAAGGGGGGGAAGGGCTTTCATTGTTCTGATAGGAAGAAGATTGTCCCCTTCTGTTATCTGTCTGGTCTATGGACTGGATTCCACATCTGAGAAGAGATGGCTTACACTAGGTAAAAGGGGCGGGAGGGGAAACTTTGCTTGTGAATATCTCTCAAACCATAAAGGTTTGAGACATAAGACTTATATCATTCTTCATATTTTTTTAATGCCTATAAAATAAAGTTAAAACGAAGTATTACTATCCCTTTAATAGAGGTGATATTTCCCCTTTAATTGTGTGTGCACAAGTAATTCTATTCATGCATTGAGATTAGTACCCACTGCTCTTCTATTCAGGCTGATATCTTACCTTGGACCCATTAAAGGGATAGTAATACTTTAAATAAACTTTAATCAGTCTTGTAGCCCTTAAAAATGCAGATTCAATGAGCCCTGCGGCATCTCTCAAATCTTTATGGTTTGAGAGATATCCACTTTCAAAGTTCCCGCTCCCCTGACGTTAGAGTTCTAGCTGACTGCAGGGGAATCCAGTCCTGGGACCGGCGGAGGCTCTTCAGCAGAGCCGAGATCGCGTTATGGAAGAAGAAATGGTCTTCTACGTGTCCTTGGTTTGCAAGCACACATAGAAGACCATTTAAGTGAAGGATTTCTGTTTCTATAACGCAATCTCAGCTCTGCTGCAGAGCCTCCGCCGGTCCCAGGACTGGATTCCCCTGCTGTCAGCTAGAATGCTGATGTCAGGGGAGTGCGAACTTTGAAAGTGGATATCTCTCAAACCATAAAAATTTGAGAGATCCCACAAGGCTCATTGAATTTGTATTTTTAAGGGTTACAAGACTGATTAAAGTTTATTTAAAGTATTTCTATCCCTTTAACAGACAATAAAACCATATTCCTTCAGACACACCTATCAGTAGTGCTACAGTGATGGGAAGTACCTCACACAGTGTGTATGAAAGACTGCATTTTAGGCCTTTGAAAACAAGAGAACTTTAGCATGAAGTAGAATGTATTTAAGGGCATATAACCTCAGATCATTTTCCTTTTACCCTTTGAGTGCCAGAAGGGTGGGAAACACGTTGCGGAGCAGTACTTTGTAACCCATCTGGCCCTCAACAGGGTAAAAGTGGATTTTCATTTGCCTCCTGTGGTTTAACTGACTTTGCCCCAGAATTCCTTCACACATTCTCTCTATATGCTTGTCAGTGTGATGGAGACTTCCCCAGCAGTAGTGTGATTTTTAATTGGTCCTGGTGCAGTTGGTTTGTTCCCAGAATCGTTCCACTTTTAACCCTGTGAGTGCCAGAGGGGTGGTACGCCACTCATTGCTCTACAATGCATGGCGTAGCGCTTTGGCACTCAAAGGGTTAATTTATGAATAATAGCGAGGCTATAAGGCACATTAAGAAGGATCAAAGATCAATGTCTGAGTCAATACTGCATCCTTTCTTACACAAATAATACTCTAAAGGCTATAAAATGTGTATATAATTGGTGGCAGGCTAAGGATAGTATAAGCTGGTCATATCTTGGCTGGAGAGCCACAGGTCACTAGATTTAGTAGGGGCCTATGTATGAAGACAGACAAAAATGGAGCAATTACGGGGCAAAATAAACTGGCTATTACGATCAATAGCATTGCGTGTTGATTTAACCCTTTTGAGGACCATTGCTCTGGTCCTTAATGGGTTGAATACAGGACGTATCCAACACATGGGGAAGACCAATACCTACAGTTATGTAATTTGTCCAGGGGTAGTCAAACTTTTGCGTGTTTTTGTTGCTTTTAAGTGAAAAGATGTTAAAGGGTAACATTCACCTCTCACAAATGTTTTACCATAGGTTTAGTAATAAAGTAGTATAAGGAAAGTTGTGTTTTTGTTTTTTCTCTTCGTGTACGTACCTTAAAAGATATATAATCTTCAAGCTGTGTCAGCATAATGTAGCACTGAATCTCAAACACAGCTTTTCTTGACTTCCTAATTCTCCTCCCAGCTGCCTCAGGGAGTGCGTCCTTGCTTCCCTTCGGTGTGCTGTGAATGGCTTCTATCGTTACATCAAGCTCCGGTTAGCATTATACTGAGGTTGCAACAGTCTTATGCATTGGCCAGAGAGCTCTGTAGCTTACATGCAGAAATTCTCCGTCATTGGAGACAGCTGGATCGAGGGAGGGGAGCAGAGGAAGAGTGACAGACTGCGGCCCGGAAGGAAGGCACAGGGTCATCGTTAAATCTTTAATTTCGGCCAAACAATTAATTAAAAAAAAAAAAGCATTGTATGCCAGTTAGTCGCTATATAAACTTACTATTTAGACAAACTTGTATAGGTGTGATAGATCCCCTTTAAAGAAACAAAACCTTAAGGTTTCGGAATGTACTTCACATTCCCCAAACTTGAATATTATTGAAAACTAGCAATGTGGGACGGCGTTGCCCGTCATGTTATGACCATTGGGCGCACGTGTGTGAAATGCAGACACACTGATAAACACAGACATAAGCAACACACAGGCAGACACATACCATACATCCCCAGTGTTCCTCTTTAGGAGGGACAGTCCCTCTTTGAGGGCCAAATCCCTCTGTCCCTCTTTCCCACCCTGTTGTCCCTCTTTTTAGGAGGCCAGACTGTGTGCAGGGCCGGCTCCACCTATAGGCGAGGTAGGTGCCGGCCTAGGGCGCACACGTACTGGGGGCGCGGGCATGCAGCGGAGAAGAGCTGCGCCCACACACACCACGCCAGGAAGCACAACACAATCAGGTCTGTGTTGCTACAGCGCTCCCTTATTGGGTCGGATCTTTAGTAATGCAGAGCGCGCTGGGATTCATGATCTCCCGCCGCGCTCTGCATTACTGAAGAGAAGACTGCGTGGGAGCTACAGGTATGTGATGGGGGGCAAGTTGGAGCTGAGAGGGCATAGTGGAGCTGAGGGGGCAAGTTGGAGCGGATGTGGGGCAAAGTGGAGATGATGGGGGCAAGTTGGAGCGGATGAGGGTCAAAGTGGAGCTGAGGGGGGGCAAGTTGGAGCTGAGGGGGGGCAAAGTGGAGCCGAGGGGGGGCAAAGTGGAGCTGGTGGGGTAAGTTGGAGCGGATGGGGGGGCAAGTTGGAGCGGATGGTGGCAAGTTGGAGCTGCTGGGGGGCATAGTGGAGCTGATAGGGGAAAGTTGGAGCTGAGAGGGCATAGTGGAGCTGGTGGGGGCAAGTTGGAGCGGATGGGGGGCAAGGTGGAGCGGATGGGGGGCAAGGTGGAGCTGATGGGGGTAAGTTGGAGAGGATGGGGGTCAAAGTGGAGCTGATGGGGGCAAGTTGGAGCTGAGGGGGCAAGTTGGAGCTGAGGGGGCAAAGTGAAGCTGAAGAGGGGGCAAAGTGAAGCTGGTGGGGGCATGTTAGAGCAGATGGGGGCAAAGTGGAGCTGATGGGGGCAAGTTGGAGCGGATGGGGGGCAAGGTGGAGCTGATGGTGGCAAGTTGGAGCTTATGGTGGCAAGTTGGAGCTGATGGGGGCATAGTGGAGCTGGTGGGGGCAAGTTGGAGCGGATGGGGGGCAAGGTGGAACTGATGGGGTAAGTTGGAGAGGATGGGGGTCAAAGTAGAGCTGAGGGGGCAAGTTGGAGCTGAGGGGGCAAAATGGAGCTGAATAGGGGGCAAAATGGAGCTGGTGGGGGCACGTTAGAGCAGATGGGGGGCATAGTGGAGCTGATGGGGGGCATAGTGGAGCTGATGGGGGGCAAGTTGGAGCTGAGGTGGCAAGTTGGAGTTGATGGGGGACAAAGTGGAGCTGATAGGGGCAAAGTGGAGCTGGTGGGCCAAAGTGAAGCTGATAAGGGGCAAGTTGGAGCTGGTGGTGGGCATCTCTTACAGGCATCTCCAGACCAGGGGCAGAGTGGCTCAGGGGGCAGAGAGAGGATAATCATGAAAAGGGGTTGGGTATAAGTAGGCAGGGTATAAAGGGGTGGGGCACAAGGGGTGGAGCGAAATGGGCAGCAAAATTAGGTTTTGCCTAGGGTGGAAAATATCCTTGAACCAGCCCTGACTGTGTGGTGTGTATTACTTTGCTCTACAGCAATAAAGCAATAAACTTCAGTATATGTGTTTATACATTAGTCTGTGCAAATAAAATACTTTGGTCTTGCACTAAATCATGTATTCAGTTACATAAATAACCAGTAATAGGTCATGAAATAACCAAAAAATTCTTACTAATGCCCCGCCCACCAGCCACGCCCCCAAGAATATCACCTAAAACTAAAGTGCTCCTCTTTGGCCATGTGAAATGTTGGGAGGTCTGCACATACACACAGTGAGCGGCAGAAACATGCAAAAGACATGTACACACAGACACACTGGAGATGCACACATGGACACACATATGTAACAGAGATGTACACACGCAACACATATGAGCAGAAACACATGCGCTCGTGAGTTGTGCACCCCTCTGGCACTCAAATGGTTAAGGTATAGAGAGGCATGTGAGAGTTAAAAAGCAGTGGGAAGTGTATTCATACCTGTGAACATTGACTTGTGTAGTCCCTAGAGGGGACTGATGTGGTGCTGATGTGGAGAGACAAATGGGGCAATCTGGGTTAGAAGTGGGCGGGGCTTAATTGTGAGTAGGGGGCGGGGCTTAACATAAATGTGGAAAAGTGTTAGTAATAGGCTGGGGAAGGAGGAGAAGTGGGAGGGAAATGCAAGTTTACAGTGTGAGGGGTTTGAACACACTCCCTGAGGGGTAAAACCTTATACACAACCCTGTGGCAGTCAGTGGGTTAAGTGTGTACCTGATGGCTATCTGTCCTGTGTCTTGCATGACAAATGATGACAGTGAAGAAATAATTCAGCAATGAGGGCCTACCTTAACCCTTTGAGTGCCATTTTGTTCCTCAGTGGCTGTAGTACAGGTCCTGCTGAGGCCACTGGGAGTCAGGGTGAGTGACTGTGTGTCAGCCATATTTATTTCTGGCTGTGTGTGTGTGGTGGTGCTGTGTGAGTGGGGCATGTGTGTGTAACACCCAGGAACTTTAACTTGTGGAGTCCCTCATGTGGTGTTGATGTGGAGAGAGCAATGGGGCAATTTGGGTTAAAGGGGGCGGGGCTTAATCGCGAGTGGGGGCGGGGCTTAACATAAATGTGTAAAAGTGTTAGTAATAGGCTGGGGAAGGAGGAGAAGTGGGAGGGAAATGCAAGTTTACAGTGTGAGGGGTTTGAACACACTCCCTGAGGGGTAAAAGTTGATACAGGACCCTGTGGCAGTCAGTGAGTTAAGTGTGTACCTGATGGCTGTCTGTCCTGTGTCTTGCATGGGAAATGATGACAGTGAAGAAATAATTGAGCAATGAGGGCCTACCTTAACCCTTTGAGTGCCATTTTGTTCCTCTGGTGCTGCACTACAGGTCCTGCTGAGGCCACTGGGAGTCAGGGTGAGTGACTGTGTGTGTGTGTGTGTGTGTCAGCCATATTTATTTCTGGCTTTGTGTGTGTATGTGGTGCTGTGTGTGTGAGTGGGGGCATGTCTGTTTGGTGCTGTGTGAGTGGGGCATATGTGTCTGTGTGTGTTTGTGTGGTGCTGTGTGAGTGGGGCATGTGTGTTTGTCTGTGGTGTAGGAGCAAGTGGCGGCCATATTGTTTTTTTCTGACTTTGATAGTGGTGGGCGGGCTGCATAGTGGGGGCGGGCCAACTCCCTGCATGATTGAATCACCCAATAGGAGTAGTACCTCCTGCTTTCTGCCTCCCCTGGGTGTGTTTTGGCAGGCACAAAGTCTTCTTTTATATATATAGATCTGTGGGTAGATCTAAAACATGCGGTGCATGCAAGACAGACTAACAGTATTTCTGAAGTAGACACATTCTGCAAGGAAGAGTGAGAAAAAATTCCTAAAGCAAGAAGAGAAATACTGTTAGCTGGGTGCAACAAATGTTTGAAAGCTGTAATTTCTGCCAAATGGGATGTTACTAAGTACTGACAGGGTGCCCAAACTTTTGCAGATTCCACATTTCCGGTTTTATTGCTTTCAATCTGTTAAATCTAAGATGACAACTTTAAGTTTATTCGCTGCAGGGGTTGTGTTAACTTCTTTTCACTTAGCAATCAACAAAACATGTTATTTGGCCAGGTGTACCCAGACTTTTGCAGATAATTGTATAAAAACAAATCAACTGTACCACAGAGAATAGAGAACTGTTTTTAAAGGGACACTGATGTCCACTAAACATTTTTTCTTGTTTTGTAGACTGAAAAAAAAAATATATTATGTTGCACACATCCCATAAAGGTTTGAGAGAGAATTGCAGTGCAAGTCCCTTCCCCCCCCCCCCTTCTCCTGATGTCAGCGCTCTACTGACAGCAGTAGATTCCAGTCCTGGGACCAGCCGGCGGCTCTGCAGCAGAGCTGAGATAGCAATATTGAAAAATAATTACTTCATTGGAATGATCTACAAAGTGTGCCTGGTGTGCAAGCACACTTTGTAGACCGTCCCAATAAAGTAATTATTTTCCAATATCGCTATTGCAGCTCTGCTGAAGAGCCTCTTCGTTCCGTCCGACACGGTTCTCCTTTTGTCAGCTTTACTGCTGACATCAGGAGAGGGGAACTTTGGACGCGGTTATCTCTCAAACCGTAAAGGTTTGAGATGGGATTTGTGCAACATAATTTCTTTTTTATCTACAAAACAAGAAAAAATGTTTAGTGGACATTACTGTTCCTTTAATACAAACACTAGTTTTAACCCGTTGAAAGCTAGATATCTCCAGCACATGGGTTTGCAATGTGTTGAAGACCCCTCTAGCATTCAAGGGGTTAAAAACCTAATGTAACCCCTTAACAACCAGCCGTTATGGACCAAGGAGCTTTTTTTTTTTTTTTTTTTTTTTTGTCAGCTAAATGGAATCTGGGGTCCCTGTGCGGCTACCCCCTGAATTCCATGACATGCCAGAACAGTCATGGGTCCTTATTACATGGGTCCTTAAGGGATTCAGTCAAAAATGTTGTCTTCGTACATATACCCATGTGTGGTGCTTCAGAAAGACATGCAATTAAGTGCAGATGACACCATGTACATTCTATCCTGTCTTCTAGTGAGCGATCCCAATGCTTATTACATTGGCACAGAGTCGTGGAAACCAAAAGAAGCTATAGAGGAAGACGGGATCATAACGGACAAGTCCGATATCTATGCTTTTGGTCTGACTCTGTGGGAGATGATGACCCTGTCCATACCCCATCTAAATCTGCCACCCGAGGATGAAGGTTTGCAGCAAATAAATTGAACTTGCACATTACAAACAGAAACAAATTGGAATCAAACATTACAATACACAACACTAAACTATATTATAATACTTTACATGGTCTCTAAAGGAGGAGACTCCATTAGAATGGAGGCCTTCACTGACAAAGATGCAATGAGCCTTATGTGTAAAGGCAAAATGGTGAAATTCTGGGGAAAACCAACTGCATAATGTACAAATGAAAATTCCCATATATTTAAGAGGGACTTTTAACCCCCTTGATTTCTTAAAAGTTCGCAAATACATTGCTTTGCAAAGTATTGGAGACCCCTGTAGCATTCTAGGAGTTGAAAACACCATTAAAATCAGTGGGAAGTTTTATTTATCCCCTGAGTTGCAGTTGGTGTTCCCCAGAATTGCTCCAGTTCCGCTTAGTACATCAGCCTCACGGTCTGTAGTCTTGTATATCCTTTCAGCATGGAATGGTTGCTATTTTGCACTGGATTTAACACCTGAAGACTACATTCTTAGAGGGATATGAGAGTGCAGGTTCTTCGGATCTCTCTATCGCATTTGTCAATAATTAGCTCAGTCGTTGTGTCTGCAACGCCTGTGCAAAATTAGTGATATCCCAAAAACATGCACCATCTTGGCCCTCTGGGAACGCAGTGTGAGACCCCTGCCTTAGGTGCTAGATATGTTGTATTGTGTCCTGCGATTTCGTTAGCATCCATGTGGGTAATATTAACAAATAGTGTGTAATTTACTTTTCTTCTGTGTCCTATCCCCGGCTATGATAACTGGTGTCGTCTCCGCCCATCAGCTGGGGTAGGACCAATCAGCTGTATAGCTATAAGGGAGCCCTTTCACCAGAACCATCAGTCTCTTCGGTCCTACAAAACTAGGTGTAGGGCTCATGCCCTACACCTAGTATGATATGTTGTGGATTAACAGTTTATTTTCTTTATTTACCTGGCCACAGTTCAGTGCCGCAGAACCAGGAAAGATGTACAGATTCCCTGAAGTGCTCCCCCGTTCACCTATATAGAGCACAATTGGCAAGGGGAAGTTTTCATCCAGCATTCCTGCACGCCGAAGCCAGAACCTCTGCAGGAACCTGAAGTTCGTCGGATGACATCATCGTGTGTCGGAGGACCCTGCGTGCCACAGTGAGGCGCATCAGCCTGAACAAAACGAATGGCTATCACAGGAGAAAGGTAAGTGGAATTGTTTTATCCTAATTTTCCACAGGAAAGGGAGGATCATAAGGGACTATTTATTCTACCTAATTTTGCCTTCCCTCATTATGTATCCTTGTTAGGCAGGGGTAGGGAGTGTAGCATTGAAGTTTTAAATATTTATATTAAAGTACTTGATTTTATATTATTACGTCTGCCCCTGCTAAGCAGCATTCCAACAAGGACAAATCCCCTTCTGAGGTATCTGGCAAGAAGGAAAAAGTAGTTTCTAAACCTATATCATGTATTTCCTATGATAAGAAAGTGTCTGTTTCTGAAAATTCCAAATTATGTCAGGATTGTCTCAAAAAAGCTGCAGAACAAGACATGCCTATGCAATTCCAATACTTTTTAGTCTGGATGAAGTTGTCCATGCAGGACACCTTTTCACCCATGCAAGAGGCGGCAGTTCCCAGAAAATGCCCTTGCCTAGAAGACCCTAGGGAAGGTCCATCATCCAGATTAGAATGTACGGAAGATGGCGACAGTATACAGGATATTCTATCTGAATACTCCTCTAATGAGGAAGGGGAAATCCCTGATGATTCAGGATCTTTTAATTTGGATCACATAGACACCCTGCTAAAGAATATGCAAAAAACATTGGGCCTTACTAAGACCCAACAGGAATTGGGGGTCCTAGATACGGCTTTCATGAGAAATAAGAAAACACCCCCTGTGTTCCCAGTACACCGTACTGTCACTGATCTTATTAAATCTGAGTGGGAGAAAGGCGACAAAAGAATTGGACTCCGTAAAAGATTTTGTAAAATGTATGCATTTAACGAAGAAGTCATTAAGTCATGGTATTCTCCTCCCAAAATTGATTCAGCAATAGCGCATTTGGCCAGAAAGACTATTATCTGGATGGATGATGGCTCATTCTTAAAAGACGTAATGGACAGGAAAATTGAGTCAGCATTAAAGAAGCAATTCTCCATCATTGTAGATCTGCTACAGCATTGGCCTGTTACTTGTACCATTAGGATATGGTTAAATGAGTTGGAGGAGCAATTTGACTCATCTGTCTCTTGTTTCAAACTCATTAAGGAAGTCGCTGAGATCAAGGAAGCAGTTAGCTTTTCTTGTGATGCTTCATTAGATATCAGATTAGAGGCCAGATCGTCAGCATTATCGATTACTGCTAGGCGTGCATATTATGGCTCAGGTCTTGGGGAGCAGATGCATCTTCCAAGAACAAGCTGGTAGCTCTTCCTTTTACCGGACAAATGCTTTTTGGACAACACCTGGAGGAAATAATCAAGAAAGTCACGGGGGGGGAAAGCTCTTTTCTCCCACAAGAGAAGAAATCGAGATCTCCTCCTTCAAGGTCTAGTGGCTTTAGATCAAAGAGGTATAATTTCGTGACGCCAAAAGATACCAGTCTGGAAGATATGACCAAAGAAGTCAGTCATCCTCCCAACCATCCAGAGGAGGTTTCAAAAAAAGATTCATCCCAAAGGTTCAATTTTAAGGAAGACCCACAGTGAAAAGGAGCGGGCCCTGTCTCCAATCCCAGTGGGGTTCGACTGTTTTTTTTCCTTCATTGCTGGCCATCGGATCCAATCCCAGGCCGATGGGTACAGCATATATTGGAGACAGGGTACCCTCTGGAAATGGATCCCATGCCACACAGGAAATTTTTGGGAAATTCAGGTACTCCTTGGAATCCCCACAAGATGAGGGAACTCAGGATAGCAGTAGAAGACATGTTGTCAAAGAAAGTTATAGAACCTGTTCCACTGTGCCAGGAGAGATTGGGAATTTATTCCATTTTATTCTTGACTCCCAAGGTTTCAGGGGGTTACAGGGCAATATTAGACCTAAAGTTCCTGAATTCTTTCATCAAGAACAGTCACTTCAAGATGCAATCAGTGTCTTCAGTTCTAAGAGTAATCCCAGAGAATGCATTTATGACAGCAGTGGACCTGAAGGATGCCTATAATCATATTCTTTTAAAAGTCTCACACAGAAAATTTCTAAGGTTCCAACTAGGAGATCTCCATTACCAGTTCAGGGTTCTACCATTCAGGTTATCAGCAGCACCGAGGGTCTTTACCAACATTCTGGCAGTAACCCTGCAGACTCTCAGGTTGAGGGAGATTTCAGTAATCCCCTACCTGGACGATCTACTGATCATCGCTGGATCCCAGACCACAGGCCCTGGACCATACGTTCCAGACCTTAAATCATCTACAGGAACAGGGATGGATGATAAACTATCAAAAAAGCTAACTGGAACCATCTCCGAAAATTACCTTCCTGGGCATGGTCATAGATTCCTCAGTGGAAATGGTATTCCTGACAGAAGACAGGATTTCAAGAATCCGGTCGGCAGTAAGGAATTTAAAAAAATAAATGACACTAACATCTCAGGACTATATGAGGCTCTTAGGAGTGCTAAATTCTTCAACCCAGATTATTCCTTGGGCAAGGTTCCATCTGAGATGCCTACAAAATGTCTCTCAGCAGATGGAACAGAGAGGTCAAGAGAAAAGCCCAGAGAATTCCATTACCCCTGCACATAAGAAAAAGTATCTCTCTTGGTGGATGAACAAGAAAAATCTAAAGGGCATTCCTCTCTAGGAACCAACCTGGGAGATAGTAACTACAGACGCCAGTCCCACAGGCTGGGGAGCCACGTGCAGGAATCACTCAGCACAGGGCTATAATCACCAGTAGAAGCAAGAATGCACATCAATGTGCTAGAATTAAAGGCTGTGAAAAACTGTCTCATAAAATTCAAGCCTCAAATAAACCAAAAATCAGTACTAGTCCAATCGGACAATACAGCAGCAGTCCTGTACATAAAGAACCAAGGGGGAACCAGAAGCAAGAATCTGCAAAGAGAAGTAGAGAAGATATTCTTTTGGGCCAAAAGAAATCTAAAATCCATCATGGCTCTTCACATCGCAAGGAGAATAAATCAACAGGCGGATTTCCTGAGCAGAACACATCTGGATCAAGGAGAATGGTCACTGAATCAAGAAGTTTTCAACTGGATCACAAGCAAGTGGGGCATGTCAGTCATAGATGTGATGGCAACCAACCAGAACAAGAAGTGCAACAAGTTATTTTCCAGATGGCACGATCCAGCAGCCCTAGGACAAAATGCTCTGGCCTGGACTTGGTCATTCACCCTAGCTTATGTGTTCCCACCAATACACTTGATCCATCAGTTACTGAAGAAAATTATCATAGACAAAGCTGAAGTGATTCTGGCCGCTCCATCCTGGCCAAGGAGGACTTGGTTTGCCTCCCTTATCAAGCTATCCACGAAACAGCCTATAACCCTCCCGGTCTCTCAGAACCTACTATACCAAGGACTCCTGCTCCATCCAAATCCAGCCTTCTTCAAAATGAAGGCCTGAGGTTAAGCGGCAGATGCTTTTACAGGGAGGGGTATCTGTTCCAGTAGCCAATACTATTACAGTGGGCTGGAAAGCATCTACCTCAGCAGTATACTGCAGAGTATGGAACATGTTCAGAAACTGGTGTAAACAGAGGAACCTAAAATTGGCAGACATTAATTCAGCAAGGATTTTAGATTTTCTCCGTAAGGGGTTTGAATCAGGATTAAAACCATCATCTATCAAAGTTCAACTGTCGGCTCTCTCAGCGTTATTGTGTAGACAATTTACTGATGATCTCTTAGTTAGGAAATACATCAGAGCAATTGAGAAAGCCAGACCTCGTATTAAGAACATTGTGCCCCCATGGGACCTTTAATCTTGTTTTAGAAGTATTGACTAGTTCTTCTTCAGTGTTTGAGCCTTTGGATTCAATTCCCATCAAAGCTCTAACTTACAAAACTATTTTCCTCACTGCCATAACCTCCGCTAAGAGGGTATCTGAGTTACAGGCTTTGTCCTGGGAATCTCCCTATCTTATTTTAAATCAGGACAAGGTAGTTCTTAGGTTCAAACCTTTCTTTAAATCTAAAGTAGTTTCTGAGTTCCATTTGAACCAGGAAATAATTCTCCCTTCATTTTGTCACAATCCTAAAAATGACAAAGAACAGACATTTCACAACCTAGATTTGGTAAGGTGTATTTCCTGCTATCTGGATAGGAAAAAGAGTTCAGGAAGACTGACTCATTATTTGTTCATTTTTTTTGGTAAATTCAAAGGCACCTCATCTTCAAAATCTTCTACAGCTAGGTGGATAGCGCAGTGTATTAAGCTTGCCTTCTTAGGAGCCAAAGTGTCTCCCCCTCTCAAAATTAAGGCTCACTCAACCAGATCTATGGCTTCCTCCTGGGCATATAAAGAGCTAGCTTCATCAGAAGAGAGATGCAAAGCAGCAACTTGGTCTTCAATGACCACCTTTACCAAGCACTATAAGATCGATGTCCATGCTTCTGCAGATGCCAAATTTGGGAGACAAGTTCTTCAGGCGATCATCCCTGACTGATCTGGTTGGAAATTCTTATTTCATTTGGGGATCCTTTTTCACATTTGTAATGTTTTTGTTCTTTGGTATTCGTATCCCACCCATTTATATTGGGTCTCTGCTTTGGTATATCCCATTATCATAGCTGGGGATAGGACACAGAAGAAAATTTAGAAATTTACGTACCGATATTTCCCTTTCTTCTGTGTCCTTCCACGGCTCACCCTACCCTTAACCTATTGTGTTTTATTTTCTAGCTTGGTCAAAAGAGACTGATGGTGCTGGTGAAAGGGCTTCCTTATATTGATACATTTGATTGGTCCTACCCCAGCTGATGGGCGGAGACAACGCCCGTTATCATAGCAGTGGAAAGACACAGAAGAAAGTGAAATATTGGTAAGTAAATTTCTAATTTTTCCCCTTCTCTCTCTATTATACAGACTCTTTTGAGGAAGATGACTTTGATGAAGATGCATATTATGAAGCTTTGGGGACAAGACCCCCACTTAATATGGAAGAACTGGACGCTTCATACCAGAAGGTCATTGAATTGTTCTACGTGTGTACAAGTGAAGACCCAAAGGAGCGTCCTTCTGCTGCTCAAATTGTTGAGGCTTTAGAAGCAGAAGAGAAAAAATAAGTATTGATCACACTTTGTTATTCCTCTTAAGGACTAGCGAGGCGTGCAGTGCGTTGCTCTTCTATGCACTGCACACCCCTCTGATCCTTTAAAGGGTTCAACTACATTTTGAAAAAAAATGGTTTGAAAAGTTATTTTAGATAGCACAAAATTTTTTTTATAGGTTTTTCCAGTTACCAGTGATTTGGGAAAGAACCCCATTACTGTCTAATTAAAGGATCAGTAAATCTTCATCACAAGACATAATGTCAGCCTTTTCCTGTTGGGTAAAGCAAAGGTATTCTACTTCTTGGAGACGAGCTATTCAAATGTTATAACATTTCAAACTGTTAGAGTGATGGAGCTGTTACTTTCGCATACACAACTGTATCCAGAGGCTCTCCTATTGTATAACTGTCTAGACACCCACTGGCACTGTTGGTAGCAACTTAACTTTTTACGGACGGGTGGGGAGTGAACAATTCACTGCGCTCACCTCTGATCGTTAAAGGGTTTATGTTAAAGAAAAAAAAAACCTGTTTGAACTGTAATAATGTTTTAATCAAGTAATTCCCACTGGGAGTAAGCTTGTTTTGCTCATGAGGAAAAACTTACAGCATCTGAGTTTTCACGCTACTACTCCTACAATAGCAAGTAATTATTAACATGGCAGAGCACGTTATTTAACCCTTCGAGTGCCAGAGGGGTACACAAAGCATTGCAATGCTTTACGTATGTACCCCTCTGGCACTCAGAGTTAAGTATTGCTGAAAAGAAATGTCAAAGTATAAGTGTTAAGTGCATAACGTAATATGGCAGAAAAACATACTGTCATCTTGCACCAGGTGTCAAAATTGGAAGGGATAGAAACGCTTAGTATTATCTCGAAATGTACATCTTTATAAACATTTAAATATGTTTTTGAAGCTGTAATTTGCTACAGCCATAAAATCCTAATTTCTCTGTGGATTTTGCTTTTGTTGAAGAGAGTCATCGCTGAATGACACATTCATGGAGACGGACATGAGTTGCTGACATGGTAATCCTAGCCCTTTAAGGAAGAGAGGGGAGTGCAATGTGTGATCCTTAAGGGGTTAACACTTTGAGTGCCACAGAGTACACAACGCATTGCGTTGCGTACCCCTCTGGCACTCAAAGGGTTAAACAGACTCATTCACTATGTCTGTGTCGGTTTTGGGGGGGAAGTGGTAGTAACTGAAGTTCTCTCTTGAATAAAAGCACATTCTTAGGGGGCATTAGGATTTTCTGGCCATGATAAAGGAGGCATTCGTTCTTTTTGGGAACTGCCAAAAGGGGTGCAGTTCTGAGGCAGATCTCCTACCCGTTTATATAGGATGCTAGAGAGGTCCGATTGCTTTACAATGCGTTGGAGACCTTTTTATTATACTAATGGCTAAAAGCCCAGTTTAAATCACTTAATTTGTTTAATATTTTGGTGGACTTTGTACCAGAATTGTTCTCCCTTTTTTTTTTCTCTTCCTTTTTCATCATAGATAAGCCACTCTGATTCTTATTATAGACCCCTGTTTGCCCAAGCATGCCCCTTTATGCCATGTTTGCGCAGTAGAGATGGCCGATCACTCTTGTGTTTACTTGAGGAGAAGGACCTGAAATTCACAGTGATGCTCCTTCTGCAGCTGATAAAGTTACAGGTCTAAAACTTAGTGATAGTAATGTCTTAATTATATAATATATAATGGTAGACCATAAAATAAGAAATCCATCAATGCCATCATTCCTATCTCTCAAACCTTTATAGTTTGAGAGAGAGAGCGTTCTAAAGTTCCCCCTCCCTTCTCCTGACGTCGGCTGACAGCAGGAGTTCCTGGACCAACAGGCGGCTCTTCAGTAGAGCCACAATAGTGCGATTAAAAAAAAAAAAAAAACTTAATTGGAACGGTCTACAAAGTGTGCTTGGTTTGCAAGCACACTTTTTAGCCCGTTCCAAAGAAGTAGTTCTTTTTAAATCGCGCTATTGCGGCTCTACTGAAGAGCCTCCTCAAGTCATCCGACTCAAATCTCCTGCTCTCAGCTTTACAGCAGACATCAGGAAAAGGGGAGGGAGGGGGGAACTTTAGAACGCTCTCTCTCTCAAACTATAAAGGTTTGAGAGATAGGAATGATGACAGATGGATTTCTTATTTTATGGTCTACAATATTGCTTTTTATATAATTAAGACATTACTGTCCCTTTAAAAATAAAAAAATTACTTTTTCTTTTAGAAAAGAAAAAGTAACTTCTAAACATTGCTGCTACTTTAAGGAATTATAGTTCTAGTAGTATGTGCCTTTAAATGTATTTAACAGAAGTACTTGCCCAGGAAGGAGTCCTTCATACATCAGTGAGGCCTGTTTAGTTGTTTCCGCAACGTCCTTTATTTGCAGAGCAACATTTTAGGTCTGTTTAGTTTTTCCATCAGACAATATTCAACTTTCAGTCTGAATGAGTTAACCATAGAGAGACCTACCCATGAACCTAAAGGGGACACTAAAACGTTCAAATAGTAATATGTCCCTGTTCACTTATAGACTGCAGCAGAGTTCAGATACAAAAAATACTGTAAATGAATGTAACGTGATTGAGTGTATGAAAGAAATTAATTTGGCAAGTCCTTCTGTTAAACACATTAACCCCTTCAGGACCAGCAGCTTATTTCAGGCTGAGTGTCCAAGTTAAAAGGAATGTACAAAGATTAATAAAACTCTCACCCTTTATGCTGTTGGTATCAGCTGTGCAACATAACGGCATAAAGGAAATGTGTGGACGATGTGCAGAATTGTCCAAATAATCCTCTGGCTGGTTAGGGATGATGGGTTAGAATGCATCTGGTGGAAAGACATGCCCAAAGCTGAAGGACAATATTTGGTTAACTAGTCATTTCAGGATGAGTTTATAATCTTGGTCTTTGCTCTTTTGTCTTATTGTGCATCAGACAGCTGTGGGAAAGCATTAATCCGTCTGTGTACCGTCACCTTTTGTGTTGTTTATATTCATGTTTTTATAAATGTTTTTCCATTAATTATTAAAACATTGGTTAAACCATTTGAATTTGTGACATTATTTATTCAAAGGAAGTTGCATTTGCTGATCTGTTTTACCGGATTTAGAATTGCTAGCCAAACCTTGGCCCTGTATCATTACAGTTGAAGTGAGTGTGCTATGTTACTTGATGAATAAGGCCCTGTATCCTTAAAGTTGAAGTGAGTGTGCTATGTACTTGGTGAAGGTCACAGTGAGAAGATGTTTGTGAGTAAAGGAATAATTTAGATTACAGCAGTGGATACTGCAGTACATTTGAAGAAACAGGTTGGCAGACAGAGGGTTAAGTGACACATGCAGTGATAGATAATGTAATGGTGATGTGGGAGTAAAATGGCGAGATTGGGACTATGGATGAATGGCAAGGGGATAGGTGAGTGGGAGTGACAAGGGAGGAGGAGATTAGAGATTGAGGAGAAGAGGGACAGTGAAGTGTTACAGTGAAGTAATGGGTGAGGGGGAGAAATGACTATGCATAGACAGTAAAGTAGACATGAAATACAGGGCTGTAGGGTTACTGCATTATACAGACCTAGTGTAGCAGTTGGTTGGAGTGAAGCACTTTAACTCTGAGAGTGAGAGAGGTACGCAACACATTGCTGTGTAATGAGTTGTATAGTCCTCTGGCAGTGAAAGGGTTAAGTGACACATGTTGGGCGCTTATACACTATGTGGGACAGTGTTGGCCGTCATGTTATGACCGTTGGGCGCACATGTGTGAAATGTAGACACACTGATAAACACAGATATATGCAACACACAGGCAGACACATACACACAGTGAGCGGCAGAGACATGCAAAAGACATGCACACACACACACCGGAGATGCACACAAATATGTAACAGAGATGTGCACACACGCAACATATATGCGCAGAAACACGTGTACATGAGTTGTGCACCCCTCTGGCACTCAAATGGTTAAGGTATAGAGAGGCATGTTAGAGTTAAAGGGATAGTAATACTTCGTTTTAACTTTATTTTATTTTGTAGGCATTAAAAAAACATGAAGAATGATATAAGTCTTATCTCTCAAACCTTTATGGTTTAAGAGATATTCACAAGCAAAGTGTCCCCCTCCCGCCCCTTTTACTGATGTAACACTTTTCAGCCAGGGCAGAAGGGAGGTGCCCAGGTAGATTGCAGAGAGGGACAATCTTCAATTAAGATAACGGAAAAACCTGAAAAGCTTGTCAAGGGGGGCAGGGATTTCATTGTTTTCATAGGAATAAGAGTGTCCCCTTCTGTTATCTGTCCAGTCTATGGACTGCATTCCACATCTGAGAAGAGATTGTTTACAGTAGGTAAAAGGGGCGGGAGGGGGAAACTTTGCTTGGGAATATCTCATAAACCATAAAGGTTTGAGAGATAAGACATATCATTCTTCATGTTTTTTTAATGCCTACAAAATAAAATAAAGTTAAAACGAACTATTACTATCCCTTTAAATAGCAGGGGGAAGTGTATTCATACCTGGGAACATTGACTTGTGGAGTGCCTGGAGGGAAGTCATGTGGTGCTGATGTGGAAAGACAAATGGGGCAATCTGGGTTAAAAGTGGGCGGGGCTTAATCGTGAGTAGGGGGCAGGGATTAAGAGAAATGTGGAAAAGTGTTAGTAATAGGCTGGGGAAGGAGGCGATGTGGGAGGGAAATGCAAGTTTACAGTGTGAGGGGTTTGAACACACTCCCTGACGGTTAAAACTTGATACACAACCCTGTGGCAGTCAGTGGGTTAAGTGTGTGCCTGATGGCTGGATGTCCTGTGTCTTGAATGGCAAATGATGACAGTGAAGAAATAATTCAGCAATGAGGGCCTACCTTAACCCTTTGAGTGCCATTTTGTTCTCCTGGTGCTGTAGCACCCTTCAGTGGCTGTACTACAGGCCCTGCTGAGGCCACTGGGAGTCAGGGTGAGTGACTGTGTGTGTGTGTCTCAGCCATATTTGTTTCTGGCTTTGTGTGTGTTTGGTAATGTGTGAGTGGGGCATGTGTGTGTAATACCTGGGATCTTTTACTTGTGGAGTCCCTCATGTGGAGAGAGCAATGGGACAATTTGGGTTAAAAGTGGGTGGGGCTTAATTGTGAGTAGGGGCGGGGCTTAAGAGAAATGTGGAAAAGTGTTAGTAATAGGCTGGGGAAGGAGGAAAAGAGGGAGTGAAATGCAAGTTTACAGTGTGAGGGGTTTGAACACACTCCCTGAGGGCTAAAACTTGATACACAACCCAGTGACAGTCAGTGGGTTGTGTGCACCTGATTGCTGTCTGTCCTCTGTGTTGTATGGCAAATGATGACAGTGAAGAAATAATTGAGCAATGAGGACCTACCTTAACCCTTTGAGTGCCATTTTGTTCCTCCGTGGCTGTAGTACAGGTCCTGCTGAGGCCACTGGGAGTCAGGGTGAGTGACTGTGTGTCAGCCATATTTCTTTCTAGCTTTTGTGTGTGTGTGTGTGAGTGGGGCATGTGTGTGTGTTTGGTGCTGTGTGAGTGGGGCATGTGTGTGTGTTTGGTGCTGTGTGAGTGGGGCATGTGTGTGTGTTTGGTGCTGTGTGAGTGGGGCATGTGTGTGTGTGTGTTTGGTGCTGTGTGTGTGTGAGTGGGGCGCGTGTGTGTGTGGGGCGTGTGTGTGAGTGGGGCGCGTGTGTGTGTGTTTGGTGCTGTGTGAGTGGGGTGTGTGTGTTTGGTGCTGTGTGAGTGGGGTGTGTGTGTGTGTGTGTTTGGTGCTGTGTGAGTGGGGTGTGTGTGTGTCTGGTGCTGTGTGAGTGGGGCGTGTGTGTTTGTGGTGTAGGAGCAAGTGGCAGCCATTTTGTTTTTTTGTGACTGCTAGTGGGGGGCGGGCCAACTCCCTGTATGATTTTCACACCAATAGCAGTGGCCTTCGGCCACTGCAATTGGTGTGAACATCACGCCCCTATTGAATCACCCAATGGGAGCAGTAACCCCTCCTTATTGCCGCCCCTGGGTGTGTGTGTCTCCTGAGGAGACATAAATTATGTTATGAGCCTTTCTCTTATATATATATATATATATATATATATATATATATATATATATATATATATATATATATATATATATATATATATATATATATATATACACTAGCAACGTGGGACGGCGTTGCCCGTCATGTTATGACCATTGGGCGCACGTGTGTGAAATGCAGACACACTGATAAACACAGACATATGCAACATACAGGCAGGTACATACCATACATCCCAAGTGTCCCTCTTTAGGAGGGACAGTCCCTCTTTGAGGGCCAAATCCCTCTGTCCCTCTTTCCCACCCTGTTGTCCCTCTTTTTAGGAGGTCAGACTGTGTGCAGGGCCGGCTCCACCTATAGGCAAGGTAGGCGCCAGCCTGGGGCGCAAATGTACTGGGGGTGCGGGCATGCAGCGGAGAAGAGCTGCGCCCGCACACACCACGCAGGGAACCACAACACAGTCAGGTCTGTGTTGCTACAGCGCTCCGTCATTGGGTCGGATGTTTAGTAATGCAGAGCGCGCTGGGAGTCATGATCTCCCGCCGCGCTCTGCATTACTGAAGAGAAGACTGCGCGGGAGCTACAGGTATGTGATGGGGGGCAAGTTGGAGCTGAGGGGGCATAGTGGAGCTGAGGGCGCAAGTTGGAGCGGATGTGGGGCAAAGTGGAGATGATGGGCGCAAGTTGGAGCGGATGTGGGGCAAAGTGGAGATGATGGGGGCAAGTTGGAGCTGTTAGGGGAAAGCTGGAGCTGAGGGGGCATAGTGGAGCTGGTGGGGGCAAGTTGGAGCTGATGGGGGCAAAGTGGAGCTGAGGGTGGGCAAGTTGGAGCTGAGGGGGGCAAAGTGGAGCTGAAGGGGGGGCAAAGTGGAGCGGATGGGGGGCAAGTTGGAGCGGATGGGGGGCATAGTGGAGCTGGTGGGGGCAAGTTGGAGCGGATGGGGGGCAAGTTAGAGCGGATGGGGGCAAAGTGGAGCTGATGGGGGTAAGTTGGAGAGGATGGGGGTCAGAGTGGAGCTGATGGGGTCAGAGTGGAGCTGATGGGGGCAAAGTGGAGCTGAGGGGGCACGTTAGAGCAGATGGGGGGCAAAGTGGAGCTGGTGGGGGCACGTTAGAGCGGATGGGGGGCAAAGTGGAGCTGATGGGGGCAAGTTGGAGTGGATGGGGGGCAAGTTGGATCTGATGGTGGCAAAGTGGAGCTGGTGGGCCAAAGTGGAGCTGATAAGGGGCAAGTTGGAGCTGGTGGGGGGCATCTCTTACAGGCATCTCCAGACCAGGGGCAGAGTGGCTCAGGGGGCAGAGAGAGGATAATCATGAAAAGAGGTGGGGTATAAGTAGGCAGGGTATAAAGGGGTGGGACACAAGGGGCGGAGCGAAATGGGCGGCAAAATTAGGTTTTGCCTAGGGTGGCAAAAATCCTTGCACCAGCCCTGACTGTGTGGCGTGTATTACTTTGCTCTACAGCAATAAAGCAATAAACGTCAGTACATGTGCTTATACATTAGTCTGTGCAAAGAAAATACTTTAGTCTCGCACTAAATAATTTATTCAGTTACATAAATAGTCAGTAATAGGTCATGAAATAACCTAAAAATTCTGACGAATGCCCCGCCCACCAGCCACACCCCCAACAATATCACCTAAAACTACAGTGTCCCTCTTTGGCCATGTGAAATGTTGGGAGGTATGCACATACACACAGCGAGCGGCAGAAACATGCAAAAGACACGCACACACACAGACTCACTGGAGATGGACACACATATGTAACAGAGATGTACACACACAACATATATGAGCAGAAACACATGCACTCATGAGTTGTGCACCCCTCTGGCAGTCAAAGTGTTAAGATATAGAGAGGCATGTGAGAGTTAAATAGCAGTGGGAAATGTATTCATACCTGGGAAAACGGACTTGTGGAGTCCCTAGAGGGGACTGATGTGGTGCTGATGTGGAGAGACAAATGGGGCAATGTGGTTTAAAAGTGGGCGGGGCTTAATCACGAGTAGGGGGCGGGGCTTAAGAGAAATGTGTAAAAGTGTTAGTAATAGTCTGGGGAAGGAGGAGAAGTGGGAGGGAAATGCAAGTTTACAGTGTGAGGGGTTTGAACACATTCCCTGAGGGGGTAAAACTTGATCAACAAACCCTGTGGCAGTCAGTGGGTTAAGTGTGTACCTGATGGCTGTCTGTCCTGTGTCTTGCATGGCAAATGATGACAGTGAAGAAATAATTCAGCAGAGGGCCTACCTTAACCCTTTGAGTGCCATTTTGTTCCCCTGGTGCTGCACTACAGGTCCTGCTGAGGCCACTGGTAGTCAGGGTGAGTGACTGTGTGTGTGTGTGTGTGTGTCAGCCATATTTATTTCTGGCTTTGTGTGTGTATGTGGTGCTGTGTGTGTAAGTGGGAGCATGTCTGTTTGGTGCTGTGTGAGTGGGGCATGTGTGTTTGTCTGTGGTGTAGGAGCAAATGGCAGCCATATTGTTTTTTTCTGACTTTGATAGTGGTGGGCGGGCTGCATAGTGGGAGCGGGCCAACTCCCTGCATGATTGAATCACCCAATGGGAACAGTAACTCCTCCTTAATACCACCCCTGGGTGTGTTTGCCAGGCACACAGAAGTCTTCTTTTATATATATAGATAGATGTATATGTATATATATATATATATAATGATTTTTTTTTTTATGCAAAAGATCTGGAGATAGCATTTTATTAAGATCCTGCACAGGATTGCTTCCACACAACTAGTGCAGGTACAGAAAACTACCTTAAAGCCATGCATTTTTGGAGTTACAGGGCCCTTATCAGAAGGCACGTATTGTAGTTTCCAAGTTGGAGATTTTCAGAGACTGGATTACTTTTAATCCAAAAACAAACTCTTGGAAGTATATAATTTTGATAATTCCATGTTCAGAGAATTGTCATTTCAGTTTCTGCCCCATGACTGGGGTGTTTCGTTTTCTCTCTACTTCAGATACCATCTGTTTAGGTAGCTAGATTTCTTTTATGTAACATGGTACCCTGATGGCATTTTTCCCAATTCAGATATTCTGATATGTTTAAAAACCAGGGACTTTCCTACCGTCAGCCAGAGAAAAATGTCCCCATTAGTATGAATTGGCATACTGTATGGGCGCAAAGGGCACTAAACTGTACCCATCAGAAGCTAAAGCTTTTAGTGACTTAAGTTTTGTGAAGTCTATAAATGTGACGCACATACCAGTAACCAGGTGGGGGATTAAAGGTGCATATAGATTTTTTTTTTTTTTGGTCACAATTTTTGCATCTTGGGACAACTACAGTTTAGTATTTTAGCTGCTAGCACGGACTTTTATACAGTAAATCCTGGCTCACATTTTCTACCCACTCTCCCGTGGAGGGCAAGGACATTAGTAGTAGCCAGCCACACACTGTGTCCCCTTCCTCTGTTCTCTGATTGGCTTGAGGAAGGGGTTACGTCTTGTGCAAGCATAACCCCCTACTTCTACAGTGATTCGCTATGAGGAGGGGTTACTCCTGGACATGCCCTGTTCCCCTGTGTACCCTCATCTTCCAGTTAAAGGGAGTGTGGCAAAAAATTTTGAGCTGGTATTGCGCATATGAAAAACAATCCTGGTTCATTTTTCCCACACAGTAGGCTGAGCAATGTATTTTTCTAACTTTTACAGTGGAGGACCAAGGCAACACACAGCTGGACCTCTGCCATCCAGGGAAGTGTTCATGGATGGGGGTGGAGGTGTCCCGGGTACATCTATTAAATGTAATATACATTATTCCCTCTGTTACCAGAGTGTCTGACATTTAGTGCATGGTGAACTCATAGTAATGGAGCAGTTAGGGAGGGTGTTTGTGTGAGTGTGTGTAAAGGAGGGGAGGTGCTTTGGAACACTACTTGACATGGGCTTCAGGCAGGGAAATGGGAGAAAGGCATTCCCTCCCATGCCTGCCTGAATTTAGCGTAGAGAAAAAAGGTGATCTAGATGGCTGTTTACCATCAGCACTGCGCCTGAGTGCAGACAGATGCTGATAATTGCATCTTTCAGTAACACGGCCAGGAGCAGATATGTTTGAAGAAAAAGAGATGCCATCACCTGCATGCAAATCCACCGAAAAAAATGCTTAGTAATGTAGTAGAGGCTGAAAAATTATTTGTGTCCAAGTTCAGCCTTTGCTGTATCACCTTTGTTGATCCAGAGGAAGGCATAAAATATACTGATTTCCAATTAAAGGGTTAGCAATGGCTTTTTAAATAAAATCAAATATTGTAGATATTACAAAAATAAACTGATGCAAACCTTTATAGCTTGAGAGATATGCGATGATAAAGTCCCCCCTCCCCTTTCAAGGTGTGCTTTTAACCCTTTGAGTGCCAGAGGGAGACGGAACGCATTGCTTTGCAATGCGTTTCGTCCCCCTCTGGCACTCAAAGGGTTAAACCAGGAGCACTGTGTAGACTACTCCAATGAAGTATTTTTTTTAATTGCGCTATTTTCAGTCCCGTGATCTCCTTCTGTCAGCTTTACGTCGAATGTCTGTGAAAGGGGAGGGAGTGGGGAACTTTATAATCGCGTATCTCTCAAACTATAAAGGTTTGAGAGACGGGACTTGCATCAGTTTATTTTTCTAATATCTACAATATTAGATTTTCTCTGTTGTCCAATACAGGTTATTGATAACTTTGGGTAGGCGATCAGCCCCTTTAATAGGCAGGAACAATTCTGAGAAGTGACTGCTGGGTGGAGCCTACCTCCTCTCCTGAGCTTGCAGCTAGCCAATCACCAACCAGTAAGATTTGTTCCTTAGTCAAGACACAAGGCAACGCTTTGCAATGCGTTTCGTCCCCCTCTGGCACTCAAAGGGTTAAACCAGGAGCACTGTGTAGACTACTCCAATGAAGTATTTTTTTTAATTGCGCTATTTTCAGTCCCGTGATCTCCTTCTGTCAGCTTTACGTTGAATGTCTGTGAAAGGGGAGGGAGTAGGGAACTTTATAATCGCGTATCTCTCAAACTATAAAGGTTTGAGAGACGGGACTTGCATCAGTTTATTTTTCTAATATCTACAATATTAGATTTTCTCTGTTGTCCAATACAGGTTATTGATAACTTTGGGTAGGCGATCAGCCCCTTTAATAGGCAGGAACAATTCTGAGAAGTGACTGCTGGGTGGAGCCTACCTCCTCTCCTGAGCTTGCAGCTAGCCAATCACCAACCAGTAAGATTTGTTCCTTAGTCAAGACACAAGGCAAGAGAACAGTTATGCTGTAGTTTTAGCTTTTTATTATTTTTCTGTTAGATATGGGATACCACCATTAGGCGGATTACCATCACTGACAATTCCAGTCACCCAAATGTGGACAGCTCAGTTTACCAGGCGCTTTTGTGGACCTAAGCCCTGGGTGGAAAATCTTGGCTGCAAGTTCTTTCCCCAGGAGTTGCCCACTGAAGCTTCTTCTTGATATATGGTAATCTGAAGACCTGCTGAAAAAGGTGAGCACCCTTTGAGTGCTGTGGTCCACATGTCCCATGCTTCCCCTCCGCACAGGGGTCTCTATTGGAGTCCCTATTACATACTCATTGGGTTTATCTGTAGGTCTATGAGGTGTTTGGAGCAAGTTTCTGTGGTAACTTAACCCTTTTGCTGCTGGTTAGTACCATTTGGTGGTGATGGGGGGTTAGGGTACTTTCCCTGTTGGGTTCAGTGTTTGAGTGGTTTTACATTTGGTACTCACCTCGCTAACTTTGTTCCGCGCCCTTAAGGTGCGCGTTTACCGCATAGACGCCATTGCTCCAATCTCTTCTATGGGACATATATCTGCAACCGCTCCACTTAGCGTGGTCAGAGACGGCTCATGTTGTTGGTTTTCCCTTGCTCTGTCATCCGGTCAATGTTCTGGGGATGTTCGCGCGTTAGATTGATTGGCTCCTGTCACGGCAGCCATTTTCTGTAGTTGCAGATAGACTATCCTACGCAGGGCTTGGACTCTCCTTCTCTCCTCAGCAGCTTAACCTTTTGCCTACTCTAAGTCTTAAGTTAGTGTTTCTGGGGTGCATGAATTATCAAACGCTTTATTGTGGGTATTTTGACTGTGTGAATGTCTACTCCATTAGACCTTGGTGCTAAGACTAAGGATACTGGGGTGTCTGTGTCACCCATTGCTCCTCACGTCAGTCAGGGTTACCTAGAGAATACTCAGGTCATATTTGCCCAGCATGCACTGCTGCCCCTGAATCCCCTGCTGGGGCCTCCAGCCATGCACTACAGCCAATATGGATGGAAGAGTTTAAGGCTACTACTAGGGACCTCCAGTCCACCTTACAGGGGGTCTTCAATTCGTTACAGACCCCCGCCCCTATCAGATCTTCTCTGCCTAAACCGCTGGCTGTACCTAATGTGTCAGATTCCACTGAGGAGAATTATTGTTGGACTCTGATGATGACTGTTCAGCTGTTCCTTCATTTCAGTTTTTTGGAGACCCCTTCGAGGCGGACCCCATTCCCTCAGCTGAGGGCTTGATCAGGGCTGTGTTGTCCACCCTGAACATTCCCTTGGTGCAGGAGGCGTCTTCTGACCCCTTTGATGTTTTCCAGGAGCCTGCTTTCCCCCTAATCCTACCTTTAGCCGCTTGGTGTCGGAGGAGTGACAAGAAGCTTGAGACTTCTCTCAAGGCTATTTTTGCAACAGCGGGCTCTGCTCTTTGCCCTACCTTTGCTGCTGCTGCATGGGTTAATAGGGCTGTGGCTGTTTGGACTGAACAGCTCAATTCTGCTGTCCGTCAGGGAGCCCCTACTTCTTACTCGCTAACATTGCTGAGGCTCAGCATTATGTCTCTGCCACCCTGTTTGATGCTGGGCGTATGGTAGCCAGGGCATCTACCATGTCTATGGTAGCCAGAAGGGCTCTATGGCTTAAGATCTGGTCGGGTGATACGGCCTCTAAGAAGGCTCTGCTGTCTGCCCTTTCAGGGTTCTTTCCTGTTTGGGCCTGAACTCAAGGATCTCATCAGCGAGGCCACTGGAGGGAAAAGTTCTCACCTGCCAGTGGTCCTGAGTAAGAGGGCACCTGTTAAAAGGAACTGGCTTTATCTTTCCTTTCAGGCAGATTTGCGCCAGACGGTCCCTCAGCCTCCGCGCTCCTCATCCAAGCCTAAGCAGCAATGGAGATCCAAGGCTTCCAAACCTCCTCCTGCATGACTCGCCAAACCCAGGTCCTCACCCACGGGTAGGTGGCCTCTTACACCACTACCTTTTAACTTGGAAGACCTCTGCGGTGGACCCATGGGTTTTACAAGTGGTGGCCTCGGGATACAGGATTCCCTTCACATCTCTTCCTCCTCCAAGGACCTTTGTTTCTCGTTCTTCCTTGGGAGCAGAGAAGAGATGCCGTTTCGAGGAAGCTATCCAGGCCATTCTGGACGAGGCGGCCCTGGAACCAGTTCCGTCTCAGGAGAGGGGCTTGGGATTCTATTCCAACCTTTTTGTAGTTTCCGAGAAAGATGGAGGCTGTCGCCCCATTTTGGATCTGAAGGATCTCAACTCCTTTGTGGTTAGGTCCCAATACCTCCAGGAGTCTCTGCACACAGTGAATTGCGGCAATGTCTCCTGGGGAGTTTCTGGCCTCTCTGGATCTTCAGGATGCCTATCTACACATCACCATTCATCCAAAGAGTCAGCAGTATCTCAGCTTTGCCTGCGACCGAGGGCACTTCCAGTTCTCTGCCCTCCCCTTTGGCCTGACCACGGCCCCTCAAGTCTTCAACACAGTCCCAGGAGCTTTGATATCCATCCTACATCAGAACAGCATCAGGGTGACTCCATATATGGACAACCTCCTTCTGAAGGCCTCATCTCCGGCACTCCTTCACCAGCAGGTGCAGGACTGCATACATGCTCTCTCTCATCACGGGTGGATAATCAACTTGGACAAGTCAGACCTTGTTCCTTCTCAGAAGATGGTCTTTCTGGGTCTCCTCTTCGACACTCAGAGGGGGATGGTGTTTCTGAAAGATGAAGTGGCTCATTAGATAGCACTAAAGGTCCAAGCTGTCCTCTCTCAGGATCCTGTTCCAGCCAAGAAGTTGTTCTTGGTGGGGAACTTCATTTCCACCATAGAAGCAGTTCCGTTTCCCATGGTTCACACCAGGGAACTTCAAAGGCTTCTAATCCTGGCCTGCTAGGGCCATCCAGATCTCCTGGACAGATCCCTGTCTCTCACTCTTCAAGTGGGGCAGAGTCTCTCGTGGTGGCTCAACCTGAATAATCTCCTGAAAGGTCGACCCTTCCTGGTACCTTTCTAGACCACAGTGACAATGGATGCCAGCCTCTCCGGGTGGGGAGCGGTGTTGGGGCACTTGAGTGTTCAGGGCAAGTAGTCTCAGGAGGAATCTCTCCTCCCCATCAATGTCTTGGAGCTTCATGCCCCCATCACTGGAAGCGACAACTGGCAGATTGCCCGGTAAGGGTGCAGTGGGACAACACCACAGCAATAGCCTACATCAACAAGCAAGGCAGCACAAGAAGTCTCACAGCTTGGCTAGAGGTCAAGGCTATTTTGTCTTGGGCAGAGGAGCATGTCCCTGCCACTTCCACAGTTCATATTCCTGGCGTAGACAGCGTTCTGGCAGACTTCCTTAGTCGACACACAGTGGAGTGTGGGGGCTGCATCCAGCGGTGGGGTCTTCCATGCATAGACCTGATGGCAACCAGACACAACCGGAAGATTCCAACATTCTGCTCTCGGTGGGCAGATCCCATGCCTCTGACAGTGGGAGCCTTGTCTATCCCGTGGATGTTTCCTCTGGCTTACATCTTCCCTCCTGTTCCCGTGTTGAACAGAGTTCTTCAGAAGCAGAGACTGGAGCGCTGTCCAGTCATTCTGATTGCTCCGTACTGGCCCTGACAGGCATGGTTTCTGGAGCTTCTGGGCCTCTCAGTGGCAGAACCTCTTCAACTTCCCTCCCGTCCAGGCCTCCTTCTACAGGGTTACCTCTGGAAAGAAGACGTTCATCTTCTGGCTTTGATGGCATGGAGACTGAATCCTCACTTTTGAGAAAGAAAGGATTTTCTTCTGGTGTTGTGGCTACTATGATTAGTGCCTGCAAGCCTGTTTCTTCTAAGGCCTACCATCGAGTTTGGTCTACCTTCCTGGCTTGGTGTGCTGTCAAAGACCTATCTCAGGATTTTGACCTTCCTACAGTTCTTTCCTTCCTCCAGGATGGTGTGGAGAAAGGTCTGTCTGAGCTCTCAAGGTTCAGACTTCTGCGCTGTCTTTTTTCAGAGGAGTCTTGCCATCATTCCTGATGTCAAGGTTTTCTTCCAGGGTGTTGCTCATACCCGTCCGGTGTTTAAGTCCCCTGCTCCTCAGTGGGATCTTAACCTGGGAGTACTTCAGCGTCCTCCTTTTGAGTCCTTGGCTACCATTCCCATACGTAGGCTGATGTGGAAGATGGCCGCAGAGCTGCATGCCCTGTCTTGTAGACCACCCTTTTTGGTGCTTCACACCTCACAAGAGTTTCTCCCGAAGGTGGTATCTGGGTTCCACATCAATCAGGAGATTGTGGTTCCTTCCTTCTGTCCTAACCCTACTTCCGACAAAGAGAGGGATCTTCATCTGTTGGATGTTGTGCGTTGTCTCAAGTTCTTGAGGCAGTCCGACACTGTTTGTTATTCCTGAGGATCCTAGGGCAGGAAAGCCTGCTTCCAAGGTTACCATTGCTTATTGGATCAAGTCCACGATTCGTAAGGCTTACGAACTTCGGAAGAAGCCTGTTCCCTTCAGGGTCACGGCTCATTCTGTGAGGTCTATTGGGGCTACAAGAACCAGGCCTCAGTTGATTAGTTCTACAAGGCGGCCACTTGTGCACACCTTTTCTAAACACTGTGTGGATATCCTGGCATCGTCTGATGCCAGTTTTGGGAGAAAGATCCTGGACGCAGCCTTGCCTGTCTAGGATCTCCTTAGTCTCTCTGTACTGTCACTTTTGAGCCCTGTTGGCTTTAGTTGTGTGCTGTGTAACAGTTCATGGGGTTTGTTTTACCCCTGTTCAGTGTCTGTTGACACTTTGCGGTTAGTGTTGAGCTATCTATGATCTGTAGGTTCATTGGTGATCTGGTGACTTTGGGGGCCTGCGCTTGGTCCTTGCCTTTCTTCCCCCAGTAACCTGTATTAGACGACAGAGAAAATAGGATTTTAGTCTTACCTGTTAAATCCAGGTTACTGGTCTCCCACCCTGTCAAGGGACCATGCTTGGCGCTCCTGTGGCGGGGGGTCCTTTCAGGTTCATGCTCACAGGAGTCTTCCTCTACCTTCTTACTACCTAGTCAATAGTTAGTCTGAAAATCTTACTGGTTGGGGATTGGCTAGCTGAAAGCTAAGGAGAAGAGGTAGGCTCTACCCAGCAGTCACTTCTCAGAATTGTTCCTGCCTATTAAAGGAGCTGATCGCCTACCCAAAGTTACCAGTAACCTGTATGAACTAAGAGAAAAGGATTTAACAGGTAAGACTAAAATACCATTTTATTTAAATCAGATATTACTGTTACTTTAAGCCTCAAGTGGTTTAAAAAAAAAAATCCTTGCTGACTCTAAAAGGCAGTCTGTTTCCATGGATCAAAATCCTATCTGCATCAAAGTCAACAATGTTCAATGTTATTCTGAGCTAAAAGGTATTTGATGCTTTTTTTTAAAGCAGCTATGGTATCTGCAAACACCGCATCCCACTGCAGAGGATCAACAACCGTACTGTAAAAAAGCCCCTTTCCTTTATTCTTACTGGATGGTGTTTTTTTGCTCAGCTCTTTGAATAACTAGTCCAGCAAGTTGTTTTGGCCTCAAATATCTTGCATCATCTCTTAAATGTCTTTTCTTGAATTTAAACAAACCCAGTATGACTAGTCTCTCTTTATAACTAAATTTTACAATTCCCTATATCAGTTTTGTTGCACAAGTCCTTTGTGGTTTATATAGAAATAAAAGAACTGGTACAAAAACTGTACTCTGTATTCTAGATTAAGCCTTACCAGGGATTTATAAAAAAAGGTAGAGTTGTTCTTGTGGCTACTGGGGTATAGAGTCCTCCCCAAGAATGCAGGGCACTCCAAACAAACTCCTTGCCAACCCTGCCGTATACACCTCTCCCCCACCAGAGCTGGCTTAGTTTTATGAGTGACCTCAAAAGGTAACAGGGCCAATTTCCCCTGAAATGATTTTTTTTTTTTTTTTTTCTTACTGGCTATGTTCCTGCTCTTCACATTGAAAGGTGTCCACAGCATTGTTGGACCTGAAGTTACATTTTATCGAATACCTTCTTTCTCTCACATCACTGGGTGACGCCGGGACCATGGTGTTAAGTAGCATGCCTATAAGAGGCAGGGCACTCTAAGTGCAAAAACTACTCCCACTTCCTGGCTGCAATACCCTCCAAATACCTTCAGTGTTATTTAGAATGTCCCTCATTGAGGTCTAAGATAACTTCTCCTGAGAGAACTTTGTTAGCTCTTTTAGTATTTTACCTTTCTCCTTGTGCTTCTGAGGGCCCTCACTTGATGAGGAGAGTCCTCTTATTCAGCTCTTTGATATTTAGTTTCCTTCCTTTGGAATAGCTTACAATCTGAATCGGAGGCCCAGTCTCAGCCTTTGGCTGAGAAAGCAGCTTCATAGCAGGCGATTTTGTCATGGGATATACACAACTTTATTTACTTTTAGAATTTTTTTAACTCAATTTTAATTTAGATAATTTTTTTACTTGAATATTATTAATGTATTCTTTAATTACTTAATTTAATTTTCCTGTATAGTGCTGTATTGTTCACACAGAACACTATACAGTACTACTTGCATTAATTTTCTTCTCCCCAGTTGTATTTGGTGCTTTAAAGGGATAGTAATGTTTCAAAATAAAATCAGCACTGATTAATCTTCATAGTATTTGGGCCATGAAGAGTGTTATTTCAATACTGTCAGAATTGTAGTTCAAGAGCAATCGAATGAGAAAGTATCCCCTCCCACCCCTTTTACCTAGTGTAAACCACCTCCCCTCAGATGTGGAATCTGGTCCCAGGACCACCAGGTCACAGCAAGGGACAATCTTCTTGCTGTGAGCATAAGGAAACCCCTGCTTCCCTTGCCAGGTTTTTCCTTTTGATTACTGAAGATTGTCTCTCTCTGCAACTTGAACTGCAGCTCTGACAGTATTGAAATAACACTCTCCATGACTCAAATACTATGAAGACGAATTGGAGCTGCTTTTATTTTGAAACATTACTATCCCCCTTTAATGGGATTGTAATGTTTCATAATAAAAGCGGCTCCAATTAATCTTCATAGTATTTGGGCCATGGAGAATTATTTCAATTCGGTCAGAGTTGTAGTACAAGAGTAATTCAATGACAAATTATCCCCGTCCCGCCCCTTTTACTGATGTAACACTGATCAGCCAGAGCAGAAGGGAGGTGCCCAGGTAGACTGCAGAGAGGGACAATCTTCAATTAAGATAAGGGAAAAACCTGAAAAACTTGTCAAGGGGGGCAGGGCTTTCATTGTTCTTATAGGAAGAAGATTGTCCCCTGCTGTTATCTGTCTGGTCTATGGACTGCATTCCACATCTGAGAAGAGATGGCTTACACTAGGTAAAAGGGGCAGGAGGGGAAGCTTTGCTTGTTAATATCTCTCAAACCATAAAGGTTTGAGAGATCAGACTTATATCGTTCATGTTTTTTTAATGCCTACAAAATAAAATAAAGATAAAACGAAGTATTACTATCCCTTTAAGATCAGGTGGCTGTACTCATGATCTGAGGAAGACGAAAAGGTTGAAACATTGGCAATTGCATAGGAATAAACCTGGACATTTTATTGTAAGCTGTGCCCCATCTTCTGTTGGTTTAAAACACTGGTGCTAGGGCAACTGCATTTGGGAGCAACATAACAAGAACAGAGTTACAAAGGATAAGCTGTGCACAAGTTCTTAAATTGCATTTGCATGAAGGCCAGTTTGAGCACATCTTAGGGCCGCAAATGGCCCCACAGTCTTTGGTATGGAGGCTCCTATCCCAGGGTTTCAGAAAGCTTTCCAGTATTTTAGTCTTTGAAAATAAACCAGAATTACACAGTAATGTTTTCCAATTTCAAAACATTGCAAAACCTTTGCAAGCGTTTGAACTATGGCTCTGTGTCGCTACAGACCAGCAGGGTTTTCTTTTAACCCTTTGAGTGCCAGAGGGCATCACTGTGCTGGATACTCCTCTGGCGCACACATGGTTAAAAACACCAAGCAAGAATTTTACTAGTGAGTGTGTGTGTGTAAAAACCAGCATTTATAAACATTTCCATTAATCTTTTAATTCAACAAACATGACATTGTCATAACAAATTTGTCAGATGACACAAAACCAGGCTAGATGATGCAAGTTTACCAAAACCTACATACATCAACTACAGTTGAATCTGAAGTCAAACAGGGATTTTGTGGTACAGTGGTATTAAGAGACTGGGAAAGTGATTTGTATCTCTCGTTTGTCAACACAACAAACAGCAAACTAATTTAAACGTAATTAGTACTCAAAACAGTCTAACTTGTTCCTCCGCTCAGATTTAATATTTACAGACCTGTTATAATTAGAACTGATCTGAACCTTTGCCTGCTCGAGAGGTGCCGAGTGCAATGCAACAGACACCCCTTCTTGTAACATTATATTATAGATCCTTTTTTTGGGCCAGAGGAAAGTGCAATGGGTTGGCACTCAAAACGTTAAAGTGTTTTTAGTGGTTTTTTTTGTTTTTGTTTTTTTTTTTGTAAAAATATCCCAATAAAGAAAATGTGGTTCCAAAAACTCAGAAGTCCCTCTAGCGATGCTAAGAAATAAGAGACAATTAGACCTAGTAATTTCTCAAATCCCTTCCCATAGTGTAAACAGGGGAAGTCAGTCTGCACACCACCAACTGTTTTGGCCACAACATCTATCTCGTGTTGGCTGGTTGGGGACGACGGGAGTTTTGGTCTCCAGCAGCTGAAAGTCTACACATTGATTACCCCTGAACAACAACTGTGCTATCCCAAAAAAGAAAATAGCTAACACAGGACTGGATTCTATTGCAGGTCATAAGTAGTCATTGGATTAATATCACCGATTCCTACTGAATCTAAAGGAAAAATCTGCAGATAAAACCTGTGATCTAGTTATCACCTGCAATAAAATCCAATCCGTGGTTTGCAACATAAAATGCAGAGATGCTGCTACTACAGAGTGACACAGAACAACACACACATGCACAAAGTGTTAATTAACCATCATCTTAAACGTAAAATTAAATAGTTACATTCTGAACCATAATATTCTGAAATATACACTTCGGCCCCAGGGGGAAAGAAAACAACTAAAACAAAAAAACAACCCTGCCACAATCGCAAAATAAAGAGGATAACTCTGAACATCTGATTATAAGAAGCACCACTGACAAAGGATTAACCCTTCGAGAACCAGAGGAGAAACAAACACGTTTAAATGAGCTGGATATTCCTCTGGCTCTGAGTGTTAAAAGAGGCGTCCATCATCTATATAGTGCCCTACTGGCAGACTTTCAGTTGAAGCAAGGTCTGTATATAGTTTGAGCTGGAAGAGAGACCACACAGGCTCCTTTGTTGGTCCTGTGAGAATGAAGTCCAACAGCTCAGCTGTTGTCCTCAGTGATGCAGCTCCCCCACAGATCCTGTGTGTCTGGCCCTGTGATTCTCAGCACCAATCATCAGGTCACACCAATAGGTCATACTTTAAAGATATCCTTAGTGAAGCACAGACGGATCAGTCACAATGACAGCCACTAATTACTGACCCGTCAAACAGCAGGGATAATCTGAATACCTGTGCAGACGGTGTGCATTGAAGACTAATGCTAAAAGCCTAACACACAGGGGATATCCACAACCAAGTAAGTTTGTGGCACAGATCATGTACTTCCAGGCTGCATTCCAGCCACCAGGGGGCCAGGTTTCTCACCCACTGAATGGCAGTGAGTGGATTTTGGGGCTCCAATATGAGCAGACTTAGGAAAATGTGATAACTGACCTTTACTTATCATAATGGACTATTGCAGGGGTTTGCCAATCTAACCCCATGAACAAAGCTTTTGTAATTGGTTATCCACTTTAAAAGTGGTTTCTTTTCATGGAAAAAGAATAAACCATAAACTCCGCTATGAAAAGGTGAAGGGCATGCTGCTCTACCAACCCCCTGAACTACAACCATTTACTGTGGCAATCACCTCTGCAGAATCATCCAGTCGTTGGATGCAAGTCCAGTGACCAGTGAATACAGGTTGTAGCAGGGACAATATTCCTCCCTGTAACAGATCAGAGAATATAGAAATCACCAGTTGGGGGTCAAGAAGAAACTGGTCTCTAAACCAAACAGCCTTTATCCACCTATCTGTCCGACTACAACCTCCTATAATCCTCAGCCAGCTGAGGATAATGGGAGCAGTTGCCTAACAGCTGGACAGCCACAGGTTACCCATACCTGCTACACAATGCCAATACTGAACTTTATTCTCTCCAAACTCACTATACAGAGTAAAGGACAAAAATGGAGAACCTCTGTAGTTCTGAAAAGCAGCGGTAGTTGCAATTCTGTTTTATAAGCTGCAGTTCGTTAAAGAAACACCCAACAACCTCCACTTACCTTCATCTAGTCACCATGGCTCACTTCTGTGTGGATTGGTTCCCCAAAACTAACCTCTATTACTGGATCACAATATTTTTTTTGTTGGAAGACTCCAAATGCCTCACACGGACAGGAGTTTAGAGTCTTGTGTATAGAATCATGTTTGCCTCTGGACAGAAAATCCACTAGCAATTTCAGATTAATTTTCTCAAACCAATCCATGCAGAATGGCGGTAAAGATATTCTGTCCTAATTAAGGTAACTGGGGGTTATTAGAACACAATTACTTTAAAGAAACAAATTATAGTCCACAAAAAGCATTGATACATAAATAAAATGGACATTTATTGGTTAGCAAAAGATTGACCCCCTTGAAGACCAGAGAGGTGGGCTGCCCACCTCTCTGGTCCTCAAGGGGTTAACCCTGAGCGATAGAGGGGGCACGGAACGCATTGCAATGTGTTGCGTACCCCTTTGGCACCCAAAGGGTTAAACAACTCTTTCTGCCATACAACCTGTATTACTTGCATATGCAATGAAATTATCTACAAATCGGCAGATAGGCAGGAACCAGGAAAAGTGCAACGTAGTCTCAACTAGTAAAGTTTTACAATATGAACATGTGATATATACAGCGCACTGCACACTTTCTAACTGACAAAATTGTACACCAGGAAGTCTGGGACTTTGCAGTAGGTGCTTGCGAACAGCTTGCCATCCGGAGTCGGGTCCGAGAATGCGATCTCATCCGTAGTGAGGTAACTGCCGTACATAAAGGAGCTCCTGAAATAGAAAAATCAAAACGTGTGACCATCTTCACAGAGTACGCAACCCCTTTGGATGCCAAAGAGGTCGCTAAAACACAAAGTGAATGCATTTGAGACATTTCTAGCATCCGAGGGGTTCAGTTACACTAAGGCTGATGGTACCAAGGAAAGATGGTGCAAATGGACTACACATAATGAGGTCTCCAAAGCATCTTATATAATAATTCGCTAGTATGTTTGTCAGAAGCCGTCATGCTCAGTAGTGACTGCCCGAACGCACGGAATGCTGGGAGTTCTGTGTTGGGAGCATTCTGTGCTTTTGGGCAGTCTCTACAGTACATGACTGTGTTGGCAACAGGACACAGAGCACGACCGGCCTCTTAACCCTTTGCGTTGCGTACCCCTCTGGCACTCACTGCAAAGCAATGTGTTGCGTACCCCTCTGGCAAACAAAGGGTTAACATCACCCAGACCTTGGCCCATGTTCACGGGCTTTTACACTAGTAGTGTGTTGAAAGACCTACCATTCAAAGAGTTAACTGCTACATTTACATGAATGGGAATTTGTCCCCTATAGTGAAGTTGGTTTGAAACAGAACTGCACCCCTTTCTTAGTTCAGACTCACTGATATGTAAAAGGGTTACTGTCACCGAGAGCTAGACTGAGTATGTTAAAAGGAACAGTAAACCCATTTAACCCAAGCAAACTAAAACGTAGGCTATGTACCTCTGATTACCATTAACGTGCTCCAGTAACGCTGGTTTTGTGGCCTGGTAAAATATAAACCCCCTATCCTACAGTTCCCCATAACACTAAGCAGCAGGCTCCTCCACTTCCTGTCTGGGACTGGCCACCGGCACTATAGGAGATCAGACTCACGTCTCAAGCTTCCCATAGAGCCATTGTACTTGCCCAGCCATGTGACCAAGTATTAATCCCACAGCTACTGAAGCAGGTTCGTGGTAGGAAGGGGTACATAGCCTACACCAGCTGTTCTCAACCTTTCTAGTGTCGCGATCCTTTGATAAAATTTCCCAAGTTGTGGAGACCCCTAACAGTAAAATTATTTTCGTTGCGCCTTCAGCACTGTAATTTTGCTACTGCTATGAATCGAAATATAAATATCTGATGGTTTTAGTCGACCCCTGGCAAATCGTCATTCAACCCCTAAAGGGGTCCCGACCCACAGGTTGAGAACCACTGGACGACACTCTAGCGGATGTGTGTTATAGGGGGGAGAAAAAGAAACCAGGTAGGTTGTAATCGTCCACGCAGCTTTAACAGCTAGGAGGTCCAACAAATGAACACCCCCACATTAGTGAATAGTGCAGTGTTGCTCCTACAGTTGGGTGTGCAGTTCAGGGACCCGCTGCAGCTATTTTCAAAGAAGTAGGCAGGGGGAAATCACTGCCCCCGATTCGTTGCCCACCACCGATTCCCCCATCCCCCCGGGGCGTACAGAGAACCAGAAACAGATTTAACACACAAGTCTATTCCTGCTGAAAATGGTACCTCCACTGTGGAAGGAGCCTTGTGCAAAAGTAATCGCAGCTCAAACTTAGTCAGCAGAGGATGAGGAGACTCCTGTTTGTAACGGCTTACCTCATAGCATCCACCATACGGCTAGCAATTGCCTTCCTGCGCATCAGAGCAAAGACCCAGACTCTGCTAACGCCACATACTGCAGGTTCTGGTTTAGTGGAACATCTCCAGGCCCGGTGTCGCTCTAGAGGCCCCCGATTTACTGTCTCTGGGGATGCAGGCTCAGCAAGGACTCTAAATGCCTGCAAAAGGTAAGGCCGTTACTAGAAACAATAGCAGGAATAATATTTAACAGAGTCAGATTTCCCATTAGGTAGACTCAGGATTGAAAACGTTATGCAGCTACTCTATAATATCATATAAAAGATTTAAAATACAACAAATCAATTAACTGAAAGTGTATTTCCTATAGCTAAAAATCTGTAAAAATGCCAATACCCAAAATATGAACAACCTCATTTCTTTAGCAAACAGTGTATTGCACACTTTCGGTATTGAGGTTTTTATTGATGTATAGGTAAATGCACTTTTAATAAGATTTGTTAAATCACTCTTTAGATGGTGTTAAACAATTATTTATGAAAGAGATGGCAAGGCAATGCACACAATCTCTAAGTTTAGTATTTTAGTTCTCTTGCGCCTGCACCAAACCACACGGTGGTTGGAAAACTGGCCTTCACCGATTGAAAGCAGGCTCTGGTCTGCTGGTCCCCTCCTCCCCACAAAGTCATTAGAATCGCCAGCTATGCACCACTGATCGTTGTAGACTGTGGTCTCCTAACACATGTACTCACCAAACCTCCTGCATAGCTTAAAGGGATAGTAATACTTGCAAATTACTAATCCCCATATTGTAGCTTTGTTAAAAAGAAACTTATTCCCCCCAGTGTCATCTTTCAAACCCTTATGGTGTGAGAGATGATAGCGCTCAAAGTTCCCCCCTCCCTCCCCCTTCCCTGACTGAACACTGACTGCAGGGATATCTGGTATTACTTGCATCAGGCGGCTCTGCAGCATTGCCGAGATCGCATTTATAAAAAATAAATCTTTCACTAAAACGGTCTTCTGCGTGTGCTTGTAAACCTGGCCTACACCTGGTCTAGAATCGTTAAATCACAATGTTCTAAATTACCTGTGTGATTGGTTCTGCGATCAAACACCCAACTATCTTCTTCTCGTTTGACACAAACATGTAGGTTTTGGTTTTGCTGGGGCATTTTAAGGTGACTTGCTGAAATCCCAGCTCAGAGTCAACCAGCTCTCGCACTTCTTCCACCTGTAAAACATACAAAGTCAAACAGGAGATAATGGGACATCCAAACAAGGCATTTCTGGATGAGTGAAAAGGTGATTTTTATATTCCCCAATAAAATTATTTTCTTCTAATCCATGGATAATCTTTCCCCCACCATGAAGAGGGCATTCAGAGTTAACTACCCAAAGGACTCTGTTCTTCCCACTCTCTACCCTAGTTTACACCCACCAGTTAGTTTGCCTTCCTGAAGGAGATAGATGAAATGTTATCAGAACAGAAGTCAAGAAACCGCAGGACACCCCATGCTTAGCAGCCTATGGGATTTCTCCGGAAGGCATGCTCTGTGTCCCCTGATGGACTGTGTAAAAGGATTTATTGTCAAGTACAAAACCTCCCTTTTCTTTTACACACATTGGTTGACATGGACCATGGGATGTCCCAAAAACATAGGGTGGGAGAGAAAACGGAGCGAAGTAAAAACTGAAATTTGCAGTTTAAGCATATGCACAGACCCTGTGATCCTACGAACAGTCATAACCATTTTTTCCCCCTCTGTTATGAGGACACCACAATGGTCTCAGTTTCCTCATCACATTCCTAGGCTCCAACAACCAGTACCCTGCCAATGGATATACAAAATATGGCCATTTGGCATGTTATGAAAGTCAGTGACACACAAATATTATTGGGGGAGGGTGTGTGTGTGTGTGTCCCGTCACATATAGCAAAGCAAGCCCATTTGCCAGAGGATGACACAAAAACAAAAGGGGAAAGACTCTGAACGCTGCCTCTGCAGACTGCCTTCTGCGATGGCCTTAGAGAAGTAAACCGAGGCAGTAACGGAGTTGATACCCCCCCAGTGAGGTAGCTGTACACCGGCAATGTCTATCATAATTACAGGTGATGCACCTCCCATTCCTATATGGGGTCATCCACAATGAAAAAGCATGTTTGAACAGTTTATTGTAGTATCTAGCAATTGATATGTAATGTTTCTAACCAAACACCAATGATATAGGTCAAAACGGCTGAAGTGTGTGCCCACCTACCAAGTACGTTAATCATTTCTTAGACTGGGATATGCAAGAGGACGGAACAGCCCATTTTTACCACAATATCTCTCTTACCAGTGGGCTTCCAGTTCATCTATCTTTCCCATAGGGATAAATGTTTTGTTAGCTCTTGATGAAAGTTTTCCATATGAGGGGAAAAAGTAAAATTAGCCAGCATACCTACTTTCACCCATTTAACAGAGTGTTGGGGGGGGGGGAGAATATCCAAACTATAAGCATCAGTGGCACCTATACTTCAAGTCATCTCTGGTGTAAAAAAAAAAAAAAAAAAAAAATACTTGATTTAGAAGATTACAACAAAAGTCTGTCAAATAATGACCCCACAAGAGGTGCCTGCAGGCGGTACCTTTTCAGTAAAGTACACACATATAAATGCACTAGCAATGTATGGCTGTATTAGAAGGATTTCAAGTCTAATCTATAAAAACAATCCATACCTTTTTCAGGGCGTATTTGGGATCACCAGGCGAGACCATTATGATTTTCCCATCCCAGAACTCAGCCACAACCCGCTCTTTCTTCCAGCCCTGTAACAAAACGTACAATAGATCCATAATGATTTTGTTTCCATCTTTCGGTTGAAATTATTATTATTTTTTTTTTTTTTAAACTACATCATGGACACCCCCCCCCCAATAAAAATAAATGAAAAAATGTTGAGCTGGAATAAGTTAATAAAATATGTAACAGCGGTAGTATCCTTTTTTACCCAGCAGGATAAAACCCTACAATAAATATCTTCCATAGCACATAATGCTATCACAATCCCTCGTACAATGTATAACAGTGAGACAGAGTTAACCCTCTGGTGCAAGAACCATCCTAAATCCTGTGCAGTCTCTGACTTCCAATTGGTTAACTCTTCAAGTGCCAGGGAACTGCAATACATTGAGCACCTGACAATGAAATGTCTCACTGGAATATACTTTGTTTGTAAAGTTGCGATAGGGATCAGTTTGACATTTACTGGCGTTGGGGCATAAGTACAAAGCCATAAGTGGAGGAATGCCAACTTCATCATAATGAACAAAGCAATATACATTTTTATTTAACTAGGGACTTTACCCACCCATGAATGCTAGATAGGTCACCAACACATTGCAAAGCAGTCTAGCATTCAAGGGATACACTACCTATTTAAAGTGGACCAGATAATGCCCCCTCGCTTCATTGGGTTATGAGGTGGTCATAGGAAGGTGTGGGTGTGTGTGTGACAGGGAATGTGTCAGACAAGGGAGATGGCTGCTGTTTGGACATCAGTGGGGTTCCAGTGGTGTGCATACCGAGAGGTAGCCAACGCATTGTACTATGGGTTAAAAAGTAATAGGGATATCCATTTTTCAAAGGTTAGGGAACAAACGGGATAGTGATACAATTTAACACTATCCCTGCAGCAGAAACACACAGGAGAGAGGAATCTGTGAAGCTCTCTGCCTCCAGACTAGTCAAAAAAAGTTCTCAATTTAAGTCAGTGTGAAGCTTAATTTGAGTCTTATGATGAAGTTGGCTTACACCAAATTTGCTCCTTCTTCCTGTACACATATACCCCAAATGTTTAACCCTTTGAGTGCCAGAGGGGTTGCATACCCTTCTGGCACTCAAAGGGTTAAGGGAGAGGAAAAAAAAAAAAAAAAAAAAAAAAGCCAATTTACCACATATCGAATGCCATCCAACAGCCTTTGATGATACTGAACGTGTTGGCCTTCATCCTCCAGGCTGGCGGCTGCATAGATCATTCCGCAAGTGCTACAGGCCACAGGACCAAAGTGCTTCTGTCCTGCATCCTGGACAAAACAAGTGAAATGTGTGCAGTGAGGCACAGGGCATCGTGGTACAGCTTAGGACTGTATCTTGGTAAGGAAGCAATATGGTTTGCAGTGCTGGCGCAAATCAAATAAAACAGTGTTAATCCCTCCTCTAGAAGAAGCAGTATGATTAATTTTTCAGGAACCACTGTACAGGTTTCCCACACCTGCTTATTGTCCCCAGAAATGCTACTGAAAGATACAGAGAGGCAGCCAACAATTCCTATTGGTTGCCAAGAAGTGACATCCACCCAATGAGAGGCTGCAACTTGATCTCTGGCTTGAAATGTGTCAAGAAGTTTGTGGTACACCTGTACAGTAAGCTGTAAATTTAGAATTCTAAAGGTCCCAGTGGTGAAAGTATCAGTGACTGATAACCAATTTAAAGGGGATGTCTATCCTCCTTCACAGCTTTGCTTAAAGGGATAGTAATACTCAAATATTACTAATCCCATATCATAGCCATTTTAAAGAGAACTGAATTGTCCCCAGTGTCATCTCTCAAATCTTTATGGTTTGAGAGATAACCGCACACAAAGTTCTCCCCTTTCTCTGAAGTCAGCGTTGTATCCGACAGCAGGGATATCCGGTCTTATTTACATCTGGTGGCTCTGCAGCAGAGCAGAGATCGAGTGAATAAAAAAAAAAATAAATAAAATAAATAAAAAAAGACTAATTTCACTGAAACAGTCTTCTACATGTGCTTGCAAACCAAGCACATGTAGAAGACCATTTCTGTGAAATAATTCTTTTTTTACCAACGGGATCTCGGCTCAGCTACAGAGCTGCAAGCCTGTCGTATGACAGGCTTCCCCTGCAGTCAGGAACAACTCTGACTTCAGGGAAGGGGGAACTTTGAGTACGGTTATCTCACAAACCATAAAGTGTAAGGAATGATCAAACCTTCACTTATCCAGTCATTACTCTATCTTAAGGATTTCCCTAAACATGTACAGGTAGACCAGTTGACAGCAGTATGATCAAGTAGGGATAGCGTGACCTGTTGGTGTGCCCTGAGGATTAGTGTTAACAAAATGTCATAAAAGGTTAGGTTGATGGGTGGGGTTTATCAAAAACTACAGTCTGCCTTTAACCCCTTGAATGCTAAAATGGTACAAGTATTTTGATTTGAGAACTGCAGATTCAGATGGAACTTACGATTATCAGCTGATCCTCTGATTCCTTGTTTGAGTCTCGCTTCTTCTTGCTTTGTTTTTTGAATTTGTTGAGTGCGGCAGGCGCATTAGCGGGGGTGCTGGAACAAACCGGGGATGCCAGTTCTCCTTTTAGATCAAAAGTCCTGAACACATAAAAGAAAAAGATCATTCCGGTCCAGGTGTCTGAATGATCAGACAGACTGAAATTTCACTCTACATGCTCTGTGCAAGAAAATGAGGAACTTTGATTATAGAAGGGGGGTGTTGTGTGTTACTTCCGAATACATTTATCCTTAGCCTGTGGGAGGGGGCACAGGAACCATGGGGGTTAAGCTCCTTCCAAAACTCTAAACCAGACAAAGAGAGACTAGCAAATCCCTGGAGACAAGCAATAGAATCATAAAGGAACCCACAAGCTCAGTGTCAAATCCCAAACAGGAGAACATTATACTTTTCGTGTGTTGCAGGGTGCTAAGTGTATAAGGAGCCAGAATGACATGAAGGCAGCTTTGACAGAAAGAACATGCAAGCATTAAGCAGCATATTAGCAGGGGCAAATTTATAGCCAGATACCCAACCTGGACTCTGACACAATGATAGGGGGGATAAGAATGGAGAAGAGAGAAGAAAAACTGTGTAAGTTGGCTGAGACAGGAGAGAGCAAGTTATTATCCATATTGAGGGTAGAAAGGAAGAAAGCCAAGAACAACCTCCCCCCTGTATATGTAGGAGACAAAACCAACCAGAGATAAAATGACATCTTCTCACTCTCCTAAGTAACAAAAGAAACCGCACAACTGGTCCTTAAAAATAAATAGGGAGGAGTCTCCAAGATAGCAGGGGTCAGATTCTCATGGCTGTACACAGAGCAACAGAAGGATATCCATAGTTACAATCCACTGCTGGACATGGATGTGAGGCTGCTCCACACTATCTTGTCAGACTGTTGCCAGTCTTTTGAACCCCAAATAACAGCCCCCCCAAAGGTAAAAGGGAACCAATCAGTGAAGCAGATCCCAGGGAGGAGAAGGATAGAGGACAAATAACAAAGTGGCCTCTGACCCTTCCTCAACATTAGTCCTAAAAAGGATAACAGCACAGGCTTTCTGGATATCCCTGTTTGTTGGCAGTTAACCAAGCCATGTGTCACCCTGGCTGTTTGTGTGTCTTAAAGGAGCAGAAAACGTATTTATGAAAACATTTTACAGAGCATTTCCTGCTAAATAAAACAAGGTCACTCCCACCGCTGTCAGATGTTTTATTCAAAATTTATATCAGTTCAAATAATCAGGAAGTGAATTTACTGTGTTTACTTCCTGATAGTTCTAACTGACAGGAAGTGAAATTACTGTGTTTACTTCCTGATATTTCTAACTGACAGGAAGTGAAATTACTGTGTTTACTTCCTGATAGATCTAACTGACAGGAATTGACTCAGCAGTTTCTATCACATTCTATGGAGAACTGTATGTCACTGACTTCTCTCTCCATTGGAATCTAACAGGAAAACCAATTAGAATTTGACCACTAGAGGGCACCGCTAATGTAAACCCCCAAAAAACAAAACCAAAACATGGGTGTGAACTGTAATAACCCCGGAAATATAAATCTCTCAGCAGTGGGAGTACCCTTATTTTACTCAAAAGGTAAATCCCTACAATATATATTTTTTTCATAAAAAAGTTTACTGCTCCTTTAAGGAACAAAGCCAAAAATCACTCACTTAATTAAAAAGCAGAGAAGAATAAATCTCTCTATACCTCCTGAGCAGGACACTTTCAATGCCAGAAGGGTTTCTAATGTTTTGCAAAGCATCCGCTACTCTAAGGGTAAAATTGGAGTTATGTAGAGGTGGTGTTAAGTAGGACTGAGAGGCAGTGTCTTTCTCCAGAGACAATTTTTTTTTAAGTGCCTTGGCTCTTAGTAGAGGGAGCTTAACCCCCAAGGTTCCTGTGTTCCCCCTATTGGACAGAAGATTATTAAAATAAAAGTAAAACTCACGCATCAAGTCTGATGTACAAAACACTGAAGCAACCCAAATGTGGCAGAGGACATCAAAATACCCACTGACTTAAATGGGGCTTTTAATTTAAAACACCAAGAACTCTAGAGGCCTCTCCAATGCACTGTGAAGAAAGGTATTGGATACCTCTAGGATATATGCAGTTACAATTCCCATTTACATCAATGGAGATTGTGGGTCCTCTTTGTTGCATTTGATATGTCTAAAATTGTTCCTTTTCTTTGTACACATGGCCCAGAAAGCAATTGTACAGTGTGTGTAGTAATTCTGTGTAACCAGACTGCACTAGAGGGGAGAGTTTGAACACTCGTATTGATGTTAACCCTTTGGGTGCCAGAGGGGTATGCAAAGCAATGCGTTGCATACACCTCTGGCACTCAAAGGGCTAAATGGGGATTGTAACCCCTTTAAAGAAGAAGAGGAGAAAAAAAAAAAAAAAAAAAAAAAAAAAAAAAAAAAGGATGAGGTCTCCATCGAATTCAAGGGGTTACATCCTCATTAACACAGATAATGTGCCAAGACAGTCACCGGTGATGGTCTTGTAACATCAAGGAATACTGGCATGGCATCGCTGCTGTACACCGCTCTGCCAACCCAGAATTCATTGCACAAACATAAAATCTGTGGTCCTTAAAGGGATAGTAATGTTTCCTAATAAAATCATCTCCAATTAATCTTCATAGTATTTGGGCCTTGGAGAGTGTTACTTCAATACTGTCAGAGTTGTAGTACAAAAGTAATTGAATGATAAACTATCCCCTTCCTGCCACTTTTACTGATGTAACACTGCTCACCTCAGAGCAGCAAGACTGTCCAGATGGATCATCTTCAATTAGCATAAGGGAAAAACCTGTCAAGGGGGGCAGCATTTTCATTGTTCTCACAGCAAGATTGTCCCTTCCTGTGATCTGTCTGGTCAAGAGACCAGATTCTACAACTGAGGGGAGGTGGCTTACACTAGGTAAAAGGGGTGGGAGGGTGATACTTTATCATTCAATTACTCTTGAACTACAACTCTGACAGAACTGAAATAACACTCTCCATGGCCCAAATACTGTGAAGATTAATTGGAACTGCTGTTTTTTGTGAAACATTACTATCCCTTTAATGGCCGCACTGTGCTTCCATAAAATCTGGACTGTTCAAACTCTTCATTGTAAATGCTGTGTGGTTACCCAGAATTACTACACTGTTCTTTTGAACATAAGCCCATAGACAGTAAAAGCATTATTTTATCTAAATCATGAACAAGAGGAGGATTTAATAAATAAAAAATTAATATATACCAGTGAATACTGACCTTTTGTTATTTGCAGGAGTACTAAAAATTGGGAAGATCGTGGAAGCTTTAACAAAAAAAAAATAAAAAAAAAAATAGAAGATTAAATGACAGCTGACATTGGATGTGGGGAATACAACATGGAGATTTACATACACACACAAAAAATGTGGTTTATGCAGAAAGGCAGAACTGGACCAAAACAGCACCACAATAAAGCAGGTGTGTCCAAGTTAGCAACAGTCCAGGATCTAACCTCTTAAGGACCAATGACGTGCTAGGATCTTCACAAGTTTCAGTCCTTTAAGGACCAGTGAGGGTCCTGGAACATCATCAGGAGTTAAATAATCACAGAGTACCTGAGGGCAAGCTATAATCATGCTGGAAGGCTGAAAAGGATTGCTCCAAGACAGAAGCAGTCAGCTTCAGCCTTTCCCCCAGCGAGCCGATACGCAACTGCTCACATTGATTGGTTCAGCAAATGTAATCAGTCCTACCCTGTAAAGAAAAATCCCTGGTCCTTAAAAGGGATAGTAATACTTTGTTTTATCTTTATTTTATTTTGTAGGCATTAAAAAAACATGAAGAATGATATAAGTCTTATCTCTCAAACCTTTATGGTTTATGAGATATTCACAAGCAAAGTTTCCCCTCCTGCCCCTTTTACCTAGTGTAAGTCATCTCTTCTCAGATGTGAATCTGGTTGTATGACCAGACAGATAACAGAAGGGGACAATTTTCTTTGTATAAAAACAATGAAAGCCCTGCCCCCCTTGACAAGCTTTTCAGCTTTTTCCCTTATCTTAATTGAAGATTGTCCCTCTCTGCAGTCTACCTGGGCACCTCCCTTCTGATCTGGTTGAACAGGAGGGGGATCCTTTGTTTGTGAATATCTCTTAAACCATAAAGGTTTGAGAGATAAGACTTATATCATTCTTCATGTTTTTTAATGCCTACAAAATAAAATAAAGTTAAAACAAAGTATTACTATCCCTTTAAGGTGTTAAGGATTCCCCTGTCTGAGAACAGGTTAGCCAATTAAAGTGGATGACTCACTGATTATCTCACCTGTGCATAATCAGGGAAATCCTTCCATCCTGGCCTGTAGGTGGCGCTTTATGATTGAATTTGGACTGATCTGCCATAGAAGGTAAATGGCACTGGTAACCTTTTGAGTGCCAGAGGGGTACACCCCTCTGGCACTCAAAGGGTGTTAAAAGCAGGCACAGGTACTTTATTTTCCTTATATGGGGTGCTGTGCTCTAGAATAGCTCCTCTCTATCTCACTGAATACAGAAAGCAAAGGAGGAGCAATTCAGGAATAAATAAACTGCATTCTAGGACGCAAATAAAAACCTGTAACGAAAATGGTGCTGTTAACCCCTTGAATGCAAGAGCTCTCCAAGGCATTGAGAACCCCTCTTCTGGTGCAGTTAGTCCACTCCAGAATGGTTCCTCTTCTCTGTGTACAAACCACAAATGTTTGAGAGATAGTATTTGCTGTACATAATTTATTTTATCTACAAAAAATTTATGGGACATTACTGTCCCTTTAATAATGTAATAGGAAAGTTTTTTGTTTATTTATTTTTTTAATGTAAGTACTTCTAAAGATATTGCTTCTTCAAGCTCTTCTTGACCGTCTACTTCTCCTCCCACATCCTTCCCAGCTGCCCCAGGGAGCACGTTCACGCTTCCCTTCGGTGTGGTGTGAATGGCTTCTATCGTTATATCAAGCTCAAGTTAGCATTATACTAAGATTGCACCCTCAGTATAATGCTAACCGGAGCTTGATATAACGATAGCGCTATTCACAGCACACCGAAGGGAAGCGTGAACGAGCTCCCTGGGGCAGCTGGGAGGAGGAGGAGAAGAGCTGTGCACATTATGCGGAAGTGCACAGCGCAGAGCATTAAAGGGATAGTATTGCTTGAAAATAGTTTTATTTTATATTGTAGCCCTTAAAAAAAAAAAAAAAAAAAAAAAAAAAAAAAAGATATTAAAAATGATACACATCTTATCTCCCAAACCTTTATGATTTGGGAGATATTAGCAAGTAAAGTTTCTCCTGGAGTGACGTCACCGTTCTAGCTCTCAGATTTGGAATCGGTTCCACAGACCGGCCGCGGCTCTTTAGCAGTGCAGAGATCACGATTTTTTAAAATAATTTCTTCATTAGAATGGTCTACAAAGTGTGTTTGCAATCCAGGAACACTTTGTAGATAGTTCCAATTAAGTAGTTCTTTTTAAAGATTGTGATCTCAGCACTGCTAAAGAGCTGTGGGCTGATCTGTGGACCGAATTCCAAATCTGTCCACTAGATGGCAGACTTGGCTAAAACAGCCAGGAAAAGGGAACTTTACTTTTTTATTATTAACTTTGTATTGTATATTTTTATTTATATAGCACCAACCGGTGTACTTGGCACTTTACAGATTACATTTAATATAGCAGGGGTACAATAAGTGCGGTGATTAAGTGCTTATATAGGCAGTTATAAGGGGAACAACAGGTGAGTATACATTAGGACAAGAGGTCCCTGCCCCGTAGAGCTTAACTTGCTAATATCTCCCAAACCATAAAGGTTTGGGAGATAAAAAAAAATATTAAACGATATAAGTCTTAAGGGCTATAATATAAAATAAAATTATTTTCAAGAAACACTATCCCTTTAAATATCTTTAGAAGTACTTATATTAAAAAGCAACCAGCTTTCCCATTACTACTTTATTAACAAAAGCTATGGTAAAAATATTTTATAAGGGGATCCTTCCCCTTTAAACAAAACAGTTTGGAGACCCCCTGCTCTATGCGCACAATATTTGAAGTGAGATGACCCCTCCCCCCCAACCCCGACCATCGAAGCTGGACAGCAACACAATAACCAATAACCGTATCCCTGCAGCACTAAGTGCTCATTTTGAACGTTGCATCACCATAACTAAGCATATAATCTTCCTGGAAGATTAAAAGGAACAAGTCACACATAATTCATTCACAACAGCCATTAGGGTTGTCTACCCAGTTTAATATAAGCAAGTGGTTATTAGGTGGCGTTTGTGTTCCCTGAAAGTTATATAGGTAAGAGGTGGTACAGTGTTTGTCGTACAAAAAGCAGGAGACTGGTAAAGTAAAACGGATACCTTTTATACTGACAATGATTTTACCTTCAGTGGAAATTCAATGTAAAACCATTTATACATGTATAAACAGCCATTTATTGTGTATTCAGCTTTCATTCTTATGACGCCTGTAGAAGAGACTTAAAGGAATAGTAATACTTACAAATGACTAATCACCATAATGTAGGCATGCTAAAAAGAAATGTTTTGCCCCCAGTGTCATCTCCCAAACCTTTATGGTTTGAGAGATAATAGCTCGCAAAGGTCATCCCTCACTCCCCCTTCCCTGCTGCAGAGCCGCCTGACTGTTGTACGACAGGCTTCCCCTGCAGTCAGCTACAATGCCGACTTCAGGGAAAGGTGAGGGGGCAGGAACTTTGCGAGCCATTATCTCTCAAACCATAAGGGTTTAAGAGATGACACTGGGGGCAATACATTTCTTTTTAGCATGCCTACAATATGGGGATTAGGAAGTTGCATGTATTACTATGACTTTAAAGGGATAGTAATACTTTGTTGTATCTATTATATTGGCATTAAAAAAAACATGAAGAATGATATAAGTCTTATCTCTCAAACCTTTATGGTTAGAGAGATATTCACAAGCAAAGTATCCCCCCCCTGTTCAGGCAGATCAGAAGGGAGGTGCCCAGGTAGACTGCAGAGAGGGACAATCTTCAATTAAGATAAGGGAAAAAGCTGAAACACTTGTCAAGGGGGGGGGGGGGGGCTTTCATACAAAGAAGATTGTCCCCTTCTGTTATCGGTCTGGTCTTACAACCAGATTCACATCTGAGAAGAGATGGCTTACACTAGGTAAAAGGGGCAGGAGGGGAAACTTTGCTTGTGAATATCTCTCAAACCATAAAGGTTTGAGAGATAAGACTTATATCGTTCTTCATGTTTTGTTAATGCCTACAAAATAAAATAAAGATAAAACGAACTATTACTATCCCTTTAAGTTGTCTTGAAGGCTTGGATCCTAGAGCCACTCCGTTACCAATACAGGTATCAGTTTCACTCTGCCAGTCACCTGCTTGCAAGTTACAGGCAAAAACCACTTGTATATGATTCCTGTGTCTAACCACTGACTGTTTGAAGAGAACTGTGCGTTACCTTTTTTATCAGAGGATTTCGGCAACAGGTCATCCTCATCCATGGTAAACAGCGAAGTGGAATCGGGCAATGCTTGCTGTGAGAAGTAAACATTTCATTAGATGCAGAGAAAGATACCTTCTGCTGATGTTAGTGTCTACAATTCACTTCTCCACAAAGAAGTTGGATTACACCACAGTGGAACATCTTCAGGTTATAGAATCACAACTATAGGGTCCAAGTGCAGTTATGCAGCAAGTCAATTGCACCACCATTGGTGACAAAGCTTCCTACTGATTTAAATGTTTATATTAACCCCTTGAGTGCCAGTGGTGTTGGAGACCTCACTGGCATAAAAGGGGTTATTGTCCAACAACACAGCGAGGGGTAAGTTTGGCTTCAAATAACAAATGAGCATATTGTGATGGGAAGTAAGAGATTAATTTCTCAAAAACTATTTCAACATAAACGGGAATGTTAATTCTCTGTAAAAGAAACTGTGTTTAGGGTGACCATCCCACTTGGAAATAATATCACATAGCAAGATAGATTGTCTCTGTTTTTGCCCTTTATATATTTCAGCGAGTTGTGTAAAAGCCATATTAATATATAGCGATAGAAAGCACTCATTGTTTGTGTAACTGCACATGCTCAGTAGGGAACGATGCAGTCACACGCCGGCTTGCAGTCAGAGGCTTTGCCGATCCATAGAGGGGTGCTCAGAAGGGCCCAGGGCCCCCAGCTCTGGTTGAAGAGCCAGTGTACATGGACCACAGTGCCACCCATCAATGGCTGCAGTGCAGTCATGCACAGTGGAGACTGCCCTCGCTGCGCCTTATATGGAGCAGGGCGCTCCAAATTCAGACCGTAGTCCTCTCTGTGCACCGCTACGGTCTGAATTCGGAGCCCCTCTCCGTTATCAGCTGAGGCAAGTCTGTAGTGAGCATGACTGCAGCGTGACGGCTTCTGACAAACACACATTTAGCAAATTATATAGGATATATATACATACACTACTGGTCAAAAGTTTTAGAACACCCCCATTTTTCCAGTTGTTGGTGAAGGGTGAAAGCAAAGCAGCCTACAAGTACAACACATTTGTGGGAACGTCTGCAACAGGGTTGGGAAGAACTTTCAGAACAATTTGATTTCTGTTGTAGAAAGAATGCAACAAGTGTGTTCAGCTGTTATATCTGCAAAAGGTGGCTACTTTGACGAGTCAAATTTAGATGACATTTTGTTAAGGAAAATGATTCTATGATTCCTTTTTAATGTACAACTGTTTATTTGTTCTACGCTTTATTTTCAGAGTACACGGAGACATTAAACTGCGTCCATTTCAATCACAACTGGAAGGATGGGGTGTTCTAGAACTTTTGACCGGTAGTGTATATCATTTTTTTTTTCCTCGCCCAGCAGAACATGCACTTTTAAGATACACCAGTGTTTAGAACCACCTACCATGACAGAGAATAATCTACCAAGAACTGTACTGGAATTTTAATAAAGTGAATGACAAAACTGTTTGAAATGGAGCGTTTCTACATTCCAGCGGCAGGTAGACCTTCTCCCATTTCCAAATAAAACAAAATTATGGTTTTACATTTTGATCTTCCATTTGAAAAATAGAATGTAAAATCAATTTAAATGGGTATTTTAACCCCATGAATTCAAGCAGTCTCCAACACATTGCATTCAAAGTCACCCATATCAAGGGGGCTTTAGGAAATGTTTATTTGTTCCCTGTGGTGAAGCTGGATTGCACCAAAACTGCACCTGCACACAGCCCCAAGTTCTCTGTGGTGAAGCTGGTTTGCACCAAAACTTCACCTGTCACAGCACCATGTTGGCTCCTACAAATTCTGTCTGGCTGCAAAGATTGACATTTTTGCCCACTCCTGGGTTAGTAGGAGAGCCCAAACAGAATGCACACAAAATCTAAATGCAAAGTTGTACTGTTTGGAATACGTAAACTTTCCACCCATTCACTGGTAATCACACAGACGGATACCCCAGCCATATTGTATGTCCATCATTACCTACATTTGTTCTGTAGGAACCATGGTACTTTCCTCACTGAACCATGGGATTCCAAGGAACATACAGAACCCCCACACTAGCTTAAATAAATAAATAAAACACACGCGTAACTAACCTGCATTCCTGTGTCCCCTTGCTTTGGAGATCTAAGCTGACGTTTGATTTGAAGGTTTTGATCAAGCGGAGCCGGGGCTCCCTCATCTTCCATTCCTTTTTTTCCAGAAGACACCTGCAATTCCTCCTGGGTCCGCATCCGACTTTCAGGCACATTACCAGCTCCTGCAAGGTTCCTGTCTGGCTGCACAGAAGTAGCACTAGGGACGTTACCCTGATTCACTGGTTTTGTTGGTTTTGACGAGGGAAGAAACTTGATATTTGGGGATGGCCTCTTTGGAGCTGAATGAGGCTTTCTGCTTGTAGCAAAAAATGCAGCTCCCACTGTGAGCTTTGGTCTTGGTTTCACCTTAAGTCCCAGAATGGCCGATTTCATGCCAAGAACACTGCTGGTTTCATCGGGAACCAAGGTGGTTTTACTTGAAGGTACATCTGCTGCAGCCTTCTTCTCACTTCTTGGAGAGGTCGTCTTTCCTTTGGTGCTCTTACTTCTCTTGCCAGGATGCCTCTTTGTCCGTGTAAACTTTGATTCGCTTTTAACCTCTGGGCTTTTCATAGTTTTATTAGGAGAGAGCAAGATATATTCATCACTTTTTGACAGTAAGGCCTTACTCTCATTTATTAATTTCCTGTCCAGCGGAGTCACATACACCTTAGCTCTTTTGTAAAAAGACCCGGTTGACATTGTGGTCTTGAGAGTGGAGCCGGCTGTTGGTGACCTTTTTAAAGGTGATATTCCAGATCCGGTTTTTGGAGCAGCAGCAGACTGCATGGGTGAAATCACAAGCTTCCTGGCCGCACTAGTCTTCAGAGGAGAAACGCCAAAGTTCTCTTTATCGGCTAGATTATCGATATCTGTGTAACTAGTTACAGACGAACACTTCATTACATTACTTCGACTTGAACTCCGGGTGGTTAATGGAGATAAACCGTCACTGTTCTCAACCATCAATTTCTTTACTGGGGTTCCAAAGGATAAATGTCGCCTGGTCAGAAAAATAAATCAAAATAAGTAAAAAGGAGTCAGAGCCAATCAGAACACAACTGTGTTTACAACTCAATATGCCAAGTATTTGAAGCAGGTGAACTGGGTAACCCAACATCTATCATATTCTCTGAAATAAGGGCGTGTGTATTAATATACTGAGTATCTGATGGATGTGTGAAACACACAGCAAAGTAATGCCTTCCACATCTATCTGGTTCTTAAGAGAATAAAGGAAGAAGTGATGTGACCCAACAGTTACACAGGGGATACACATTCTAATGTATATAAATGGGCCTTTTGCTGGATACCCCCTGAGAAAATCCTGTACTAACAGGAAATGCACAGGCAAATAGAGAGAGACACAGTATAAGGTTAAAAGGCTTTTTCAGCAGTGTGTGGGTATGTGCGACACATTGTGTTTTTCTTTTAGAACTGTGAATATCGAGGAACATAAGCGTTAACCTGACGGAAAGACGTTACAAGTTAAAGGGATAGTAATACTTTGTTTTAGCTTTATTTTATAGACATTAAAAAAACATCAAGAGCGATATAAGTTATCTCTCAAACCTTTATGGTTTGAGAGATATTCACGAGCAAAGTTTCCCCTCCCGCCCCTTTTACCTAGTGTAAGCCATCTCTTCTCAGATGTGGAATGCAGTCCATAGACCAGACAGATAACAGAAGGGGACAATCTTTTTCCTGTGAGAACAATGAAAACCCTGCCCCCCTTGACAAGTTTTTCAGGTTTTTCCTTTATCTTAATTGAAGATTGTCCCTCTCTGCAGTCTACCTGGGCACCTCCCTGATCTGGCTGAGCAGTGTTACATCAGTAAAAGGGGCAGGAGGGGAATACTTTGTCATTTAATTACTCTTGAACTACAACTCTGACAGAATTGAAACAACACTCTCCAAAGTCCAAATACTATGATGATTAATTAGAGCTGCTTTTATTATGAAACATTACTATCCCTTTAAGGGATAGTAACTCCAAGAAAACACTATTTTTGTGTTTGAGTGTGGTATTGTGGTGAATATAGACTCCATTTACATATCGTGCGTGCTTTTTATAGACCACCATTACGTTTTATCCATTTATTGCTGCTCACAATAAAGAGCTTTTATTTACTAGTTCTTAGCGAGTATGTGTTTATGAAGACAGGATCGGAAAGTGTGTTCCAAACAGGAAATCAAGACCGTGGTATACAAGATCTTCACTATCAAACGAATCCAGCATGGTGCTTGTGCCAGTGTATGCCATTTGTTTCTCAACTACAGTCCTTGGGGCACACCAATTGGTCATATTTTCAAAGTACCCCTGCTTAATCATGTGATTAATAAGCAACACCTAATAACACCTCCACTTACTTTACTGTGTCCAAAAATTCCTAATGCCTCCTAAATTTTTTCCTTGCTCTTTGGTTCAAGAGAGATCATCAAGTAATTCCTGCATGTCATGTCCATGGAGGTCGACATGACAGTTGATAGCAGGGTCACAGAATGAATTCCACCCACTGTAGGTCATCTTAGCCTCTAAGGACAAAGGAGTGAACAACACATTGCGCACACCTTTGTCCAGATGTAGGATCAAGCACTCCACCTTCTTCAGTTTGGAGAGAAAAAAAAAAAAAAAAAAGAAAAAGCCAGCAACTGACATGTTTCGCCTCCATGGGCATGACATCCAGGGACCGACTGAAGATATTTCCCTTTCAACAATTATGATTTTCTAGCCAAAGAAAGGTATTGAGAGTTACTAGGTGATTACTTCCTCTTTAAATCATTGGGAATTTAGTGAAGTTGCATTTTTCCACTGCAGAACCATTTTTTGCCCAAGACTTACTGTGCTTGTTTTATGCATATGGCCTTAAACCTATGAGTGCCAGAGGGGCACACAGGTACACTCAAAGGGTCAACAGAATCTGAGTGCAATACATTCCTACAAAGCAGATAGATGGTTAAAGGGATAGTAATGTTTCACGACAAAAGCAGCTCCAATTAATCTTCATCGTATTTGGGCCATAGAGAGTGTTATTTCAATACTGTCAGAGTTGTACTTCAAGAGTAATTCAATGATAAGTTATCCCCCTCTCGTCCCTTTTACTGATGTAACACTGCTCACCTCAGAGCAGCAAGACTGTCCGGATGGATCACAGAGAGGGACAATCTTCAGTGAGCATAAGGAAAAACCTGTCAAGGGGGGGCAGGGTTTTCCTTATAATCACAGTAAGAAGATTGTCCCTTGCTGTGATCTGTCCGATCAAGAGACCAGATTCCACATCTGAGGGGAGGCGGCTTACACTAGGTAAAAGGGGCGGGAGGGGATACTTTATCATTCATAGTTGTAATTTACAGTATTGAAATACAGCTCTCCATGGCCCAAATACTATGAAGATTAATCGGAGCTGCTTTTTTGGGTGAAACATCACTATCCCTTTAACAATTCTTCTGGCCGAGATAACCTAGCAGTTATTAAGGTTCTGTGGTCCGCACGTATATAATTGGAGCAGCACATTTCTGGAATACGTCAATTTAACCACAGGGGACAAAATAATTCATTTAAATGGGGAGTATTTAATCTCTTGAATGTTTTCAATGTGTTGGAGGTCTCTAGAATCCAATGAGTTAAAAGGATAATTTAAAATTAACTGAATGTGTCCCCAGTTGTGAAGATCTGACACCTTGCATTGAAGAGATTAAAATCCCCATTTAATTAAATGGGAATTTTCATACACCCGGACAGCTACCCTATTAGACCAGGCATTTAACTATGAGTGTCAGTGTTATACACCTCTATGGGCTGGAAGGAAATGTCTGGTCCTCTGCAATATATTAGGAAAAAACTAAATTTCACAAAATTCCCCATTAATTGAAATGGGGCTTTTAAGTCTTGATCGCTAGCAATGCCTCCAAAACTTTGCTTTAGGCCTCAGAAAACAGATACAGTAGTTGTTAGACACAAGCATTAAAGTAGAAGGTATTTTTGTATATAAACCCCAATTCGTTTTCAGGTGTCTTCCTTTAACCCACTAAGAACCTATATTACAGGAGACATCACATATGATATAGTGCTCATCTACAGCATTTCCCCATTCTTACACACCATGCACCCCATATGCCTACTCAGTTCTACCTTTTACCTGGATTACACTTTGGGCCAATTAGGAAGCTAGTGAGGAAGGCCAGGAAGCATGGCCACACACTGTGCATTGATATCCCACAATGCCTTGCAGAGGCTGGTGGGCAGGAAGTGATCAGCAATGCATTTTGTGATAATACCAGATCTTAGCAACCTGTGGCTCTGCTACTGCTGTCCACTGTCATCATGCACAGTTGTATGAGAAGTTCAGAGACAACTGTAATAATCTATTATGTATCAGCGTTTAAAAAAAAAAATGTGTGCAAGCTTTTCTGTAAATAATGTTGCCAGATCATGCAATTAAAACTGAACACACATGAAAAATATATGCAGCATGGCAATGGGAACCACTACAGCAGACATTGTACAAATGTGCCCAGTTCAAAGTCCCATTTAACCCCCTGGTTTGTAGAGACTTTAATGTCTGCCATCCAATATAGAAACAGTAGGAATAATTGTCCAAACCTTTAACCCTTTGAGGGCCAGAGGGGGTACACAACGCATTGCTAAGCAATGCGTTGCATATCCTTCTGGCACTCAAAGGGTTAAGGAAAAAGCTGAACAAATGTCACACGCACGTTATGTGTTAATTCGACTTGCTACTGAACATTTCTGACAGCCTTCAAAGTATTAGTCCTTTAATGTGCAGATAAATTACAGCAGAAAAGTATGATAAATGTAAATAAAATGTAGGAAAGGATAGTCAGGTTTGCATGCAAATGGGCAAAAACAGGTGCCAGGGTTAATATATCACCCCTTACGTCACTGCAGATTTGAAAAGTTATAATAGTTAAAAACAGAGGAACCTATGACAATCAACCTGTTGGACTACACCTGCGATCGTGTCTTGTGCAGAGACCAAATTAACATTCTAGCAATAGCTGGCGAACCACAGGTTATCCGCTCCAGCGCTAGACTTACACATATAGATGCGCCATCTAGTGGTGAATCAGAGTAGAGCTGGTAACATGAAGGCTGTGTTACATAACACTAGATTGTAGTGACTTTGTCCCCCGCCAAAATCTGCTAGTGGAACAGGTTCATGGCCAGAAAGGAACATAACATCTAAAAGCAAACAGCTACCCAAGTATTTTTTCTTATTCAGATACTGCATAGCCTGAAAGTTTTAAAACAAAATAATTTGCTCCCTAATTACAAGTAAAGAAACTGGTGTAATCCTTTGCATTGCATACTCCTGCACATCCCTCTGGCACTCAGAGGGTTAATACACATTAAACAACAGCGATCTGACATTATATAAATATTTTCACAATGAGAATATCCTCATCACCCAGAATACACTACATAGTGTAACACCACACAATCAGGGCTGCAGATACAGACAAGATAACAGCTACATAGGCCATATGCACAAAGTAACTACAACAACAAATCTGTGAGTAACCAGCTGCATCATAAAGAATAAAAACCTCCCCACCACTTCTTTTGAGTTAAATTGAGGCTTTTAACTCCTTGAATGCTATACAGCATTTAAGAGGTTAACACGCCCCATTTAGAACCATGTCACTTCATTTCCCTGGACCACTACACTCGCCAGCACTTCTCTCTCTCCCACCCACTGACTAGCAGTTCGTGTGGCAGGAGACACTTACTCCTTCTCTATCCTACCCACCTTCCTCTAGACTGTAAGCTCTCACCAGCAGGGGGCCCTCTGATCCTTCTGTTCTCCTCATATGATTTACTATTTAATACCTCTGTATGTCCATTCCCTATTGTAGAGGGCTACGGAATTAATTGGCGCTATATAAATAAAGATTTTTATTATTATTATTAATTTGACCAATATGGTGCAGCTGGTTGGCCCCAGATCTGTCCCTTCTTGCATAGTGCATATGGCCTGAGTGTATTTTCCACCCTCGCTGTGAATGGTCTGACTCCTCTCCAGAGCTTATTCTGGGTGCCACATAAAATATCATAGCAACTTAACCCTCTAAGCACCACATCTTATTGTGTTTGCTCAGATATCCAGAAGTTCACTGATCAATGCTGATTTACCAATTAAGGATCACTTTGCTGTATATCCTTCTAGTTCTTAACCCTTTGATTGCCAGAGGGGTATCCAATGCATTGCAAAGCAATGCATTTTATACACATCTGGCACTCAAAAGGTTAAATATTACCCCTTGCCTAGTCCCACATTACTCTTGATCACACTCACCCGTCCGACTGAGTCGAGCTGTGCTTCCTTTTCCTTGGGGTCCTGGTAGCCATTTCAGTCACTGACTCCTGATGAAGACAGACAGAAGGAGGGTCCGATCGGGGAAATTCGCTGACTATAAATGCGGCTGATAGCGTCCTGATCACGGTGCTGTGGATCCAGTACAGAGAGATCGGTAAGGGACAAGCCAGACACTGTGCGCTCTCCAGTACACGGAATATTTTGCCGCCACTCTGTTCAAACCCCTACCCAGCATGCACAGCGTCTCCCCAACCAATCCGGATCCACGCTCGCACTGCATGATGGGAGAATGTGTGCTCCAGTCCGCTGAAGCTTCTGAGCGGGACACAGGTTTTCCCAGCTTGCTGTGCGAGCGTAGGATCAGCATTAGTCCTGGCCGCGAGCACTGCGCGCTCACGACTCGGGTCACACAGCTGTGTGCTCTACATCGTGAACGCGCAGCGTTTGTAGTGCATGTGTGCGCTGTAGCACTAATAAGATGTGGAGCAGATCGACTTCACTGTGGAGAAGGGGGCACGTAGTGCTTCGCAATGCTTTGGAGAACTCTTTATTATTCAAGGGATTACAAGCATATTTTTTATCATTAAAAATTATTCTTGAACCCGTAATACAGATGGTTGCAGTTTCATAAGATTACTGCATGTAGTGAGAGCTGTCAGAAGAGCATACCTCTCAAGGGTCCCTCTTTAGGAGATATTAGGGGTCCATACCTCTCAAGCGTCCCTCTTTAGGAGATATTAGGTGTCCATACCTTTCAAGTGTTCCTCTTTAGGACATATTAGGGGTACCTCAGGCACCTGCACACATAGACACCAAGGGGGGGGGGGGCTTGAGCACCTGCCCTTTTTGTTCAAAGTGCCCTCGTGCCCTTTTAACAAACTAAATAAATAAATATGAGAACTGCCCTTTTTTCATATTAGCCCCTGCCCCCCAAAATGTCTATGCACGTCCCTGGGGTACCTACCTCCCAAGTGTCCCTCTTTAGGAGATATTAGGGATCCATACCTCCCAAGTGTTCCTCTTTAGGAGATATTAGGGCTCTGTACCTCCCAAGTGTCCCTCTTTAGGATATATTAGGGATTCGTACCTCCCAAGTGTCCCTCTTTAGGAGATATCAGGGGTCTGCACCTCCCAAGTGTCCCACTTTAGGAGATATCAGGGGTCCGTACCTCCCAAGTGTCCCACTTTAGGAGATATTAAAGGTCTGTACCTCCCAAGTGTCCCTCTTTAGTAGATATTAAGGGTCTGTACCTCCCAGGTGTCCCTCTTTAGGAGATATTAGGGGAGCACAAGAAAACTTAAAAGCAAGACCCCTTATTCTCCCAGTTTATATTCTGTGCATTATAGATTTCCTGTATACCCACTGTGTTGTGATTGGAATCCAGATACTTGGGAGGTATGGACCCCTAATATCTCCTAAAGAGGGACACTTGGGAGGTACACACCTCTAATATCTCCTAAAGAGGGACACTTGGGAGGTATGTATTCCTAACATCTCCTAAATATGGACACTTGGGAGGTATGGACCCCTAATATCTCCTAAATATGGACACTTGGGAGGTATGAACCCCTAATATCTCCTAAATATGGACACTTGGGAGGTATGTATTCCTAACATCTCCTAAATATGGACACTTGGGAGGTATGTATCCCTAATATCTCCTAAAGAGGGACACCTGGGAGGTATGAACCCCTAATATCTCCTAAAGAGGGACACTTGTGAGGTATGTATCCCTAATATCTCCTAAATATGGACACTTGGGAGGTATGAACCCCTAATATCTCCTAAAGAGGGACACTTGTGAGGTATGTATCCCTAACATCTCCTAAATATGGACACTTGGGAGGTATGAACCCCTAATATCTCCTAAAGAGGGACACCTGGGAGGTATGGACCCCTAATATCTCCTAAAGAAGGGTACTTGGGAAGTATGGACCCCTAATATCTCCTAAAGAGGGACACTAGGGAGGTACAGACCCCTAATATCTCCTAAAGAGTTGTAGCAATAAAAGAAGGAAGGGGAAAAGAACAAGCGCCCCTGTGCGGGATCAATGGATCACACGATATCTCCACCACCAACACCCAAAGGTGCGTACTCACAAGCTCCATGGCTGGGTAATGGTATATACCAGATTCGGCTAACAAACAACTGGGGATATAATACTGCCCCCAGAAACACTATCACCAGCAAGAATCTTGCAGTTGAGGGCTGCTCTCAGATGCAACGCTCCCCCTGAGCGGCTAAAGGCTTATGGATATGGTACATAGAAAATACAAGCACAAGAGAGCGCCCAGTGGTATAATGCGTAACTGATGGATCAATGGACATAAGACATTCAAAAACTGCACTCACATGTAATCACGGTCAGAGAGCTGATATCAGTCACTCTGACAGACTCGCCTGTGGAGAGATTACTTCCGTCAATAACGCTTTACAGTTTATATAGTGTTTTATTATTGTTTCTATCACAAATATTTTATTGATTAAAAACATTGCTGCTTGGATCCAGCCATTTGTCCGGAGCAGTTTGTTTGTGTAGCCGATTACCAGCCCTCCGAGTGGAGATGGACGTAATCTCTCCACAGGTGAGTCTGTCATAGTGACTGATATCAGCCCTCTGACCATGATTACATGTGAGTGCAGTTTTTGAATGTCTTATGTTCATTGATCCATCAGTTACATATTATACCATTGGGCGCTCTCTTGTGTTTGTATTTTCTATTTACTATATCCATTTCCTAAAGGGGGACACTTGGGAGGTATAGACCCTAATATCTCCTAAAGAGGGACACTTGGGAGGTATGTACCACTAATATCTCCTAAAGAGGGACATTTGGAGGTGTGGACCCCTAATATCTCCTAAAGAGGGACACTTGGGAGGTACAGACCCCTAATATCTCCTAATGAGGGACACTTGGGCAGTATGGACCCTAACATCTCCTAAAGAGGGACACTTGGGAGGTATAGACCCTAATATCTTCTAAAGAGGGACACTTGGGAGGTATGGATCCCTAATATCCCCTAAAGAGGGACACTTGGGAGGTATGGATTCCTAATATCTCATAAAGAGGGACACTTGGGAGGTATAGACCCTAATATCTCCTAAAGAGGGACACTTGGGAGGTATGTACCACTAATAACATCTAAAGAGGGACACTTGGAGGTGTGGACCCCTAATATCTCCTAAAGAGGGACACTTGGGAGGTACAGGCCCCTAATATCTCCTAATGAGGGACACTTGGGTGGTATGGACCCTAATATCTCCTAAAGAAGGACACTTGGGAGGTACAGATCTGTAATATCTCCTAAAGAGGGACACTTGGGCGGTATGGACACTAATATCTCCTAAAGAGGGACACTTGGGAGGTATGGACCTCTAATATCTCCTAAAGAGGGACACTTGTGGGGGTATAGACCCTAGTATCTCCTAAAGAGGGACACTTGGAGGTATGGAGCCCTAATATCTCCTAAAGAGGGGCACTTTGGAGGTATGGACCCTAATATCTCCTAAAGAGGGACACTTGGAGGTATGGACCTCTAATATTTCCTAAAGAGGGACATTTGTGGGGGTATAGACCCTAATATCTCCTAAAGAGGGACACTTGGAGGTATGGACCCCTAATATCTCCTAAAGAGGGACATTTGGAGGTATGGAGCCCCAATATCTCCTAAAGAGGGGCACTTTGGAGGTATGGACCCTAATATCTCCTAAAGAGGACACTTGAAGGTATGGACCTCTAATATCTCCTAAAGAGGGACACTTGTGGGGGTATAGACCCTAATATCTACTAAAGAGGAACACTTGGAGGTATGTAACATTTTATTTACGTGAAGTGAAAAGCAAATGCCATCGTGATGCTGTATAGTTATAAAGTATGAATTTTATACACTGGCAAATAAATATCACAAGTAGGATTTTCTGAACAAATAAAAATACTCCAGAGACTGAAATCTCTGGAGGCCACACTGTAATTAGCTAAAATATTTGATTACATGTTATTTAACCCATCCAGGATCAGAGGGGTTGAAACACATTGCACAACAATGCGTTGCGCACCCCTCTGATCCTGAAAGGGTTAATGTTAGCTTGGCCGAGTTACTCAACACAGCACTTCATTGAGAGTAATGCATGAAAAGTACCATATAATGATAAAAGGAGCACTGTACCGCTGGAGGTGTCCCCAGCATTCTGAGAGTGACGAGCGACACCAGTAGAGCCCTCACCTCGTACCCGGAGCTCATAGCCTTATCTATCACCAAAGGATGCCATGACAACAGATAACGTTTGCATCAAAGGGGGAAAAAAAGCACCGGAAGCCATGATTGTTTTGGGTACAAAGCTTTCACAGATGTTTTGGAATTATAACTAAATTGCCATCCATGTCAAAGTGCTGCCTGGGTCCCGTGGCCTCACCGGGACCCATGTAAGGGCAGGCTCTGGCTGCATATTTAGTCAGATCCGGGGACACAGTGTAGCCGGGGACAGTGCCCTCAATCCGGAGACTGTCCTCTGGAAACTGGGGACGTCTGGTCACCCTATCCCAAGTGTCTCTCTTTATGAGATATTAGGGGACCATACCACTCTACTGTCTTTCTTTAGGCAATGTTAGGGGTCCTTACTTCCCAAGTGTCCCCCTTTAGGAGATATTACGGGTCCTTGCCGACGCGCCTGTAAGCGTGACATGTAGGGTTGTCACCTTTTCTTCAAAAAAATACCGGCCATGGCATTCCCTCCATAGACTTAACATTGGACAGAAGCCAATTTTTTACCGGCCTGCCGGTAAAATACCGGCTGGGTGGCAACCCTAGTGACATGTTGCATGTACTGATGCACAAAGCTGGGGTCTGTGAGAGACTACTCAGGTCTTGGAGCAGTCAATTTCAGACAACGTTTTTACTTACAAAACTACCGCAGGAGCACTGTAAGTAAAAAGTACATGATATGCCAGGACCATCACCGGTCCACAAGGGTATCAAAACCAGTGACAGTCATGGCATGTCACCAGTCCTTAAAGTGGAACTATCATCCCAAATAAATAGAGTCCCCCCAACAAGTACCCATCTAGTAATAAGCTTAAAGGGATAGTAATATTTCACAATAAAAGCAACTCCAATTAATCTTCATAGTATTTGGGCCATGGAGAGTGTTATTTCAGTATTGTCACAGTTGTAGTACAAGAGTAATTGAAGGATAAAGTATCCCTCTCCCACCCCTTTTACTGATGTAACACTGCTCACCTCAGAGCAGCAAGATGAATCACAGAGAGGGACAATCTTCAGTGAGTATAAGGAAAAACCTGTAAAGAGGGGGCAGGGTTTTCCTTATGATCACAGTAAGAAGATTGTCCCTTGCTGTGATCTGTCCGGTCAAGTGACCAGATTTCACATTTGAGGGGAGGTGGTTTACACTAGGTAAAAGGGGAGGTAGGGGGATACTTTATCATTCAATTACTCTTGAACTACAACTCTGACAGTATTGAAATAACAGTCTCAATGGCCCAAATACTATGAAGATTAATTGGAGCTGATTTTTTTGTGAAACATTACTATCCCTTCAAAGGGCAGAGACTTCCAATGCTGGGCAACATGACAGCGGGTCGCAGTACATACCCGAAAAACAAGTCAGTTAGACTAATGACCTTATTTTAATCCTTGTCTTTGTTCTCGGTTTGTTGGTAAATGCGTTTATCGCTCTTGTCTATTTTATTGAGTGGTTGCAAGGCAGAAGACTAAAGCCATGTGATAAGATCTTGGTCTGATTTGATTTTTCTAGGTTTCTTTTGCAATATGTTGTATCTTTTCAGAATCATTGATTATATCTCCAGACTGAATGCTTTTTTTCATGGGCGATGTTAGTTGTGTTCTACATACAGTTCAGATGTTCAGCATTTTTTTTTACTTACTGGTCAAATATGTGGCTTTGTGTTCTGTATTATCTGAAGATCACAAAATATAATAATATTATAATTGCTCTGGCTTCTGGATTTCTTTTCTTTTGGAGAAATAAAGAAAACGTATGTGTACCTCTCAATGTCAGTTAAATCTGTGATACCTTCATATATATATTTGTTTGGACATTGTTTGCCACTTATCACAGTGACTTTTTAAAGGGATAGTAATGGCTAATTTTAAGTTGATTAAATATTGTAGACATTAAAAAAAGGTTAACAACGATGTAAGTCTTATCTCTCAAACCTTTATGGTTTGAGAGATATAACTTGCTAAAGTTACCTTTTCCTGGCTGTTTTACTCAAGTCTGCCATCTAGCTGACAGCTGCAGATTCCAGTCATTTGACCAGACAGAGGCTCTTCAGCAGAGCTGAAATCACGCTATTTAGAAATAAATACTTAATTGGAACGGTCTATAAAGTGTACTTGCAAGCCAGGCACACTTTGTAGACCGTTCCAAATTAAATATTTATCTTTAGTTATCGCTATATAGGCGCTGCTGAAGAGCCACATCAGGTCAAGCGACCAGAATCTGCTTCTGACAGCTTTACAGCTCATCAAGCAGAAAGGGGAGGGACCAAAGAACTTTATTTTCCTATATCTCTCAAACCGTAACGGTTTGAGAGATACGAATAAGTGCAAGTACTCTTAATTGTATCTTCCATATAGTTAATACTTTTTTCTGACATTACTATCCCTTTAATTTATTCTTCTACTCTGTTTAATGTTCATATAAGTGCATTCAAAATAATATTGCAAGTTTTACAACCCCCAGCATGGATGCCCATTGGTCTGCCATTAGGTCTGTGTTGCTGTAATATTTGTTCTCTTAACCCCTTAGTGACGGCCGCGTGCAGACGCGGCCGTCACTTAACGCCCGTCTAACATTTTTTTTTTTTTTTTTTTTTTAAAGAATCCGGAGTCCCTGAACGGCGTGCAGCCGCGCGGGGAGCCGGATTTCCTGGACGTACATGTACGTCCTCTGTCACTAAGTGACACCCACAGAGGACGTACATGTACGTCCTTTGTCACGAAGGGGTTAATATTTCTTCTCTGCTTGTAATTTGATTGCCAGCGTTTTCTTGCATTTTATCCCTGGTCAGTTGCTTGATAAATTTCTTAGTATGTTAGTTATTGTCTCATATCCTACTTTACACTCAATGGATATGTATTAATGTTCAGTTCCTGTTACGGTTTAGTACACTCAGAAATGTAAGGTTTTGGTAAAACATAGTTTTATTAACACACAAGGAATAACAGTAACCCTCGTGGGTCCAGCATACAGATGAATAGTAAACTGACACAGGACAGGTTACAAAGATATGATTAACCCACACGGGTCCAGTATGTAAAGACAATATACAGTACTAACACAGGTCAGGTACAGTTCGTATGATACGGTGTGAATATGTCAGAATGATACTATTTGGCCAGGAACTTCTAATTGGCCCTAATAGTGGAAGGCCCACAGTATACTCTCTACACAGAGAGTGACAATAGCGACTGTAATCACAAAGGAGCAGGTGAAGCCAGCATGTGTGACTGGCTACAAGGCACCAGAGGAAGGCGACTACCAGCGGTATTGTGAACGCCAACCGGGGACTGCAAGGTTTCGTGACCCAAGTGCACAGCACCGGATGGTGCAACGTAAAGCCAAACTGAGACAGCAAGAGATAATGGCCCAAGTGCCCGGCACTGTAAGAAGCAACGTAACGCCAAACTGATACTACCGTGGATATAGATCCATGTGCACTGCACCGCCCCACAAGGGGTAAACGAGCGCTCCGGTCTGTGGCAACTGCAGATGCAGAGACAGCCTGAGGCGCCCAACAGTAACCCAACCTTAGGGACAGCAGTAACAGACCAAGCGACCCTGGTGCAACCGGTTACACTACCGGAATGAGAGCAACAGGCACTTATGAGAGAACGGGTCACGGATAGGACTATCTGCACAGAACCGAGGCAACCGGAGGTCTGGTACAGACCAAAGAGAGTGTGTACACAGAGCAGGAACGTCAGTCAAGCCGGGTCGGTACACAGAGCAGGAACGTCAGCCAATCCGGGTCGGTACACAGAGCAGGAACATCAGCCAATCCGGGTAGGTACACAGAGCAGGAACTTCAGCCAATCCGGGTAGGTACACAGAGCAGGAACGTCAGCCAATCCGGGTAGGTACACAGAGCAGGAACATCAGCCAATCCGGGTAGGTACACAGAGTAGGAACGTCAGCCAATCCGGGCTGGTACACAGAGCAGGAACGATAAATAGGCAGAATAGTCAGGCAGTCTGGGTCATACACTGGTATCATACGAGAGTAAAGGAACAAGCGCTAGGCAACAGAAACACCACGAAAGGGCAGCGCATAAGTGACAGCCCAGAGTATTTAAAGGCTGTCACTGGGAGGAGCAAAGACACCGTAGCCAATAAAAGGTATCAGGAAGTAAACATGTGTCAAAATGTCACCCGTATAGCACGGGCAGCGTGATAGTTCCAAGATGATGATAACACTGCTCAGCATATTTCATTGCGTAAAAAATGTTTATAGTTGCATTATTCCCCCATCAAAAGGCACTTGGATTTCTAAGCAGAGAACTTTTCTATTCTTTGCTTCTTTCATAACTGCATGAAAATATTAGCTGTATTAAGTCTAATATTATACTTGTATAGTTTTGTATAATCGTTAATTCATTGGGTGACAGGAAAACATTGGAGAACTTTTTCACATCCAATGATTTAATCACCAATAGCTGTCAATACATGTTTATTCTTACATTAATGATCGCAACAGTTAGCTGAGGAAACCTATGGGGATCAAATATTTCTAATTTCAATTGCATGTTGGTTCAATAAATGGCATCATTATACAGTATTATATCTCTCAGTTTTTACAGTAAAAATGAATATAGGATATAGTTAATAAATATAAATTCAATGATATAGAGATTAACATTTATATAACCCCATTATATACTGTAGTTCTGTACAGTTGATGTGTATATCATTTTGCTAATTCTTTTCTATGTCTCAGGTAGTTATCATGACATTTCTTCCTAGGTGGCTACAATTTCTGTGTGCATCAGTTTGTATTGTTACACACACTTTTCTATTGTAATCAGATATGTTTAACCCTTTGAGTGTCAGAGGGGTACGCAATGCATTGCCCTGCCCCCACTGGCATTCAAAGGGTTAAAGTGGACCTTGTAAAAAGGGGAATCTCATAATTAGGAAGTTAACACACTAATTGACCTTTTTACTGATATCATCTATATTAGGATATTAATACGTAGGGGTAACATGAGTTGCTGTATCGAATAGGTTAACCCTTTGAGTGTCAGAGGGGTACGCAACGCATGGCGGTTTACTTTTGAATTGTCGCACGCATAAGAGCGTGCAACATTTATCCATTATAAGTAGGTCGCCGACTTCAAGAGCGCCATGTAAGAATCTCGCATGAATGAAAAAGGCAAGATTCTTATGGCGCCTCTTACAACGTCGCTACTGCCTACCCGCACTGCCGCATGCCTTCATTACCATCTGCACACAGTACCCAGATGCCTGTCCGCTGCTCCCCGGATATTGCTCTTGTACACACGGGAGCAGAGCCATCACAATGCCTGCCCAGCCAGCCATTAGAAAGCATGTACAGGACCATGTGTTGCAATGTGAAACCGAGCTGTGGGCACAGTTAGCAGCACGCTAAAACTGCTTCCAGTGCTCTGCTGTGTTCTATAAGTATTAAAGGGATAGTAACGTTTCATAATAAAAGCAGCTCCAATTAATCATCATAGTATTTGGACTTTGGAGAGTGTTATTTCAATTCTGTCAGAGCTGTAGTACAAGAGTAATTCAATGATAAAGTATCCCCCTCCCTCCCCTTTTACTGATGTCACACTGCTCAGCCAGAGCAGAAGGGAGGTGCCCAGGTAGACTGCAGAGAGGGACAATCTTCAATTAAAATAAGGGAAAAACCTGAAAAACTTGTCAAGGGGGGCAGGGCTTTCATTGTTCTCATAGGAAGAAGATTGTCCCCTGCTGTTATCTGTCTGGTCTATGGACTGGATTCCACATCTGAGAAGAGATGGCTTACACTAGGTAAAAGGGGCGGGAGGGGAAACTTTGCTTGTGAATATCTCTCAAACTATAAAGATTTGAGAGATAAGACTTATATCGTTCTTCATGTTTTTTTAATGCCTACACAATAAAATAAAGATTAAACTAAGTACTGGTATCCCTTTAAGTCCTTCACTTTAGCATAAATAATATTTTAATCGGGTGAGTGTGAGGAATGTATGCTTATCTCATATCTCTGTCGTGGCGTAGCAAACTAGCTGGCACTGCAGTCAAGTAATCTTTCTGCCAGTGAATGAAGTCCCTGCCATAGATCCAGCAGTGCGGGCGAGTGATGGATGCATTAATTACTATGAAGGTATGCGACAGTGCGGGCGGGCAGCGGCAACATAAGAACCTCACCATTGTGATTAGTGCAAGATTCTTATATGGCGCTCTTGAAGCCAGTGTCGTGTCGAAGTTGGTATCCCGTCAGCTTTGGTATCCGTCTCGCCCAGGAGGTGGGACCTGTCATAGAGGTCTGCCCCCTAGGTGTGTACAGCCACCTCATGCTCTTCCCCGCTTGTTGGGACCTCTTCAATGTGCACGAGCAGGCAGTCCTGCTCTGGAGTGCTTGCACAGCATTGTATCGAAGATGGTATCGTCGAAGATGGTAACCAAGCCCAGCTTAGTTTTCTATCGAAGATGGTAACCAGGTCCAGCTTAGTTTTCTATCGAAGATGGTAACCAGGTCCAGCTAAGCTTTCTATCCAAGATGGTATCATTGAAGATGGTAACAGGTCTAGCTTAGCTTTCTATAGAAGATGCTAGCCTCTTGTCATTATCCATTTGTACAGAGGCATAGAACGCAGACTCCCATTTATTCCTACATTTTAACCCTTTGAATGCCAGAGAGCTATCCAATGCACTGGATACCTCTCTGGCACTCAAAGGGTTAAGGCTTTCAGGTTACCATCTTTGACAATACGCAGACTTGCATTATTACTACATTTTAACCCTTTGAATATCAGAGAGGTATCTAATGGTGTGGATATCTCTCTGGCACTCAGAGGGTTAAGGCTTTCAGGTTAATATCTTTGACAATACGCAGACTTGCGTTATTCCTACATTTTAATCCTTTGAATGCTAGAGTGGTATCCAATGTACTCGATCCCTCTCTGGAACTCAGAGGGTTAAGGCTTTCAGGTTACCATCTTTGACACTACATTTTAACCCGCTGAGTGCCGATACAAAGCTGTGCACACACCCCAGAGCAGGACTGCTTGCTCGTGCACATTGAACAGGTTGTACACGCCTAGCGGGCAGACCTCTATGACAGGTCCCGCTTCCTGGACGTGATGAATACCAGAGCCGATGGGATACCAACTTCAACATGACACCGGCAACCTACTTATAGTGGCTAAATGTCATGTGCTTTTATGCATGCAAGATTTCAAAAGGATACCCTTTAACCCCTTAGTGACGGCCGCGTGTGCCGTCACTTAACACCCGTCTAACATTTTTTTTTTTTTTCGATGAATCCGGAGTACCCAAATGGCGTGCAGCCGTGCAGGGATCCGGATTTCCTGGACGTACATGTACGTCCTCTGTCACTAAGTGACAGCCGCAGAGGACGTACATGTACGTCCATTGTCGCTAAGGGCTTAAAGTGGTGCTAATCAGTACGAAGTAACTTTTGTTCTTCCGTTCTATGTCCAGTATATTGCTTCACAACGCGTTGGAGACATCCTACAATCCAAGGAGACAAGAGGACCTGTTTATACTTTGCCATAGGCCCAGCAGTGACTTAACCCTTTGAGTGTCTTATCCATATATTACCTCCCCCACTCACTGACACTGCTCAGCAATGCATTACCCACCTCCCCTTGCACTGACTTCTTGTCTTATCACTACATTACCTCCCCCACTCACTGACACTGCTCAGCAATGCATTACCCACCTCCCCTTGCACTGACTTATTGTCTTACCACTACATTATCTCCCCCACTCACTGACACTTCTCAGCAATGCATTGTCCACCTCACTTAGCACTGACTTTCTCTCTTATCCCTACATTACCTCCCTACTCACTGACACTGCTCAGCAATGCATTGCCCACCTCTCCTAGCACTGACTTCCTGTCTTATCTCTACATTACCTCCCCACTCACTGACACTGCTCAGTAATGCATTGCCCACTTCCCCTATTACTGACTTCCTGTCTTATCCCTACATTACCTCCCCCACTGACACTGCTCAGCAATACATTACCACCTCCCCTAGTACTGACTTCCTGTCTTATCCCTACATTACCTCCCCACTCACTGACACTGCTCAGCAATGCATTACCCACCTCCCCTAGCACTGACTTCCTGTCTTATCCCTACATTACCTCCCCCACTGACACTGCTCAGTAATGCATTGCCCAATTCCCCTATTACTGATTTCCTGTCTTATCCCTACATTACCTCTCAACTCACTGACACTACTCAGCAATGCATTGCCCACCCTCCCCTAGCACTGATTTCCTGTCTTATCCCTACATTACCTTCCATTCACTGACACTGCTCAGCAATGGATTGTTCGCAACCATGAGCACCAAAAGGGTTAATTAATGTAGGACTAAGTACCTGCATAACCCTACATCTAAATAACTCAAAAACTATTTTTGTGTAATAAATAAATGGCTTATACAACATATAGGTGATTTTAAGTGCCATTGAAAGATTATGTGGTGAGGCATCTGAATACACATCTTTTTTTATCAGTGCCTCTTTAATAGATAACCTTTTACGTCAGGCTATTATTAACCCTCTGAGTGTCAGAGGAGTATGCGTTGCGTACCCCTCTGGCACTCAAAGGGTTAATTATTTTTTTTTTTCGTTTTCCTGATGAGCTACTGATTCTTTTTTAGCCTGGCTATTTTATTTACATACGTAACTAAAACCATTTGTTATTAAAAGCAAAATATATGTATTTGCATGGACATTAAACCACATCAGACATTTTTCTTTATCCTAAATGGACTGCGGCCTCATAAATTCAAATCTTCCACAAGTGACGGTGGCTTGGCGACACTTCCGTATTCTATTGCGGTCATTCTCTAATTTGCATCTATCAGAAATGTCTTTTGCATCTCCGCATACTAAGCAATCAAAATGCATCAGTGGTATATACCTATGGAAATAAGGCGATTGGGCATATATTAAAAGTAAAACTTTCTGTGCATCAATCAAGCAACAGTTGGACCATCTAACAAGAAGATACCCGGAACTTGATTTTAACATGTCCTGGTCTATTTTTGATACACTAGATATTATTTATGTAATCTGCACAGTAATGGGTTTGGTGGTGAATGGGTTTATCACTCTTGCAAACCTCATGGACTTGTTAGGAGGCAGAAAACTGAAGCCTCATGATAAGATCCTGGTCAGTCTTAGTTTTACCAGGTTCTTCATGCAATGTGTCTTTGTTTTTTATTGCATTGTTTTTAGTTTGAATACAAAACTTTATTCTCTGCACGCCGTGAGGTGCACACTTTTTATGCTTCAAATGTTCCTGGACTTTTCGAATCCTTGGCTAACCATGTGGCTTCTGTTTTTCTACTACATGAAGATCGTCATCTTTACAAATCCGGTATGCATTCACCTTCAGTCACGGATCCCACAACTTATAAAATATTTAATTTTAGTATCTACGTTCAGTTCCTTGGCCTCTGTATTTCTTATTTCCTGGAATAGTAAAAAAGGTTTCTGCATGTTGGACTCTGACGAACATTTAGGAAACAGAACCACTGCAGAACAAATGCAAAGGATAACTGCACATTTAATTGGCCATGTGTTTCCTTTTTTGATGATGACAGTTTTATCTGTTCTTCTACTCCAGACCTTGTTTACTCACGTGAAACACATTAGAAGTAATATTAAAAGCTTTACAGCACCCAGCATGGATGCCCACTGGTGTACTGTTAGATCTGTAATTTTACTGAACATCATGTCTATTTGTAATGTTATTGCTAATGTTGTCTTATGGGCTGTCCCTTGTCAAAAGCTCTGTAAATCACTCAGTTTATTAACAATTTACTCTTATCCTACTTTTCATTCAATGGTCCTCATAATGGTACATTCTAAGATGAAAAAAACTATTCTCCAAATATTCATTGGTGTAAATAAATTGTGCTCCCTATGTGTATCTTCCATCAAAAGTCCCCTGGGTTTTAGAACGCAGATTGCTCCACAATGAATAGAAACATTTGGGAATACACATTCATTATTTGTTTCTCTAATTGTTGCATTTAACTATTAGACATCTAATACGTTTCATTGTATAATTACCTAATTATCTATTCCATTATTTCTTACGTGTATGAGTTTTTACTTATGGAAATCGCCTATGATCCTCAAGAGGATATCAAATGACTGAAAAAAATTGTGTGATTCTACAGTGTAATAAATGTTAATTTACTGCATTCGTTTTCATTGCTTTGGTTCATTTATTTCTGTATTATACAGTTAAACCCTTGAGAACCAGAGAGATGTGCAGTTCATTGTGAAGTATACCTGTCTGGTGCTGAAGGAGTTAATCAGGTACGCATTTCAGTAGGTTCCGGTGTCAAAGGATAGGTAATATTCGACTCAAGCTGTTCAGGACTATAAGCCCCATCATCCCCAACCTGCAGCTGTAGGGGGAAGCAGTGAGCCACTTCTGCAAAAAAAAAGACTAGTCTTGTGGGGGAAGGTGCTGTGCTGTCTATGGGGGAGATTCATTAAGTGGTGATAAAGTGGAGATGACTTCCTCAGTGATATCACTTCTCCAATTCCTTTGTTATTCTATGGAGCCTATGCATTAAGATTTCTTCAGTTTTGGAGATCTTAGTGCATAGGATCTATAGAATAACATAGGAACTGGAGAAGTGATATCACTGGAGAAGTCATCTCCACTTTATCACCTGTTTATCACCGCCTAGTGAATTTCCCCCAGGGTATGAAAGCATGCATGGCACAATATGACACCATAATCTATGCTAAAAATGAAAACCTATCCCAACTAGAAGCTGTATTATAGCATGATTTCTCTGAAGTTGAAAGATGAATAGCAAAGAAAAAACTGTTCTTAAACACTGATAAAACGGTCATAATTGGCACAGAGTACAAATTGCGTAATCTCTGTAATACCAATCTATTCATTGTAACAGAGTCTAATTCTAATGTGGACCCTGTGGACTCCTACAAATATTTTGGTATGTGGCTTGACCCCAGCCTCACTTTTGGTCTTCATACTGATAAATTAACATCCGAGCTTTATTTGAAAATAGGTGCTCTGTTTAGAAATAAATCCGGTGTAAGTCCCCTGGTAAGAAGACATATTGTTCAACAGATGTTACTGCCAGTCATAAACTATGGGGACTTAGTATATGCTCCTGTGCCACAAGTGCGGCTTGGTAAAATTGACACTATGTATAATTCATTATGCCACTTTATTCTCCAATGTAATTACACTACCCATCACTGTGATATGTTTAAAGAACTAAATTGGTTAACAGTCGAATCTAGACTTGCCCTTCACCTTTCTTGCTTAGTATACAACCACTTCTCTGGAAAGCTACCGGCCTACCTGAGCAGTATGATCACTACAGATCTCCATACTAACTATAACCTCCACTGCTAACAACTCACTGACTATTCCACACTACCTGAGCAGTATGATCACTCCAGATCTCCACACTAACTATAGCCTCCACTGCTAACAGCTCACTGACTATTCCACACTACCTGAGCAGTATGATCACTCCAGATCTCCATACTAACTATAACCTCCACTACTAACAACTCACTGACTATTCCACACTACCTGAGCAGTATGATCACTCCAGATCTCCATACTAACTATAACCTCCGCTCCACTGATAACAACTCACTGATTATTCCACACTACCTGAGCAGTATGATCACTCCAGCTCTCCATACTAACTATAACCTCCACTACTAACAACTAACTGACTATTCCACACTACCTGAGCAGTATGATCACTCCAGATCTCCATACTAACTATAACCTCCACTACTAACAACTCACTGACTATTCCACACTACCTGAGCAGTATGATTACTCCAGATCTCCATACTAACTATAACCTCCACTCCACTGATAACAACTCACTGATTATTCCACACTACCTGAGCAGTATGATCACTCCAGCTCTCCATACTAACTATAACCTCCACTACTAACAACTAACTGACTATTCCACACTACCTGAGCAGTATGATTACTCCAGATCTCCATACTAACTATAACCTCCACTCCACTGATAACAACTCACTGATTATTCCACACTACCTGAGCAGTATGATCACTCCAGCTCTCCATACTAACTATAACCTCCACTACTAACAACTAACTGACTATTCCACACTACCTGAGCAGTATGATTACTCCAGATCTCCATACTAACTATAACCTCCACTCCACTGATAACAACTCACTGACTATTCCACACTACCTGAGCAGTATGATTACTCCAGATCTCCATCTTCTATCTATATATATAAAAGAAGACTTTGTGCCTGCCAAAACACACCCAGGGGAGGCATAAAGCAGGAGTTACTATTCCTATTGGGTGATTCAGTCATGCAGGGAGTTGGCCCGCCCCCACTATGCAGCCCGCCCACCACTATCAAAGTCAGAAAAAAACAATATGGCCGCCACTTGCTCCTACACCACAGACAAACACACATGCCCCACTCACACAGCACCAAACACACATGCCCCCACTCACACACACAGCACCACATACACACACAAAGCCAGAAATAAATATGGCTGACACACACACACACACACACACACACACACACACACACACACACACACACACACACACACACACACACACACACACACACACACACACACACACACACACACACACACACACACACACACACACACACACACACACACACACACACACACACACAGTCACTCACCCTGACTCCCAGTGGCCTCAGCAGGACCTGTAGTGCAGCACCAGGGGAACAAAATGGCACTCAAAGGGTTAAGGTAGGCCCTCTGCTGAATTATTTCTTCACTGTCATCATTTGCCATGCAAGACACAGGACAGACAGCCATCAGGTACACACTTAACCCACTGACTGCCACAGGGTTGTGTATCAAGTTTTACCCCTCAGGGAGTGTGTTCAAACCCCTCACACTGCAAGCTTGCATTTCCCTCCCACTTCTCCTCCTTCCCCAGCCTATTACTAACACTTTTCCTCATTTATATTAAGCCCCGCCCCCTACTCGCGATTAAGCCCCGCCCATTTAAAACCAAAATTGCCCCATTGCTCTATCCACATCAGCACCACATGAGGGACTCCACAAGTAAAAGTTCCCACGTATTACACACACATGCCTCACTCACACAGCACCAAACACCCATACACACACACAAAGCCAGAAAGAAATATGGCTGACACACAGTCAATCACCCTGACTCCCAGTGGCCTCAGCAAGACCTGTACTACAGCCACTGAGGAACAAAATGGCACTCAAAGGGTTAAGGTAGGCCCTCATTGCTCAATTACTTCTTCACTGTCATCATTTGCCATGCAAGACACAGGACAGACAACCATCAGATTCACACTTAACCCACTGACTGCCACAGGGTTGTGTATCAAGTTTTACCCCTCAGGGAGTGTGTTCAACCCCCTCACACTGTAAACTTGCATTTCCCTCCCACTTCTCCTCCTTCCCCAGCCTATTACTAACACTTTTCCACATTTATGTTAAGCCCCGCCCCTACTCGCGATTAAGCCCCGCTCCCTTTTTAACCCAGATTGCCCCATTTGTCTCTCCACATCAGCACCACATCAGGCCCCTCTAGGGACTCCACAAATCAAAGTTCCCAGGTATCAATACACTTCCCACTGCTATTTAACTCTCACATGCCTCTCTATACCTTAACCATTTGAGTGCCAGAGGGGTACACAACTCATGCACGCATGTGTTTCTGCTCATATATGTTGTGTGTGTGCGTGTGTGTACATCTCTGTTACATATGTGTGTCCATGTGTGCATCTCCAGTGTGTCTGTGTGTACATGTCTTTTGCATGTCTCTGCCGCTCACTGTGTGTATGTGCATATCTCCCAACATTTCACATGGCCAAAGAGGGACACGTTAGTTTTAGGTGATATTGTTGGGGCGTGGCTGGTGGGCAGGGCATTAGTAAGAATTTTTACGTTATTTCATGACCTATTACTGGCTATTTATGTAACTGAATAAATGATTTAGTGCAAGACCAAAGTATTTTATTTGCACAGACTAATGTATAAACACATATACTGAAGTTTAAAAAAATATGTATATGAGCTTTATTGCTGTAGAGCAAAGTAATACACACCACACAGTCAGGGCTGGTGCAAGGAGTTTTGCCACCCTAGGCAAAACCTAATTTTGCTGCCCATTTCGCTCCGCCCCTTGTGTCCCACCCCTTTATACCCTGCCTACTTATACCCCACCTCTTTTCATGATTGTCCTCTCTCTGCCCCCTGGGCCAGTCTGCCCCTGATCTAGAGATGCCTGTAAGAGATACCCCCACCAGCTCCAACTTGCCCCTTATCAGCTCCACTTTGACCCTATCAGCTGCACTTTGCCCCCCATCAACTCCAACTTGCCCCCATCAGCTCTACTTTGCCCCCATCAACTCCAACTTACCCCCATCAGCTCCACTTTGCCCCCCACCAGCTCCACTTTTTCCCCACCAGCTCCACTATGCCCACCATCCGCTCCACTATGCCCCCAGCAGCTCCAACTTGCCCCCATCAGCTCCACTTTGCTCCCCATCCGCTCTAACTTGCCCCCACCAGCTCCACTTTTGCCCCCCCTTCAGTTCCACTATGCCCCTATCAGCTCCAACTTGCTCCTATCAGCTCCAGCTTGCTCCTATCAGCTCCAACTTACCCCCATCGGCTCCACTTTGCCCCCCAGCAGCTCCACTATGCCCCCAGCAGCTCCAACTTGCCACCAACAGCTCCACTTTGCCCCCCATCCGCTCCAACTTGCCCCCATCAGCTCCACTTTGCCCCCATCCGCTCCAACTTGCCCCCACCAGCTCCACTTTGATCCCCCTTCAGCTCCACTTTGACCCCCATCCGCTCCAACTTGCCCCCATCAGCTCCACTTTGACCTCCATCCGCTCCAACTTACCCTCATCAGCTCCAACTTGCCCCCAGCAGCTCCACTTTGCCCCCTCAGCTCCAACTTGCCCCCATCAGCTCCACTTTGACCTCCATCAGCTCCAACTTACCCCCATCAGCTCCAACTTGCCCCCAGCAGCTCCACTATGCCCCCTCAGCTCCAACTTGCCTCTATCAGCTCCAACTTGCCCCCATCATCTCCACTTTGCCCCCCATCCGCTCCAACTTGGCCCCAGCAGCTCCAGTATGCCCCCTCAGCTCCAACTTGCCCCCCATCACATACCTGTAGCTCCCGCGCAGTCTTCTCTTCAGTAATGCAGAGCGCGGCAGGAGATCATGACTCCCAGCGCGCTCTGCATTACTAAAGATCCGACCCAATGAGGGAGCGCTGTAGTAACACAGACCTGACTGTGTTGTGGTTCCCGGCGTGGTGTGTGTGGGCGCAGCTCTTCTCCGCTGCATGCCCGCGCCCCCAGTACGTGTGCGCCCTAGGCCGGCGCCTACCTCACCTATAGGTGGAGCCGGCCCTGCACACAGTCTGACCTCCTAAAAAGAGGGACAACAGGGTGGGAAAGAGGGACAGAGGGATTTGGCCCTCAAAGAGGGACACTTGGGATGTATGGTATGTGTCTGCCTGTGTGTTGCATATGTCTGTGTTTTTCAGTGTGTCTGCATTTCACACACATGCACCCAACGGTCATGACATGACGGGCAACGCCGTCCCACATTGCTAGTACTAACTATAACCTCCACTAATAACAACTCACTGAGTATTCCACACTACCTGAGCAGTATGATCACTCCAGATCTCCATAGTAACTATAACCTCCACTGCTAACAACTCACTGACTATTCCACACTACCCGAGCAGTATGATCACTCCAGCTCTCCATACTAACTATAACCTCCACTACTAACAACTCACTGACTATTCCACACTACCTGAGCAGTATGATCACTACAGATCTCCATACTAACTATAACTCACTGACTATTCCACACTACCTGAGCAGTATAATCACTCCAGATCTCCATACTAACTATAACCTCCACTACTAACAACTCACTGACTATTCCACACTACCTGAGCAGTATGATCACTGCAGATCTCCATACTAACTATAACTCACTGACTATTCCACACTACCTGAGCAGTATGATCACTCCAGATCTCCATACTAACTATAACCTCCACTACTAACAACTCACTGACTAGTCCACACTACCTGAGCAGTATGATCACTCCAGATCTCCATACTAACTATAACCTCCACTACTAACAACTCACTGACTATTCCACACTACCTGAGCAGTATGATCACTCCAGATCTCCATACTAACTATAACCTCCACTACAAACAACTCACGGACTATTCCACACTACCTGAGCAGTATGATCACTCCAGATCTCCATACTAACTATAACCTCCACTACTAACAACTCACTGACTATTCCACACTACCTGAGCAGTATGATCACTCCAGATCTCCATACTAACTATAACCTCCACTACTAACAACTCACTGACTATTCCATTCTACCTGAGCAGTATGATCACTCCAGATCTCCATACTAACTATAACCTCCACTACTAACAACTCACTGACTATTCCACACTACCTGAGCAGTGTGATCACTCCAGATCTCCATACTAACTATAACCTCCACTACTAACAACTCACTGACTATTCCACACTCCCTGAACAGTATATTTACTCCAGATCTCCAAGCTTCCTATAACCTCCACTGCTAACAACTCACTGGAGTTTACTAAGTGGTGATAAAGTGGAGATAACTTCTCTAGTGATATCACTTCTCCAGTGCCTATGTTATTCTGTGGAGCCTATGCACTAAGATCTCAAGAGCTGGATAATTCTTAGTGCATAGGCTCCATAGAATAACATAGGAACTGGAGAAGTGATATCACTGGAGAAGTTATATCCACTTTATCACCTCTTTATCACTTCTTCGTGCATCTCTCCCAATGACTATTCCACACTGCATGGGCAGTAAGTATGCTTACTCCAGTGGGTTATGCACTAAGGAGAAGAGAAGTATAGGATGTATAGAGAGCTGGGGGGATGTACTAAGGAGTGATAAAGAGGTGATAAAGTGGAGATGACTTCTCCAGTGATATCACTTCTCCAGTTCCTATGTTATTCTATGGAGCAACTGCATTAAGGTCACTCAAGTGGGAAAAATCTTAATGCATTGACTGCATAGAATAACATAGGAATTGGAGAAGTGATATCACTGGACAAGTTATCTCCACTTTATCACCTCTTTATCACTCATTAGTGCATCCCCCCAGCTCTCTATACATCCTATACGTCTCTCCCTGCAGTTTCTCTGTGTTTGTAAGGAGAGGGATGGGAGGGGAAGAAGTCTAGTTGATCCCCGTATTCAGAAGAAGACCCCTAGAGGTGCCCAGAAGCCTGTTCTGGAAGTGTTTGGAGTGAATGGTACACAGGTTCCCCATTTTATCCACCTTTGCCGCAGAGAGTCCAGCAAATTACAGATGGTGTGAATGTAGTTAAAAAGTCCACACTAGATTCTGTAGTGTCCTCAGACTCCTCCCTGTCTTTACACCCTCATGATGGGCAGGCTGGCCATAAATCTGGGCCGGTGGGCCGCAGCCTCCCTCCCTCATCTGCTTGCTTCCCTCAGGAGGTGTGCTTGGGACTGGCTGCTGGACCAGCTCAGCTCAGGGCTGCCCGCAAAGCAGAACACTTGTTCTGGGCCTGATGAGGAAGAGGAAAGTTGGAGCCTAGCAGCCGATGTGTATTTGTACAGACCAGCAAGGAAAGGGAAGCAACAGAAGGCAGCTGCATGGTGCGTGTGTCTGTACAGACCAGCAAGGAAAGGGAAGCAACAGAAGGCAGCTGTATGGTGCGTGTGTCTGTACAGACCAGCAAGGAAAGGGAAGCAACAGAAAGCAGCTGTATGGTGCGTGTGTCTGTACAGACCAGCAAGGTAAGGGAAGCAACAGAAGGCAGCTGTATGGTGCGTGTGTCTGTTCAGACCAGCAAGGAAAGGGAAGCAACAGAAGGCAGCTGTATGGTGCGTGTGTCTGTTCAGACCAGCAAGGAAAGGGAAGCAACAGAAGGCAGCTGCATGGTGCGTGTGTCTGTACAGACCAGCAAGGAAAGGGAAGCAACAGAAGGCAGCTGCATGGTGCGTGTTTGCAGTGCTGGGGCAGCGACTGGTGTCAAGAGAGCCCTTGGAGGGAGGTTATGGAGTTTTTGCAGCTTTATTCAGCCAGTGTGGCTTGCTTAGAATAATGGGCACCAGAATCACCTGGCAGGACAAAGGCTTAGATCCCAGCTACAAGTAATACTTTATCAGTGTATTTTTCAGTGTCTAGTTATGGATCGTCTATGTGAGTGTAGTTGAGGCTGTGTGCTAGTGTATATATGCATATTCCAGGTTGTGAATGTGTCTGTTATTGTCAGCATTAATGTTCTGGGGTATGAATGTGCATGCTAGTGTATGCATTTTTATTCTGGTATGAATGTGTATGCATGTGATGTTCTATTGTAAGTGTTGCCAGGGTGTGGATGTGTTTGCCAGTGTATGTATGTATGTTTGTTAATGTATGTGTGTACCAGAATGTGAATGCAAGTGCTAGTGTATGTATGTGTGCATCTGGGTTTGGATGTGTGTTCTAGTGTATATATGTGTGTGCTATTGTGTGTGTTAGTGTATGCATGTGTGAATGTGTGCGCCAGTGTGTGAATGTGTACACTGCTGTATTCACTAGCTTACACATGCATACACTAGCACACACATGCATATAAGAGTGTGCTAGTGAATGCATGTGTGCACCAGTGTGTGAATGTGTGAAAAAGATACCAAAGAGCTAAGGAGGGGACTGTTAGAATGAAGTAGATGAGTCCAAGTCTGTGGTTCTCCAGACAGGAGATTGATGGCTGTACAGACCTTAATGAAATCTGAAGCATAGGTGCAGGGATTAATGGAGAAAAATAAATCACAGGAGGTAATAAAGATCTTGTATTTCCTCCTGTCTCTGTAAATTTTTCAAGCAAACGAACCTTGTGTTTCCAGGCTGTAGAGATCCAAGTTATTAGATGTTGAAGGAGGAGAGGCACTAACGAGGACTGACTATTGCAGCATACCTGCTTGGAGGTCCTGGAATTGGTGTTGCAGGGTCTCTTGATTGGATTGAAGATCATGCACAGAGGCAGCAAGGCCTGATATCTGAAATGCCGAAAGGGCTTCCACTAAACCGGCTCCATAAACTGGCTTAGTTGTACTATCATAACTACCTGAAAAGGCCACGTGCTAAGTGGAACACTACCAAGTATTCCACTAACACAATAACCTGATTTCACACTGACCAGAATGTACATCCACCCAATTACACTAATAAGTGAATTAAGTATAACACCCACCAAGCCTGTGCTAATCAAGTGTTATGCACAATGCAGACCAAGACTACATGAACAAAAATAAACATCTATCAAATTCAGCCACATAGAGAAAGGAAAGAAGAGCTCAAGAGCAGGTTTAGGAAAATCCCCTCAACAAGTCCAAAGTGAAAATATTGTACCTGGGAAACAAGCAGAAGAGTGGTAAGGAAGGCCAGCGGACAAGTCCAGAGATCAGGCAGAGGTTAAGTTAAGGCACCTAGGGTTCAGGGAGAAGAGGTGATCAGGCAGGCCAGGTTAAGTTAAGTCCAGAGATCAGGCAGAGGTGAAGTTCATGGTGCCAGGGGCTTAGGCAGAAGAGTGGTCAGGTAGACCAGAGGTCAAGTGTAGAGATCAGGCAGAGGTTAAATTCAAGGTGCCAGGGGCTTAGGCAGAAGAGTGGGTAGATAGATCAGATGTCAAGTGCAGAGATCAGGCAGAGGTTAACTTAAGGTACCTGGGGTTCAGGCAGAAGAAGTGGTTAGGCTGGCCTGAGGAGAGATCCAGAGGTCAAGTTAAGGTCCCAGGGGCTCAGGCAAAAGAGGTGGTCAGGGAGACCAGAGGTAAGATGCATAGTTTGAGTTAAGGTACCAGGGGTTCAGGTAGAAGAGGTGGTCAGGCAGGCCAGAGGTAAGATCCAGAGGTCAAGCAGAGGTTGAGTTAAGATACCAAGGGTACCTGGGAAACAGGCAGAAGAGTGGTAAGGAAGGCCAGCGGACAAGTCCAGAGATCAGGCAGAGGTTAAGTTAAGGTACCAGGGGTTCAGGTAGAAGAGGTGGTCAGGCAGGCCAGAGGTAAGATCCAGAGGTCAGGCAGAGGTTGAGTTAAGGTACCAAGGGTTCAGGTAGAAGAGGTGGTCAGGCAGGCCAGAGGTAAGATCCAGACATCAGGTAGAGGTTGAGTTAAGGTACCAAGGGTTCAGGCAGAAGAGGTGGTCAGGCAGGCCAGAGTTAAGATCCAGACGTCAGGCAGAGGTTGAGTTAAGGTACCAGGAGTTTAGGCAGAAGAGGTGGTCAGGCAGGCCAGAGGTGAGATCCAGACATCAGGTTGAATAAACAAGGAAGAAGAGAAAGAGTGACTGGGCATGATGAGGAGATCAGACACCTGAGTACCCAGCTACCTCCATTCAAGGATTAAATAGAGTATCTGACATAGCACAGTGTACAACATTAGTGATGTTGAACAACGCTTCCACACGGTAGTAGATCGACGCTGCACCATATTGGATTTGAGCAAATAGGAGTGAGGAACAGGCACGGACACCAGTGCTGACAAACTGTCCTTATCTTCATCCATTAAGAAACTTCCCCCTAGCAACACATCTGTGATTGCTGAATACCTGCAGTCCTTGTTGGGTAGACCCCAGTAATCAAATGAGCTCCCCCCCCATCCCCACCACTTTACTCCTGTGTATTATGTAATGCCTGCTCTCTAGGCACCAAATCCCACACAAATTAAGAGCTTTGCTTCTCCCACACTCATAACCTGCTTTCTATCACAGAAACCTGGCTTTCACATTCTGACTTCTGTTGAAGATAGAAAGAGAAAACAGAGAGGGCGCCCCAATAGTGCCTGTTAAATTCTTGTAAGGATCTCAAAAAAGCTGGTTTTGCAGTTATCAAACTGCTTTCTCAAGAGCTAGCCTAAATTCAAAGACAATTGCGAAACCAGCTTTTTTGAGATCCTTACAAGAATTTGTCATTTGAATGCTGAGATGACTGGATTGAAGCACCATCCCTATTCCAAGGACCTGAGCAGAGACAGGTTTAAAATTCCTTGCCTGCCTGATTTATTGTGACTGTACATAAGTCCATTCACAGCCACCATTCTTGTGAGTATTATAATTATCATTTTAATAAGTGTCAATAATGATAATAGGCACTATTGGGCGCCCTTTTCTTTTCCGTTTTTTGTATCATGTAATCTTTACTCTCTTTGCTGTGCTCTACTACTAACCTAGACCTTCTTATCCAAGGATAAAACTCTTCACTAAGTTTGTCTTTGGATCTGCATAGTCCTCTCCACCTTTGATAACTGTGGAGCCATAATCACAGAGATTGGCTAAATTCATTCATCCTAATGCTCCACACCTGTGCTAGAGCGGTGTAATGTCTCTGGCTAAAGTCTCATTCATTTTCTGATTCTCACCATTATAAATACATCTTATCTTGTTTTAACAAAGCTCTTACCCAGGCTAGAAAACCCTACTGTTCTAACCCATGTGGTTCTCTTCTCAAAGCCCGAGCTGTAAACTGCTTCTTTCTCCAGTACACCCCAGGACTCATGCTAACTCATACTGTCCACATTCTCTACTGCCCCTATGATATCTATGTTGCTTTGTGCCACCCTCAGCTCCTTCATTCCTATTACAGAGGAGGAATTTTCTCTGTTACAATCCACCTTTTTGCCTACTGTGTGCCCCATGGATCCCCTACCTTCTTACCTCATCAAGTCTCTTGCAGCTACTCATATCCCCAGCCTAACATATATCATTAACTCCTTGCTTTCTACAGTAACCTTTTGTCACGAGACTGCTAGACAAATAAATACTCTGACAGGTACAGGCAGAATAAAATAACAATTTTATTGAAATTCAGGCAGTAAATAAACACACTTCCCCAACCTTCCCGGGTCAGGCGTGGGGATATTGCAAGGTCCACTACAGGAACAGCACTGAACGTAGCCAGACCGCCTCTGGATGAATGCGAACCAGGATGTAAGCACAACAACGAACAGCAAGTGGTAAGGCACACAAGCAGGGAGCAAGGAAAGGCTCAAGTAACCTAGAACGCTAGGATACTATGGACGTCCTAGAACGCTAGGACCGTCGGCATTACAGACGGCCAGAGCTGCTAACCCAACTGCACTCACACCCGGATGCCCAATACAGTAGTACGATACACAGGCCAAGGTCATACACAAAAGGGGTAGTCAAACAGAGCCAGGGTAACACGTAGCGGGTAGTCAGCCAGGCCAAGGGTCATACACGGAGTGGTTAATCAGATAAGCTGGATCGAGCACGGACTGGGCTATCAGACAAGGCCAGAGGTTCAGACACTAATCGGGTAGTCAAACAAAGCCACGGGTCATACACAAATCGGAAAGGCAGCCAGAAACATATCGTAACAGAGTATCACGGTCCCCGTGATTCCCTGTCAATCTCTGTGATGATACCTGTGCATTGGAGGAGGCTGATTGGCCCACCCAGGATATTCCTTTATATACTGGGTCTATGGCACCTGTCAGATGCCCTTTCGTATTGTTCCTGGTTCTGACTACAGCTTGATCCTGACCACTCTGAATCTCCAGCCCCTGGTTCTGACTACAGCTTGCTCCTGACCATTCTGAATCTCCAGCCCCTGGTTCTGACTACAGCTTGCTCCTGACCATTCTGAATCTCCAGCTCCTGGTTCTGACTACAGCTTGCTCCTGACCATTCTGAATCTCCAGCCCCTGGTTCTGACTACAGCTTGCTCCTGACCATTCTGAATCTCCAGCCCCTGGTTCTGACTACGGCTTGCTCCTGACCATTCTGAATCTCCAGCCCCTGGTTCTGACTACAGCTTGATACTGACTATTCTGAATCTCCAGCCCCTGGTTCTGACTACGGCTTGCTCCTGACCATTCTGAATCTCCAGCCCCTGGTTCTGACTGCGGCTTGATCCTGACCATTCTGAATCTCCAGCCCCTGGTTCTGACTACAGCTTGATACTGACTATTCTGAATCTCCAGCCCCTGGTTCTGACTATGGCTTGCTCCTGACCATTCTGAATCTCTAGCCCCTGGTTTTGACTACGGCTTGCTCCTGACCATTCTGAATCTCCAGCCCCTGGTTCTGACTACAGCTTGCTCCTGACCATTCTGAATCTCCAGCCCCTGGTTCTGACTACAGCTTGCTTCTGACCATTACTGTTTGCTCCTACATATTTGGGCCTGTATTTCTGTCATTACCCGTCTATACCTGTCCTGGCCCCCAGGGGCGCTGTTCTTTAATTTTAATTCAATAAAACTGTATTTTTGCTTTTAACCTTTGTCTGAGTGTCAGAAAACCGTAACACAGAGAACAATAACGCTGAGGAAGACCACGAAAGGGCAATCAGGCTATGGCCGGACGTGGTTTATAAGGCCTCCTAAGAAGGAAGAGTTAGAAAAGCTGAAAGATGAGCGTGGCCTATAAAAATATCAAGCACATAATGACGCGCGAGCAACCAGGAAGTCCGCGACTAGAATGTAGCTGGCAGCCACTATAGGAATAGTCATGTAGACAAGGCCCGAATCATGGCACCGTGATACCTTTTCTTCCACATTCAAACACGCAACAGTCACACCTATCCTCAAATAATCCTTCTTTGACCCCACCTGTCTTTCGAACTACAGTCCAGTTTCAATTCATCCCTTTGCATATAAAATCCAGTAAAACGTTATATTCACAGGTTTAATCTCTTTTCTTCATTCCAACTCTCTTCTTGACGCATTGCAGTCTGATTTCCACTACAATTACTCTACAGAAACAGCCCTGACAAAAGGTATAAATGAAATACACACACCAAGGACAAAGGCCACTACGATATACTACTCCTACTAGACCTTTCTGCCGCTTTTGACACTGATCTTCATGTACTCCTATTGGACATACTCATATCTGAAACAAAGAGCCAAACAGGAGTGCAAACCACCAATATATGTGAAGATCAGTGTAGTTTGTGCTCCTGTTTGACTCTTTGTTTTAGATATGAGTATGTCCAATAGGAGTACATGAAGATCAGTGTGGTTTGCGCTCCTGTTTGGCTCTTTGTTTCAGATATGAGTATGTCCAATAGGAGTACATGAAGATCAGTGTGGTTTGCGCTCCTGTTTGGCTCTTTCTTTCTGTGTTTCCCAAGTGTCCTGGAGATCCACTTGGGTCTATTTTGGGAAGCAGCATCTGCCGAACCTTTACTGATTGACTGAGTGGGGGCAGTCCGATTCCTCCACTAGCATTACTGACTGCTTATAGTGGTCTGAAAGAATGTGAGTACCACAGTGTTTTTGGTGAAGGTTCATATATCTGTGGTACTGCACTAGGAAGCACCCTTCTATTCTTCTCTTTTTGTCTATATTCATACCTGGGAACTTTTCTTTTCTGACCTCCTCGGAGGGGGAGTCCTGTGTTGCCGTTGAGGGAGACAAATGACACAATTTGCGTCAAAAGGGGTGGGGCTTAATCGTGACTGGGGGTGGGGCTTCAGAAAGTTGTAAAACTATAGGCAACTAGGCTGGAGAGGGAGGAGAAGTAGGCGGGAAGTGAGCGGAACTGATAGGGAAGGAACACAAATGGACAGAGTTTCTTAAGAAACTGACCACACCCCGGAGAATCAGACTCTGCCCTGGAGACCTGGTAACACGGAGTCAAAACTGGAGTCTGCGGGACAAAACCAGAGATTTCCCAGCTATGGACATACTACATGTCATTGGCATCCATGACACAGTTCTAGAGTGGTTTGCCTCCTACCTTTCCAATCATATTTTAAATATTTCTTTTGCTAATACCTTCTCTTTCCCCCGTGACCTCTCAGTGGGTGTACCCCATGGATCAGTCCTAGGACAACTTCTCTTTTCTCTCTATATCTGTCACAGCTTCCTCCCCACCCGCCGGCCATTTCTAGCTCGCGGCGGGTTGTTCTCTTCCGGGTTGCTGTGGCTGACCAGTCACGCATGCGCAGGACGCCGCGGTCCTCCTTCTGGCGTCTGCGCATGCTCCCGACTCCACTGATCTTTTGCTGAGCCTCCGCCTATCACGTAGAGTTCCTTGGTGAGCCCCTCTCCTCTCCCACTCCTATTGGCTAACACTTGTTATTTGAACGACCTACTCCAAGCTTAGAGTGCCCGTTCCACGAGCTCTGTTAGCGTCTCTTGAGAGTTTGCATTTGGTTGTCCTTCTGGTTTCTGACTACGGCTTGCTCCTGACCATTCTGAATCTCCAGCCCCTGGTTCTGACTACAGCTTGCTCCTGACCATTCTGAATCTCCAGCCCCTGGTTCTGACTACGGCTTGCTCCTGACCATTCTGAATCTCCAGCCCCTGGTTCTGACTATGGCTTGATCCTGACCATTCTGAATCTCCAGCCCCTGGTTTCTGACTACGGCTTGCTCCTGACCATTCTGAATCTCCAGCCCCTGGTTCTGACTAAGGCTTGCTCCTGACCATTCTGAATCTCCAGCCCCTGATTCTGACTACAGCTTGCTCCTGACCATTCTGAATCTCCAGCCCCTGGTTCTGACTACGGCTTGCTCCTGACCATTCTGAATCTCCAGCCCCTGGTTCTGACTACGGCTTGCTCCTGACCATTCTGAATCTCCAGCCCCTGATTCTGACTACAGCTTGCTCCTGACCATTCTGAATCTCCAGCCCCTGGTTCTGACTACAGCCTGCTCCTGACCATTCTGAATCTCCAGCCGCTGGTTCTGACTACAGCTTGCTCCTGACCATTCTGAATCTCCAGCCCCTGGTTCTGACTACAGCTTGCTTCTGACCATTCTGAATCTCCAGCCCCTGGTTCTGACTACAGCTTGCTCCTGACCATTCTGAATCTCCAGCCCCTGGTTCTGACTACAGCTTGATCCTGACCATTCTGAATCTCCAGCCCCTGGTTTCTGACTACAGCTTGCTCCTGACCATTCTGAATCTCCAGCCCCTGGTTCTGACTACAGCTTGCTCCTGACCATTCTGAATCTCCAGCCCCTGGTTCTGACTACAGCTTGCTCCTGACCATTCTGAATCTCCAGCCCCTAGTTCTGACTACAGCTTGATCCTGACCACTCCGAATCTCCAGCCCCTGGTTCTGACTACAGCTTGCTCCTGACCATTCTGAATCTCCAGCCCCTGGTTCTGACTACAGCTTGCTCCTGACCATTCTGAATCTCCAGCCCCTGGTTCTGACTACAGCTTGATCCTGACCATTCTGAATCTCCAGCCCCTGGTTCTGACTACAGCTTGCTCCTGACCATTCTGAATCTCCAGCCCCTGGTTCTGACTACGGCTTGCTCCTGACCATTCTGAATCTCCAGCCCGTGGTTCTGACTACAGCTTGCTCCTGACCATTCTGAATCTCCAGCCCCTGGTTCTGACTACAGCTTGCTCCTGACCATTCTGAATCTCCAGCCCCTGGTTCTGACTACAGCTTGCTCCTGACCATTCTGAATCTCCAGCCCCTGGTTTTGACTACGGCTTGCTCCTGACCATTCTGAATCTCCAGCCCCTGGTTCTGACTACGGCTTGCTCCTGACCATTCTGAATCTCCAGCCCCTGGTTCTGACTACGGCTTGCTCCTGACCATTCTGAATCTCCAGCCCCTGGTTCTGACTACGGCTTGCTCCTAACCACTCTGAATCTCCAGCCCCTGGTTCTGACTACGGCTTGCTCCTAACCACTCTGAATCTCCAGCCCCTGGTTCTGACTACAGCTTGATACTGACTATTCTGAATCTCCAGCCCCTGGTTCTGACTATGGCTTGCTCCTGACCATTCTGAATCTCCAGCCCCTGGTTCTGACTACAGCTTGATCCTGACCACTCTGAATCTCCAGCCCCTGGTTCTGACTACAGCTTGCTCCTGACCATTCTGAATCTCCAGCCCCTGGTTCTGACTACAGCTTGCTCCTGACCATTCTGAATCTCCAGCCCCTGGTTCTGACTACAGCTTGCTCCTGACCACTCTGAATCTCCAGCCCCTGGTTCTGACTACAGCTTGCTCCTGACCATTCTGAATCTCCAGCCCCTGGTTCTGACTACAGCTTGCTCCTGACCATTATGAATCTCCAGCCCCTGGTTCTGACTACAGCTTGCTCCTGACCATTCTGAATCTCCAGCCTCTGGTTCTGACTACGGCTTGCTCCTGACCATTCTGAATCTCCAGCCCCTGATTCTGACTACAGCTTGATCCTGACCATTCTGAATCTCCAGCCCCTGATTCTGACTACAGCTTGATCCTGACCATTCTGAATCTCCAGCCCCTGATTCTGACTACAGCTTGATCCTGACCATTCTGAATCTCCAGCCCCTGGTTCTGACTACGGCTTGCTCCTGACCATTCTGAATCTCCAGCCCCTGGTTCTGACTACGGCTTGCTCCTGACCATTCTGAATCTCCAGCCCCTGGTTCTGACTACAGCTTGATACTGACTATTCTGAATCTCCAGCCCCTGGTTCTGACTATGGCTTGCTCCTGACCATTCTGAATCTCCAGCCCCTGGTTCTGACTACAGCTTGCTCCTGACCATTCTGAATCTCCAGCCCCTGGTTCTGACTACGGCTTGTTCCTGACCATTCTGAATCTCCAGCCCCTGGTTCTGACTACAGCTTGCTCCTGACCATTCTGAATCTCCAGCCCCTGGTTCTGACTACAGCTTGCTCCTGACCATTCTGAATCTCCAGCCCCTGGTTCTGACTACAGCTTGCTCCTGACCATTCTGAATCTCCAGCCCCTGGTTCTGACTACAGCTTGCTCCTGACCATTCTGAATCTCCAGCCCCTGGTTCTGACTACGGCTTGCTCCTGACCATTCTGAATCTCCAGCCCCTGGTTCTGACTACAGCTTGCTCCTGACCATTCTGAATCTCCAGCCCCTGGTTCTGACTACAGCTTGCTCCTGACCATTCTGAATCTCCAGCCCCTGGTTCTGACTACAGCTTGCTCCTGACCATTCTGAATCTCCAGCCCCTGGTTCTGACTACAGCTTGCTCCTGACCATTCTGAATCTCCAGCCCCTGGTTTTGACTACGGCTTGCTCCTGACCATTCTGAATCTCCAGCCCCTGGTTCTGACTACAGCTTCCTCCTGACCACTCTGAATCTCCAGCCCCTGGTTCTGACTACAGCTTGATCCTGACCATTCTGAATCTCCAGCCCCTGGTTTTGACTACGGCTTGCTCCTGACCATTCTGAATCTCCAGCCCCTGGTTCTGACTATAGCTTGATCCTGACCATTCTGAATCTCCAGCCCCTGGTTCTGACTACAGCTTGCTCCTGACCATTATGAATCTCCAGCCCCTGGTTCTGACTACGGCTTGCTCCTGACCATTCTGAATCTCCAGCCCCTGGTTCTGACTATAGCTTGATCCTGACCATTCTGAATCTCCAGCCCCTGGTTCTGACTACAGCTTGCTCCTGACCACTCTGAATCTCCAGCCCCTGGTTCTGACTACAGCTTGCTCCTGACCATTCTGAATCTCCAGCCTCTGGTTCTGACTACGGCTTGCTCCTGACCATTCTGAATCTCCAGCCCCTGATTCTGACTACGGCTTGCTCCTGACCATTCTGAATCTCCAGCCCCTGGTTCTGACTACATCTTGCTCCTGACCATTCTAAATCTCCAGCCCCTGGTTATGACTACAGCTTGATCCTGACCATTCTGAATCTCCAGCCCCTGGTTATGACTACGGCTTGCTCCTGACCATTCTGAATCTCCAGCCCCTGGTTCTGACTACAGCTTGCTCCTGACCATTCTGAATCTCCAGCCCCTGGTTTTGACTACGGCTTGCTCCTGACCATTCTGAATCTCCAGCCCCTGGTTCTGACTATAGCTTGATCCTGACCATTTTGAATCTCCAGCCCCTGGTTCTGACTACAGCTTGCTCCTGACCATTATGAATCTCCAGCCCCTGGTTCTGACTACAGCTTGCTCCTGACCATTCTGAATCTCCAGCCCCTGGTTCTGACTACATCTTGCTCCTACACCCCCTTGGTGTAATACTGGTATCTAACCCAAAATTCTCCCCCATATCCAAGCTGTCACCAAAACCTGCTGATTTTCACTTAAAGTTGAACTACCACCCTATATAAAGTTTCCCCCAATTACTAGGCATATGGCAACTAGCTTCTTAATAGTGCTATTATCTTACACAAGTACCAGGTTCTGAAGTAATCATTATTCTTCAGAGACTGACGGCCAGGCTTCTTGCTTTAGAGTCTTCTGCGCGTCTGCGCCGTCAGTCTCTTCCGGTGCCTTAAGGTACCATGCAGCGCCTCCTAGAGGAGACTGGGATGGATAGCGCAGGCGTGCAGACATCTCTAAGACAAGATGTTTGTGCTGATGCCTGGTTTCCGGTCTCCAAAGAAAAAGGATTACTTCTGAACCAGCTACTTGTGGTTCTATTAAGAAGCTAGTAACCACATGCCTAATTATTGGAGGGCAACTTTATATAGGGTGGTAGTTCTGCTTTAAAAATATTGCCAAACAATTACCCTTCTTTTGTACATCAACTGCCAAAACTCTCACTCAGGCCCTCATTCTCTCTAGATTAAATTATTGCAACATTCTATTCTTTGGTCGTCTTGCCTCTCAGCTTCAGACTATTCTTAACCCTTTGAGTTCCAGAGGAGTATGCAACACGTTGCTCTGCAATGCATTGCGTACCCCTCTGTCACGCAAAGGGTTAATGCGGCTTTTGGAATAACTACCTTTCCTTCCAGATACCTTCTCTGTCATCGCCACCTGAAATCCCTCTCTTGGCTGCCCATGATATCTTGTATTTTATACAAAATCTTTCTCCTTTCCTTGAAGTCTTTATCGCTTCTGCATCCTATTACATTTCTGCTTCTATCTCTCCATACACCTCTTCAAGCCACCTACGTTTTATTCAAGTGTTCCCTAAACCCACTCTGCACACAATTCACAAGCAAAGTTTCCCCTCCCACCCCTTTTACCTAGTGTAAGCCATCTCTTCTCAGATGTGGAATGCAGTCCATAGACCAGACAGATAACAGCAGGGGACAATCTTCTTCCTATGAGAACAATGAAAGCCCTGCCCCCCTTGACAAGTTTTTCAGGTTTTTCCCTTATCTTAATTGAAGATTGTCCCTCTCTGCAGTCTACCTGGGCACCTCCCTTCTGATCTGGCTGAGCAGTGTTACATCAGTAAAAGGGGCGGGAGGGGGACACTTTGTCAATGAATTAGTCTTGTACTACAACTCTGACAATATTGATATAACACTCTCCAAAGTCCAAATACTATGATGATTAATTAGAGCTGCTTTTATTATGTAACATTACTATCCCTTTAAAGGCACTGGAGACTGCTTTAACCACCAAGGAGTTAAATGCTATTTCAGTTCTCATAATGAAGTACTGATCTGTTGAGCCATATTACATGCACCGCACTTAGTTTACATATCTAACTAAAATAAATGATTTGTTAGTAAAGGAAAAGATGCTTATTTGCATGGACATTAAATCAAGAACATAATTTTAATTTGTTCCTAAATGAGCTGCATGCTTAAAAATCTGAATCTTCCAAAACCAGTGATTGTGGCTTAGTAAAACCATTATATGACATTGCTATAATTCTCCAATTTGCATCTTTCACAAATGTAATTTGCATCTCACAGATATAAAATGCATCAGTTCCATATTTAAGTTCATATGAAAATAAGAGGAACGGACATACTGTATTTAAACAGCAGAACATTCCGTGCTTCAAGAAAGCAACAGTTGATTCAACTAAGAAGAAAATATCTATAGACATGTCAGCTTCTATTTATTTTGTATTAGATGTTATTTTGTTGATTATCACTGTTCTGGGTTTGGGTGTAAATGGATTTATCACTCATGAAAGCATCAAGGACTGGTTAAGAGGTAGAATACTGAAGCCTCGTGACAAAGCCTTGGTTAGCCTCAGTTTTTCCAGACTTCTGGTACAATGTTTGTGGCTGATCAATTCCATTGATGATACATTCAGTCCGGGACTTTTCTCAGATGTTCTGAGCTGCACAGTTGTTATGAATATGTTATTCTTAGATTTTTCTGATCTCTGGTTATCAATGTGGCTTTTGCTTTTCTACTACATGAAGATCGTCATCATTAAAAACCCTGTGTTCCTTCATCTTAAATCATGGATCACGCAACGCATGCAATACTTTATTTTTATATCTGCTTTAATTTCCTTGGTATCTGTATTAATGAATTTTTGGAACGGTAACGGGAGTTTCTGTTATGGTCTGTCAACAAACAGAACTTCTGAAGATTACCTGCTATACATGAGTATATCTGCAAATTTATTTGGCTGTGTTTTACCCTTTTTGATGAAGACAGTTTTATCAGTTCTTCTGCTGTTTTCAGTGTTTACGCACGTGAAGCACATTAGAAGTAATATTACAGGCGTTACAACACCCAGCATGGATGTCCACTGGTCTATTATTAAGTCTGTGTTTTTGCTATACTTCATGACTCTTTGCAGCTTTGTTGCTTATATTGTCATTTGGGTTTATCCTTGTCAGGATCTCTGTAAAATACTTAGTTTATTAGTAAAGAGAGTCTATCTTACATTTCATTCGATAGTTCTCATAGTTGTCCATTCTAAGATGAAAAATGCAATTCTCAGAACATTCTTTTGCATAAAGATAAGTTTCACAAGATGCATTTCCTCCTTTAAATGTCACTTGGATCTCAGAACAGAGGCTGCTCCACAATGAACAGAAACACTTTTATAAAAACATTTATTCTTTGCTTCTCTGATTGTTAATTCTGAATATTAGTTACCACGTGATGTTATTTTTCATTTTTTAAATCTCTAATACCTGTTGAATACAGATTGACGTTGAAGTTTGAAAATTAATAACGAATTCTAGAGCGAGCCAACTTACCACAGGGGAGAAAATAAACATTCCCAAATTCCCATTGAATTAAGTCTGGCTTTAAAGGGTTAGTAATGTTTCATAAAAACAGCAGCTCCAATTAATCTTCATAGTATTTGAGCCATAGAGAGTGTTATTTCAGTACTGTCAGAGTTGTAGTACAAGAGTAATTGAATGATAAAGTATCCCTCTCCCGCCCATTTTACGCCTCCCCTCAGATGTGGAATCTGGTCTCTTGACCGGACAGCTCACAGCAAGGGACAATCTTCTTACTGTGATCATAAGGAAAACCCTGCCTCCCTTGACAGGATTTTCTATTTTTCCCTTATGATCACTGAAGATTGTCCCTCTCTGTGAGCCATCTGGACACCACCTTTCTGTTCTGAGGTGAGCAGTGTTACATCAGTAAAAGGGGCGGGAGGGGGACACTTTATCATTCAATTACTCTCAAACTTCAACTCCGACAGTATTGAAATAACACTCTCCAGGGCCCAAACACTATGAAGATTAATTGGAGCTGCTTTTATTATGAATCATTACTATCCCCTTAAACCCACTTAGGTGCTGTAGATCTTTCTAGCATTTGAGGGGTTTAAAGAGATAGTAATGTCTCATGACAAATTAAGATTTGATTATTCCTTATACTTTGGCAATGGTGCAGAGCGGTATTACAATGTTCCAATTGGTCTAGTTTATGTGTAATTATAATATAAAGTTTCCCCCTCCCACCCCTTTTCCATACGTAACGCTGCCTCCCTCAGATATGAAATCCGGTTGCTTGATGGACAGATAGCTACGAGGGACAATCTTCTGTCTATAAGTCTAAGGAAAACCCTGGCTCTGTTGATGAAGGAGAGCAGGTTTTCCTTTATAATGCTACAAGATTGTCCCTCGTTGAGATCCGTCCGGTCGGCTTTGTGATCTGAAGACAGAATAGCGACATATGGAAAAGGGGTGGGAGAGGCAAACTTATTAATATAATTACCATACACTTGACAGATTAGAATATTGTAATAACCCTCTGCTACATTGCCAAAGTATAAGGAATAATTGAACCTTAATTTATCATGAGACATTACTGTCTCTTTAAAGCCTAACGTATATCAATGGAAATTATTTGTCCCCCATTCTAAAATTGGTTGGATCCGGAACAACTCTATGGGAGAGTGGTAAAGAGGTGATAATATGGAGATAACGTCTCCAGTGATAGATATCTCCAGTTCCTATGTTATTGTATGGATCCTATGCACTAATATCTCTCAAGTTGTAGAAATCTTAGTGCATAGGCTTCATAGAATAACATAGGAACCGGAGAAGTGATATCACTGGAGAAGTTATCTCCACTTTATCACATCGTTATCACACCTTAGTGCATCTCGCCAATTCCTCCTTAGGAATTCTCATTATTTCCTATACCCATGAGTCCTCAAGTATTCAAATACCACAACAAAATGTTTGAAAGACCCAAATTATTAAATAAGGTAACCCGTGTGGTTGGGGAGGGGGATGATACTCGAGGTATTATGCATTTTTGCTCCTCAAGGAACTTTGAGTTTTTCTCCCTCATTCTTCTCTCTGCTCTCCTTTCTTCTACTTTTCCCTCCTTTTTTTTGCTTAACCTGAGATAACTCTTTGGCGGAGAAAGTTGTTTCTGGGAAAACTTGGGCTGTGACATCTTTCATTGGCTACCTGGTGTGGCCTTGCACCAGTTAGTAGAGGTGGGTGGGGCATCTGGATGTATATAATGAGGTTGTTGAGGAGCTACCTGTGCTTTGACCCAGCTGTCATGTGTAGAGTCCCATCCCTTCCTTCCTCATGTTTTGTGAGAGTGTTTTGTATCGTCTTAAAAAAAAATTAGGATTGGTGTTTTGCGTTTTAATCTGACACACATTTAGTTTTAAAATAAATGAATTATATGTGCTATAATTTTTTATAGTTAATTCTGCTTCCAGGATTGCTCCTGGCTGTCAGGACTCCGCTCCCGGTTATAATGGTTATTTATTTTTTTCTATTGTGGTTAAAGCTCTTAGGCTATTAGTGCTAAGATATTGTAAGGATTGTGGTTTAACTTTTGATTTCTAACTTATGTGAAGCTCTTAAATAAATAAGCTGTGGCCTTCACCACCAACTTCATTGTGCCTGTTGTTTATTTATTCATATATTTTATTCATCATTAAGCTGTTTTATTTTAAAGGGATAGAAATACTTTGTTTTATCTTTATTTTATTTTGTAGGCATTTAAAAAACATGAAGAACGATATGTCTTAACTCTCAAACCTTTATGGTTTGAGAGATATTAACAAGTAAAGTTTCCCCTCCCGCCCCTTTTACCTAGTGTAAGCCATCTCTTCTCAGATGTGGAATCCAGTCCATAGACCAGACAGATAACAGAAGGGGACAATCTTCTTCCTATGAGAACAATGAAAGTCCTGCCCCCCTTGACAAGTTTCTCAGGTTTTTCCCTTATCTTAACTGAAGATTGTCCCTCTCTGCAGTCTACCTGGGCACCTCCCTTCTGCTCTGGCTGAGCAGTGTTACATCAGTAAAAGGGGCGGGAGGGGGATACTTTATCATTAAATTACTCTTGAACTACAACTCTGACAGAATTGAAAAAACAGTCTCCAAAGTCCAAATACTATGATGATTAATTGGCGCTGCTTTTATTATGAAACATTACTAACCTTTTAAAGCTCTTTGGCTATTAGTGCTAATATATTGGAAGGATTGTGTGATCAAGCTAGAGAGTTGCCTATGATCTGGACGAATATATTGATTATGCAATTCTAATTAATCTCACTCTGCACATATAGCAGGGAGACCTACAAAGGCACACCAAGACCAAACAAAATTAAGCGTTTTGTACTACGACAGAATGGCTTGTGAGGTGCTGATCAAATCACTTTCTTCACTCCTATGCAGAGAAGAAATTTCCATATTCATATCAGACTGGTCCTGCCCACAGACAGTACAGCACCGAATTTTCAGGCACATCTTATCTGCAAGAGAGAAACAGCAAAACCCCAGATGTGCTTTCCTGCCTATGTGGGCCTCGTTGATGTGGTGCAGCTGATTCCCTCTAGGTATATGGAGAGCAAAGGTCCATGCCTGGGATACCCTTCCAACTTAGGGAGACCTACAAATAAAAAGTATGATGAATGCTATCTCAACCATTCACCATGCAATACCATGGATACCCCTTTGACACTCAAAGAATTAAAGGGATAGGAGGCACCATGGAGGTAAAGGAAATGTGAGACTTCATAGTTGGGCTTCATTTATGTAGTCCTTCCACGGTGAATGCTGTTGTGGTCCACTGAACTAGGATGTACTGCACACGCACAAACAACATTTCCAAATTCACCCTTCTAAGGGCAGCAGGACGAACTCTTATGCATAGCAAATAAGGCACATGCAGAAGGGACTGTTGTTGTTGAGTTGTTAGCAGTGGAGTGGAGGTTATAGTTAGTATGGAGATCTGGAGTGATCATACTGCTCAGGTAGTGTGGAATAGTCAGTGAGTTGTTAGCAGTGGAGTGGAGGTTATAGTTAGTATGGAGAGCTGGAGTGTACATATTGCTCAGGTAGTGTGGAATAGTCAGTGAGTTGTTAGCAGTGGAGTGGAGGTTATAGTTAGTTTGGAGATCTGGAGTGATCATACTGCTCAGGTAGTGTGGAATAGTCAGTGAGTTGTTAGCAGTGGAGCAGAGGTTATAGTTAGTATGGAGAGCTGGAGTGATCACACTGCTCAGGTAGTGTGGAATAGTCAGTGAGTTGTTAGTAGTGGAGATTATAGTTAGTATGGAGAGCTGGAGTGATCATACTGCTCAGGAACTGTGGAATAGTCAGTGAGTTGTTAGCAGTGAAGGTTATAGTTAGTATGGAGATCTGGAGTGATCATACTGCTCATGTAGTGTGGAATAGTCAGTGAGTTGTTAGCAGTGGAGATTATAGTTAGTATGGAGATCTGTAGTGATTATACTGCTCAGGTAGTGTGGAATAGTCAGTGAGTTGTTAGCAGTGGAGATTATAGTTAGTATGGAGATCTGTAGTGATTATACTGTTCAGGTAGTGTGGAATAGTCAGTGAGTTGTTAGTAGTGGAGTGGAGGTTATAGTTAGTATGGAGAGATGGAGTGATCATACTGCTCAGGTAGTGTGGAATAGTCAGTGAGTTGTTAGCAGTGGAGGGGAGGTTATATCAATATATATGGGTTGGTAGGAGGAGTGTCATGTCTTTGGAGATACGAACCCCTATCGAAATTCAATAATTTTGTTTAAATGTTATATTGATGACTTGCTGTTTGTATGGAGGGATGATCAGGAGAGTATCAATGACATTTTGTCATCTAAATTCAGAAGCTTTTAATGTGTTCTTCATCATAACTCATGACCAAAAAATATCTCTTTTCTAGCTTTAAAAATTACATATAATGTTGTAACAGGAGTCTTTGAAACAGAGGTGTACAGGAATATTGTGGCTGGGGATGCCTTAATTAAGAGAGCCATCATCCCAGATACCTTATTAACCCCTTAAGGACCGGGAAAATCAGAGGTGGATTTGACTTAAGGACCGGAGCAATTCTGACCTTTTTGACTATGTCTTTGTTCAGCAGTGTTTTCCCTCTTAGGCTTTTATTCCACCCCCATAAATTATATACTGTTTTTTTACAAACAGATAGTGCTTTCCTTTTTATACCCCACTTATATGGATAACCCACCATTTACTTTATTAAAATTAAAGAAAAAGGTAAAAAAAATGTAAAAAACCCACCATTTTTGTTTTTTCTCTTGGGATCAATTGGGCGCAAAGGGTTAAATTTTTATGGAGACTGCATGAAAGGTATGACCGGTCAGTCATACCTACAAAATGCGCAGTTTAAAGTGGCCACTGTCCCCCCGGGTGAAAATCCCCATGTCCCTTTTTCCCACCCTATTTTCCCACTTTTTTGTTCATTACATTTGGCGGTGTGTGTAAGTGTATTACATGACTCCACAACAATCACACTTCCAATTTTGTTTCTTGAGATGTTTTTTTTTTTTAATTAAATATTTTATTTGTAAAAAAAAAAAAGTGTGTTGTTTTTATTTAAAATTAAAAAAAAAAAAAAGTATTTAACAGGTCAGAAATTGACCTGCATCCAGCCATCCTCCTGCACCAGCAGTGAAGGGGTTAACACCCCCAGCTGCTGTATTTTTTATTTCCACTAGGTGTCTCCTCTTTGCTTCTCTGTCCCTTACTTTGATGTAAGGGACGCATTGGCAGAGAGGAGACACTAGAGGTAGTAAGTAGTACTGCCTCATACATTGATTTAGAATGCCGGTACATGGCGATCACATGACCTGGCACAACTGACAGGGGCTGAGACTGAACGGTCCGGTACTGGACCGCTCAGTCTCAGCCTGGAATGAATGGTAGCAGCGTGCATGGCGGCGCGCTGCTACCATTTAACACTTGACGTACCAGGACCTGGTCCTTAAAGCAAATTTACCCTTGACGGTCCTGGTACGTCAAGGGTCGCTAAGGGGTTAAGGTAGCCAAGTGGGACAGTTTGTACATCTAAAGTGAAATTGCACTAATGATGGCTTTTGAGAGACAATCATCTTAACCATTCAATAGATATTTACATAATAACATAGTTGACAAGGCTGAAAAAAGACATGCATCCGTCATGTTCAGTCCATGGATAAAAATATTCCTTCCTGACTCGATATGGCAGTCGGATATTTCCCTGGTTCAACATCCTATCTTCTTTGAAGCCAACTGTCTTAATTCTCAATATTGTTCTGTGCTAGATAGGTATCTATTACTTTTTTTTTTAAAACAGTTATAGTGTCTGTAAGCACAGCATCCAGAGGCAAAGAATTCTATAATTTTACTGCCCTTACTGTAAAAAATCCTTGTCTTTGTTTTAGTTGAAAGCACAGTTCCTCCAGTCTTAATGGAAGAAGAATGCATGTTCCTTGAAATCTACAGTTTTTAGTACAGCATACACGATCAAGTTTAGTAAAATTAAGACAATTGTGAAAAAGAAAGCACCTGTAGTAAACGCTGACATAATTACAGCCTATCTATCTATATATATAAAAGAAGACTTTGTGCCTGCCAAAACACACCCAGGGGAGGCAGAAAGCAGGAGTTACTACTCCTATTGGGTGATTCAATCATGCAGGGAGTTGGCCCGCCCCCACTATGCAGCCCGCCCACCACTATCAAAGTCAGAAAAAAACAATATGGCCGCCACTTGCTCCTACACCACAGACAAACACACATGCCCCACTCACACAGCACCACACAAACACACACAGACCACCACACACAGACCACCACCACACACATATGCCCCACTCACACAGCACCAAACAGACATGCCCCCACTCACACACACAGCACCACATACACACACAAAGCCAGAAATAAATATGGCTGACACACACACACACAGTCACTCACCCTGACTCCCAGTGGCCTCAGCAGGACCTGTAGTGCAGCACCAGGGGAACAAAATGGCACTCAAAGGGTTAAGGTAGGCCCTCATTGCTCAATTATTTCTTCACTGTCATCATTTCCCATGCAAGACACAGGACAGACAGCCATCAGGTACACACTTAACTCACTGACTGCCACAGGGTCCTGTATCAACTTTTACCCCTCAGGGAGTGTGTTCAAACCCCTCACACTGTAAACTTGCATTTCTCTCCTCCTTCCCCAGCCTATTACTAACACTTTTCCACATTTATGTTAAGCCCCGCCCCCTACTCGCGATTAAGCCCCGCCTCAGCAGGACCTGTAGTAAAGCCACTGAACGGTGCTGCATCACCAGGGGAACAAAATGGCACTCAAAGGGTTAAGGTAGGCCCTCATTGCTGAATTACTTCTTCACTGTCACCATTTGCCATGTAAGACACAGGACAGACAGCCATCAGATTCACACTTAACCCACTGACTGACACAGGGTTCTGTATCAAGTTTTACCCCTCATGGAGTGTGTTAAAACCCCTCACACTGTAAACTTGCATTCTCCTCCCACTTCGCCTCCTTCCCCAGCCTATTACTAACACTTTTACACATTTATGTTAAGCCCCGCCCCCACTCGTGATTAAGCCCCGCCCCCTTTAACCCAAATTGCCCCATTGCTCTCTCCACATCAGCACCACATGAGGGACTCCACAAGTTAAAGTTCCTGGGTGTTACACACACATGCCCCACTCACACAGCACCACCACACACACACAGCCAGAAAGAAATATGACCCTGACTCCCAGTGGCCTTAGCAGGACCTGTACTACAGCCACTGAGGAACAAAATGGCACTCAAAGGGTTAAGGTAGGCCCTCATTGCTGAATTATTTCTTCACTGTCATCATTTGTCATGCAAGACACAGGACAGATAGCCATCAGGTACACACTTAACCCACTGACTGCCACAGGGTTGTGTATAAGGTTTTACCCCTCAGGGAGTGTGTTCAAACCCCTCACACTGTAAACTTGCATTTCTCTCCCCCTTCTCCTCCTTCCCCAGCCTATTACTAACACTTTTCCACATTTATGTTAAGCCCCGCCCCCTACTCACGATTAAGCCCCGCCCACTTCTAACCCAGATTGCCCCATTTGTCTCTCCACATCAGCACCACATTAGTCCCCTCTAGGGACTACACAAGTCAATGTTCACAGGTATGAATACACTTCCCACTGCTTTTTAACTCTCACATGCCTCTCTATACCTTAACCATTTGAGTGCCAGAGGGGTGCACAACTCACGAGCGCATGTGTTTCTGCTCATATGTGTTGCGTGTGTACATCTCTGTTACATATGTGTGTCCATGTGTGCATCTCCAGTGTGTCTGTGTGTACATGTCTTTTGCATGTTTCTGCTGCTCACTGTGTGTATGTGCAGACCTCCCAACATTTCACATGGCCAAAGAGGGGCACTTTAGTTTTAGGTGATATTCTTGGGGGCGTGGCTGGTGGGCGGGGCATTAGTAAGAATTTTTTGGTTATTTCATTACCTATTACTGGTTATTTATGTAACTGAATACATGATTTAGTGCAAGACCAAAGTATTTTATTTGCACAGACTAATGTATAAACACATATACTGAAGTTTATTGCTTTATTGCTGTAGAGCAAAGTAATACACACCACACAGTCAGGGCTGGTTCAAGGATATTTTCCACCCTAGGCAAAACCTAATTTTGCTGCCCATTTCGCTCCGCCCCTTGTGCCCCACCCCTTTATACCCTGCCTACTTATACCCAACCTCTTTTCATGATTATCCTCTCTCTGCCCCCTGAGCCACTCTGCCCCTGGTCTGGAGATGCCTGTAAGAGATGCCCACCACCAGCTCCAACTTGCCCCTTATCAGCTTCACTTTGGCCCACCAGCTCCACTTTGCCTATATCAGCTCCACTTTGTCCCCCATCAACTCCAACTTGCCGCCTCAGCTCCAACTTGCCCCCCATCAGCTCCACTATGCCCCCCATCAGCTCCACTTTGCCCCCCATCTGCTCTAACGTGCCCCCACCAGCTCCATTTTGTCCCCTATTCAGCTCCATTTTGCCCCCTCAGCTCCAACTTGCCCCCTCAGCTCTACTTTGACCCCCATCCTCTCCAACTTACCCCATCAGTTCCACCTTGCCCCCCATCCGCTCCAACTTGCCCCCACCAGCTCCAACTTGCCCCCACCAGCTCCACTATGCCCCCATCAGCTCCAACTTGCCACCATAAGCTCCAACTTGCCACCATCAGCTCCACCTTGCCCCCCATCCGCTCCAACTTGCCGCCATCAGCTCCACTTTGCCCCCATCTGCTCTAACATGCCCCCACCAGCTTCACTTTGCCCCCTCTTCAGCTTCACTTTGCCCCCTCAGCTCCAACTTGCCCCCATCAGCTCCACTTTGACCCCCATCCTCTCCAACTTACCCCCATCAGCTCCACCTTGCCCCCCATCCGCTCCAACTTGCCCCCACCAGCTCCACTATGCCCTCTCAGCTCCAACTTTCCCCTATCAGCTCCACTATGCCCCCCAGCAGCTCCAACTTGCCACCATCCGCTCCAACTTGCCCCCCCATCCGCTCCAACTTGCCCCACCAGCTCTACTTTGCCCCCCCTCGGCTCCACTTTGCCCCCCTCAGCTCCAACTTGCCCCCCCTCAGCTCCACTTTGACCCTCATCCGCTCCAACTTGCCCCCACCAGCTCCAACTTGCCCCCATCATCTCCACTTTGCCCCACATCCGCTCCAACTTGCCCCCTCAGCTCCACTATGCCCTCTCAGCTCCAACTTGCCCCCCATCACATACCTGTAGCTCCCGCGCAGTCTTCTCTTCAGTAATGCAGAGCGCGGCGGGAGATCATGAATCCCAGCGCGCTCTGCATTACTAAAGATCCGACCCAATAAGGGAGCGCTGTAGCAACACAGACCTGACTGTGTTGTGGTTCCCGGCGTGGTGTGTGCGGACGCAGCTCTTCTCCACTGCATGCCCGCGCCCCCAGTACGTGTGCGCCCTAGGCCGGCACCTACCTCGCCTATAGGTGGAGCCGGCCCTGCACACAGTCTGGCCTCCTAAAAAGAGGGACAACAGGGTGGGAAAGAGGGACAGAGGGATTTGGCCCTCAAAGAGGGACTGTCCCTCCTAAAGAGGAACACTGGGGATGTATGGTATGTGTCTGCCTGTGTGTTGCTTATGTCTGTGTTTATCAGTGTGTCTGCATTTCACGCACGTGCGCCCAATGGTCATAACATGACGGGCAACGCCGTCCCACATTGCTAGTCATAAATAAAGGGTTACATTTGTTTTAAAGTGCCTATCCTAGCAATAGGTTTGTCCCCAGGCATGTATATTAAGGATAGGAAACACAATTAATCATGTACATGGTTGGAGTATATATGTGTGGGAGTAGTAGGTGTGTTTGAATCATACTCTATGAAAAAAGTATGCACAATGAAGTCATATGTGACCTGTGTAAGTACGGCTGTAATTTACCTGCTAAATTGCAGTGAATGTAAAATACAATATATTGGGAATACTTCCAGAGCCCTAAGGGAAAGAGTTTGATACCATTTGTCTAACCTACAATGAGATTAAAGTGCATTTTGCTTAACACTTTAATTCGATCATCATGAGGCAAGGATTGCCAAGCTGGGAGTGTGAGGCATTGAGAGGGTAACCATGAGCCTGCATGATGATCCTGCCAGAGAGTTTTACTGGGTATTTACTAAGGTACCCACGTTTAAATTGTACTATATGGGTTTATAAATTAGACAAGCTAAATGATTCATTTTATTCATAGCTGGGAACTCTCCGGTTTTGCCCCGGAGACTCCGGATTTAATACTATATTACCGGATCTCCGAGGCAGAGTATAATTTGCCGGATGTGGGGAGTTTCTGTTGAAACTCTGCCCTCTTGTGCTCCATCCCGCCCCTTTCCTCACACTCCTCGTCCTATTCTTCTAGTTTCCCAGGGCTATTCTGCCTATTTTTTTCTTTTTGTGTATTTTTTTCCCCCACCCCCGTCGTGATTAAGCCCCACCCCTTTTTATGATGCGGCTCGCGTCATAGAGTTCACCCGGTAGCTACCCTCCAGGTAGAACGTGTTGTATTGTTCCTAGGTATGATTTTATTTCTAAATCATGTATTCAGTTAGGGTTGCTACCCAGCCGGTATTTTAACGGCAGGCCGGTAAAAAATTGGCTTCTGTCAAATGTCAAGTCTATGGAGGGAATGCCATGGCCGGTATTTTTTTCTTGAAGAAAAGGTGGCAACCCTATATTCAGTTAAATAAAGAACTGTCAATAGGTCATGAAAGAACCTATAAGTTCTGGGTAATGCCCCGCCCACCAGTCACATCCCCAGCAACACCTACTAAAACAAAAGTGGAAATTTGAAATTTTGGCACTGGTATATGAGCATACCTGGGAACTTTTGAAGCAGGGCTACCCGGAGGGTAACCCTGTCAGTGCCGACCGGGGAGGAAAATGGCGCAAATCATGTCATAAAAGGGGTGGGGCTTAGTCACGGGGGCGGGACAAAAAAAACAACAACTGCAAAATACCTGGGAATGGGGGGTAAGAGGGCAGGGAGTGGGAGGAACCGGGTGGGATGGAGCACAAGTGGGCTGAGTTTCTACTTAAACTCTGCCCACCCGGTGATCTACACATTGCCCCGGAGACCCGGTAATTCAGTTTGAAATCCGGAGTTTCCGGGGCAAAACCGGAGAGTTCCCAGGTATGTCTATGAGAATAACATTCCACCTACATATCTCCCAAGTGTCCCTCTTTGAACAACAGTCTCTCTTTGACACTCAAAGCCCTCTGTCCCTCTTTTCCACCCAGGTGCCCCACTTTTTTAGGAGATCAGACAGTGGAGTGTGTATTACATTCCCCTACAGCAATAAAACTCACATTAATGATTGTTTATAGTCAGTATATGTGTTTATAAATCATACCGTGTAACTAAAATACTTTTGTCTTATGATACATAATTTATTCAGTTACATAAATAGGTCTCAGTAGTTCATGAAGTAACCTAAAAGTTCTTGGTAATGGACCTCCCACCAACCACACTCCGAAAACCCAAGTGCCCCTCTCTAACCATTTGAAATGTTGGGAGGCATGCATTTAATTACTAGAAAGACAAGCTTGTTGTTCCAGTACCAGTCTGCAGGTGGCAGTGTTATTCAGTGTCTGGGTTATTGGATAGCGCACTTTCCTCCTTCCGGTGTGTGGAACGCGTACGTACTGTATGCGAAGCAGTGTTCCGGTGCTTGGAACGCTTACTTCCGGTGTGTGTAAGAGCCGGTTATAGGTGATACGGACTGTCAGTGGCGTGGTCCGTGGACTGACGGGGTGGTAAGTACTGAGCTTCTCACAAAACTCCCCTATTAGAGCCAGAGGATTGTGTAACGCGTTGCTGAGTGTGCATCTTGCACTAGTTACTCAGCAATGTGTTGTGTGCGAGGCTCAAATACTAAGAACAGTATATTAGTTTTTATCAGACCACATGCATTATTGAGAAGAAGACTTCACGTAGATTTAAATGGGGATTCAACATTTTGCATGCTAGAGTGGGTGTCCATCGCATGCGTTGGACACTCCCTTTGGCACTCAAAGAGTTAAACCCTTTAGATGCTAGTGAGGTCTTTGATACCTCTTTTGTATTCAATGGGGTTAAATCACGACTTTATGATGCAGCTGGTTTGCTCCAGAATTGGTCTACTTTGTCTTAGTACGTGAGCCTCGGTCCAACAGCAGCTGGAGGGCCACCAGTTGTACTCCTTGCACACCCCTGTGCTAGACACAGGGTAGATGAAGAGCAACACGTTTCCTACCCTGATTTTTATTTATTTATTTATTGTTTTATGGCAACTTTAGGTAGATACGGAAACGTAGTCACACGCAGGCGTCCATCATCCATCCATATCTAAGTACGCAGTAATAACACTTAGAAGTAGTTGCCATCTCGCCATGTCTGTTCTCACAGCAGGGTCACATAGATATAGTGGTCATCTATCCATGTCAACGCATGCAGTAATATCACATAGATACAGTGGTCATCTATCCATGTCAACGCATGAGTAATATCACATAGATACAGTGGACATCTATCCACGTCAACGCATGCAGTAATATCACAAAGATACAGTGGTCATCTATCCATGTCAAAGCATGCAGTAATGTTACATAGATACAGTGGTCATCCCTCCGTGTCCAGGCATGTCACATAGATGTAGTTGGACATCCCATTGTCTAATCGCTTAGTAATATCACATACGGACAATGACTATCCTTCTGTGGCAAATCATCAGTGTGTTACAAGGGATAAAAGGTACAGAAAAACAAGCTGGTGCATACCTACCCCTCCCCATGCTTCTGTACAACACACCTTGTATGTGCCATAGATACACTAATCATCAACTGGGATTATAACAATGCGCTGCACTGGGCTACTTTACAGTCAGTCTATCTATGCAGTTTGCATTTTTCGAGGGTTGTATTTTGTTAAAATTAACCCCTCTTAACTGATAGTTTTCCTACTCAGATGTTACTTCCCTGTTCTCTGAAGAAGCAGAACTCATCACATTATTACATTTTTTTGGCTGTTGGAGCTTCCAGTCAACAGGGGAACTGAACTATAGAAGATCTGAGCCACAAAATGTACAAAAAATATTAAAACTGAAGCACAACGCTTGCAAAAAACAGAGAAAGTGAACAATATGAGATTGCAGTCTATTGAACTGACCCACAGAGCTTATATTAAAGGGGAACTACCACCCACACAATCTTTACCTTCACTAAGTCCCCATCTGGCGACTAGCTGCTTAGTAGTACTAGTTGCAAGAATAATTACCCCAGTTAATAGATTTCTCCTCTCTTCCATGGCGACAGGCAGGACAGAGAGTGCGGACATCTTGCCATTGTGATGTCTGAGCTGTTAGTCCCAGCCGGGTCTGGAGGCGTTGCTAGGAGCCATTTGGCTCTGGCTGGGACTGACAGCGCAGGAGTGCGGACGTCACAATGGCAAGATGTCAGCGCTCCGTCCTGCCTGTAACCCATGGAAGAGAGAGGAGAAATCTGTTAAATAAGGTAATTATTCTGGAAACTAGCGCTACTAGCAGCTATTTGCCAGATGGGGACTTAGTGAAGGTAATGATTGTGTGGGGTGGCAGTTCGCCTTTAAAGCTGCAAAGTGTACCTCTAAACTTGGAATCAGCAGGGTAAATTGACACCTCTGTGTATGCAAGCTATGTTAAAGCTGACCAGCACTGGACAGTAAAGACAAACCAAGAATTCTCAGTAGTAGTAATCAGACCATCAATGTGTACAAACAAAATACAAATTTTATCACACAGCTTGCAATCAGCAGTGAAAGCGACCCTCTAAGCATGCAATCTATAGGTCAGTGCTGATTCACGGAATTTATAATGCAACCTCTGGCCCAGTTGTCCTATAGATTGTGAGTTGTGCGTGCCAGTGTCTCCTGCATGTAAGTCTTTACTATCAGCAGTGAACTTTGCTTAGTGTTTCTTTGTTCAGAGAAAAGAAAATTGTTAGAGCAGATACGGCTGTTGCACCACAATACTCCTCATCCTCAACTGTCTATTGGCCAACTCAGGATGCTTAGAGCTACAGTACTACAACAGCTGGATAGCCATAAGTGGGCAATTACATGAACATGGTGTAAAATACCCCTTGAAGGCCAGAGTGGTGAGCAGTGCACTACAAAGCAATGCTTTACACACCCCTCTGGTCCTCATTGGGTTAAATTGTTAGATGCTGTGTGTTTTTTAGAGGGAACATGCATTGCAGTGTGCAAATGCTTGAACAGCGATGTTCCTCCTTATCTCTTGATCTGGTTCTGCAGCAACAAATAATTATAATGTAGCATAGACATAGCACTAGTCCAATAAAAGAGGTCAGGATAAAGCCATAGGTTTTGTACTCTTCCTCTGTCTGAAATACCGTATTGTGATGACCATCGTGTGTGTGTGTGTGTTTGCGCATGTCCATTCGAGCCCTTATTATTAGTACAAGCTTTGTCTCTCCAGCTGTTTGGAGACTACAAATCCCATCATTCACATCCAGCCAAAAGTTATTACAGCACAAACTGTTAGCAACAGTGCTAACTGGTTTCCAAAATGCATTATTTTATAATGCAGTCAGTGGGAGAGCTTGAGTCATAGACTATGGCTTTTCATAGCAAGACATAGGAACAGCGACATCTGTTGTTCAGAGTAGAAAACTGCAGTTCAAAGAGCAGCTATCACTCTGATAATGCCCTCTCAGCATTTCTGCTCCCACAAGCTGGACTGCAATGTGAACCTCGGTGGATCAACGGGGTACCGAAATTGGATTTCAAGAGCCCCCCCCCCCCCCCCCCCCCGGTGCTCCCTTGTTTGTCCCAAGAGAAATACAGAACTGTGAGGCTTTGAAGTCTTGCAGTTCACTCTCTTTGGGCTGTACATGCAGCCCAAATAGTCTCTAGTAAAGGTCTTCCAAGCCTTACACTAAAGATCTATGGAGGGTGCACATGCAACCGGCAAAGCTTCTGGCTGAGAGCCACAAACTTATGTGTTTCTGTTCCAGCATGATACAGCCGTGGGATCAGTTTTAAGATTCACCCTCCTGGAACAGCTGACAGACCGCTATGGGCTGCACATTGCATTCCCAGGCTATTAACCAAACATTCTCCCATAGAACATGACTTAGCAAAACATGATAATTGCCCCGTAAGTACGATAAATGCAAGTTTGAGCTGTTTTGAATGAGAATCTCTTAGCAGTTGGAGTACCCTACAGGAAAATAATAAAAATATGTATTCGTAAAAACATTACACGTCCTTTAAAATACCGTGTACTAATAATTATCATTTATTGAAATTATTTGCTTGGTAAACCCCCCCCCCCCCCAACGGCAGTCTGTAATTAACCCAGGGGGTATGGAACGCAGTGCATTGCTCTGCAATGTGTTGCGTACCCCTCTGGCACTCAAAAGGTTAAAACTCACTCTTCCTGTGGACGTGTAGACATCTGTACAAGGTCATCTGATACCTGTTTGTTACTGCAAGCATCTCATGAGTGTTAAAATGGACCTGTCACCTTAATTCAAGTTTGCAGATTTGAAAACTACCTTAAAAACTGCCTATGTGTCATGTTACCCAAAAGACCAGCACATGTACATGTTATCGTATGCTAATGTATGCTAATTGTGGTACCAGCGACACTCCATCTGCTACTTAAAGGGAAAGTAACACTTCAGTTTTACTAAGCTCCATTTTGTAGCCCTTAAAAAAGAAATGCAGTGCCCCCCAGTGCCAGCTCTCAACTTTTTTTTTTTTCGCTGTATAGAGAGCCAACAATGCTGCAGACAGAGCATCTGTTGTCACAATTGCTTCATTATTATGCTATGTAGTGAACAGATCAAAACAAGAACACATAGAGAGATGATTTAAGAGGAAGAGAATAAAGAATTAAAAGAAAGAGAAGAAAAGATGGAATGAAGGCGGAGGAGGGGGAAGTTGAGGATGAGGGGGGAAGCCGGGGACCGAGCGCCCTGGACAGAAGCAAGACCTGAGTCACGGCCAAGTCAGACCATCTTGGGTAAGTCACCACCGTCAGTTGCACCACCAGCTGAGTTCCAGTCGGAAAGAAGCTTAGAGAAAGTAGTAGGATCAAGGCCTCTACGGATTATGGTCATCCTATGATACAGCAGGAGTTCATTAACTTTGGAATTCCATTCTCCTAAAGTAGGAGGATGAACGTCCCTCCAGTGGACAGGAATCACGAGTTTAGCCTCTGATAGCATCAGCAAAATCAGAGATCTCTTGGAGGCTGGAAGCTGGGGGGGGGGGTGTTGGAGAAGAAAAGAACCCGGAGAGGGTCTAAGGCTATGGTCACCTGAAGGAAGCTATTAACAGTGGAGATACATTTAGTCCAAAAGGGAGTTAAGAGGGCAAAACCACCAAAGGTTGCTTTCAAACACTGCCAACATAATGAATCGTTCGATGACAAGATCGCGTGAAGTCTGACAAAGGTATAGAAGTTTGTAATTGACTTCCAGGATATGTGCAGAGTTAAACGACATAGCATGTGCTTTCCAGATATCTTTCCAATCATCAGAGGACAAAGGAGAGCCCAGCTCGCGTTCCCAGGCAAGGGTATAAGGTGGAGGTGAGGAGGACACTGAATCCATGAGGACAGAGTAAATCCACCCAAGGAAGCTACTGTTAGGGGAGCGGTCGGTGCATAGTAGTTCAAATGGAGTAAGTGATCGAGTAGCTGCCTTTCTCATGCTTGGTTGGGAAACAAAATGTTTACTCTGTAGAAACCACCAAATCTCTTTAGAAGGCAAATGTAGCGCATTCTGGAAGAAAGAGTAGTCGTGAATAGAGTTGGCGTCGTAGAAATCACTGAGCTGGAGGGAGCAGGGTTCCGACCACAAAGGGAAGGATTTCACAGTCAGTGAGAAAGAAGTGCCCCGCGAGTAGAACACTGTGGAGAGTGGTAAAGGAATGGTGACCACATTCTGTGTACTCTCCCAGCATTTCCAATACTGAAGCACTTGTGTTATGATAGGATGTGACTGGACTGAAGCGTGCCTCTCGGATGAAGGAAGAAAAATTTCTGTTGCAAGATCTCTACTCCGAGGGTATGAACATTCCACTTGTACCCAGCTCTAGAAGGATTTGCTCTGATCCAGTCTGGTATGGAGGATAGTAGAGCTGCAGAGTGGTAGAGCTTTAAGTCAGGGACTCCAGGCCCCCTTGAATTTCGAGCATCGAAGAGTCTCACTCTTGATGCGCGGGCGGTGATAGTGCCAGAGGAATGACGTAATGATGCGTGTCAGCTCAATAAAATATCCGGAAGGCAAGCAGAGGGGGAGTGTTTGAAAATAATAGAGGAGGTGGGGGAGAATAGTCATCTTAATGACTCGGATGCCTCCCAACCAGGACAAAAAAGAGGGTCCCGTTTTTTAAGATCCTTTCTAACAGAGGATAGCAACGGTGAGATGTTGGCTGCATAGATACCTGCAATTGAGGGAGTCAAACTTATCCCTAAATATTTGATGGAGGAGTTCGTCCATCTAAATGAAAAGGATGACCGTAATGAGGAGAAGACATCCAGCTGGTTTCTGATTGGCGTCGCTTCCGACTTAGAATAATTGATTTTGAAGTCTGAAATGGAAGAGAAGGTCTGGAATTCCGATATCAAAGCCTGCATTGATGATAGTGGCTGTGTTATAGACACTAGAACAGTCGTTCTCAACTCCGATCCTCGGGACCCACTAACAGGCCAGAATTTGATGATTTCCTTGTTAGAGCACAGGTGAGTTAATCAATGTGAATGAGCCTTTAAAAAACCTTTATGGTTTGAGAGATAATCACTTTCAAAGTTCCCCCCCTTCCTGACGTCAGTGTTCTAGCTGACTGCAGGGGAACTCAGTCCCGGGACCGGCGTAGGCTCTTCAGCAGGGCCGAGATTGTGTTATTGCAAAAGAAATCCTTCAGTGTAAAGGTCTACAAAGTGTGCTTGCAAACCAAGCATACGTAGAAGACCTTTTCCGTGAAGGATTTCTTCTGCAATAACGTGATCTCGGCTCTTCTGAAGAGCTTCCGCCGGTCCCGTGACCAAATTCCCCTGCAGTCAGGAAGGGGGGAACTTTGAAAGCGATTATCTCTCAAACCATAAAGGTTTGAGAGATGGCACTGGGGGCATTTCATTCAGTTTTTTTAAGGGCTACAAAATGGAGCGTAGTAAAATTGAAGTGTTACTTTCCCTTTAAGCTTTTCAGTGACATGTCAAATGCTAATAAAGCTTTGTGCAGTACCAGGATATGTGCACTTTGCCCAGAAATAAAATTGTGACTATCTCCCAAACAATACATGGACCTTTGGGTAACATGACACACAGGCAATTTTGAATGACGTTTTCAAATATGTAAAGAAAATTGAAGGTGATCCACTTTAAGTGCAGTGTAAGTCATAACTGAGATAACGTGACAAATAGAAGGTGAGTCTTTGTGAATACATAGTATATAAATTTTTTTTTTTTTTTTTTTTTTTTTTTTATATATATAAACTTTATCGTCTACGGCCTTTCATATTGCCTTCACATTCTTGGGAGCAGCACATTGTCATATCTTTATACAGCTGCAGCAAAGGAACTTCAACTCCTTAAGGACTGGCGGTCATGGGACATTTCCGTCCCATAATGACCGCATAGGCGCACTTGGACGCGCCGGTACACGTGACCTGTCGCGTGTATTGGCGCGTCATTATGGGGCCTGATAGAGATCGCTCCGATCTTGGAGCAGTCAATTTCAGGCCCTATTTTTACTTACAGCTCTCCCGGTAGAGCGCTGTAAGTAAAAAGTACGTGACGTAATATGACCGTCATCGGTCCTTGAGTATTTCAAGGACCGTGACGGTCCTGGTACGTCAAGGGTCCTTAAGGGGTTAAAAGATGCTGTCTAGAAATCCATGATGTCTAAATGGTTATCAAAGATTGTTATACTCTGATGATACTTCCTTTTTAACCTCTTAAGCACTAGAGTGGTGTGCAGTGCATAGTTTTGCAATGTATTGCGTACACTTCTTGTTCTCAACAGGTTAATATAGATTGTTTCAGCAGAAATTACTTATGGATTGCTATGTTACAGGGAGAGAGCACTTTTTGGCTTTTTCAGCTGCTAAAAGGTTAGTAATACCCCAAATTTTATTCTGTGTGGAAGATTTTACAAAAATAAAGTATTTATTGAAAGTCCTATCTCTCAAACTGCTATGGTTTGAGAGATATCCTCTGTTAAAGTTCCCCCTCCCTCCCCTTCTCCTGATGTCAGCGCTCTGCTGACAGAAGGAGATCCCGGTCCGGGGACCAGCCGCCGACGGCGCTGCAGCAGAGACGAAATTGCGTTATTTAAAAATATTTACTTCACTGGAATGGTCTACAAAGTGTGCCTGGTTTGTAAGCACCCTTTGTAGACCGTTCCAGTGAAGTAATTCTTTTCCTGTATCGCTATTGTGGCTCTGCTGAAGAGCCTCCTTGTATCGGCAGACACTGATCGCCTTCTGTCAGCTTTACAGCTGACATCAGGGGAAGGGAACTTTAGCGGAGGATAAAGTTTATTCTATATGGTAGATTTTACAAAAATAAAGTATTTGTTTAGCTCTTTGAATGCCGGAGTTGTATGGAATGCATTGCTTTGAGAGAGAGGACTTTAAACAAATACTTTACTTTTGTAAAATCCACCACATAGAATAAACTTTATTATGGGCATTACTAACCCTTTAAAGACTGCATTCCCATCATCCCAACACACGGAGATCTAAAGTTTGCCTACTCTCAGTCTAGTACAAAAGGAGCAAATTATGTCTCTTCAGCAGTTGATTGACTACAGCAGAAGTCATCTAAAGCCGGTTGTGGTTGGGAATTATAGGCCAAGAGTTTGAAGGCCACAGGTTGCTCACCTTGGTGTTAGAATGTGACCTCGTAGATGCACAGTCACAAGCCCAAGGGTAGTCAGCCTTTTGATACTCCAACTATTGAGGCCTACAGCCATTGGCTGGTTGGGAATTGTAGTTCCCAACAGTCAGAAAGCTCAGTGTTTCCTACAAATGAGTAGACTGTTGTACATCAGTTCATGACTTTCGTTATGGTTTTGAGTTGAATAATTTAGACACATGAGATACTGGAGATAATTCTTTTTTATTCTCTCTCTTTGTTGCCCAGACCCATTGGGATTTAGGAACTGACTGATCTGAAGTCCGAGGACAATAATCGAGAATAGTCGTACACCTCTGCTGTGCTCCCCACACTCTGGTGCCTTGGACCTACCATGGTTTTTTACTTCACAAGCAATGGTGCGTCAGTGTATTCCTTCTCCATGTGTTCCGTGTATCTAGTAATGTAATTCTTTCCTAATGGATAACACAGGCCTTATACGTAATGGTAAATAGGAGCCAACAACCTGCAAGACAGGGGACAAATAAACAGACTTATTGATCTAAATGGGACTTTTAACCCCTTGAATGCTAGAGAGGTCTCAAAAGCATATCTTCACAATGTGACGGCAACTCTGGTGTTTAAGGGGTTAAAAGAACGATTTAGCCCTTTGAGTGCCAGAGAGGTATCCAATGCATTGCGTTGCAATGCGTTGGATACCTCTCTGGCACTCAAAGGGTTAAATTGATTGAAATGTGGAGATTTTGATTTGTTGTCTACAGAGCACATGGTTTGCTCTAAAATTGGCTCCACGTTTCTTTAATACATCACGTCTATTGGCCCTTATTTATAAACGCAACACTGAACAATGCTCAAGACAAAGGTGTGGAATTCACTGCCTGAGGAGATGGTGCTATCGAATTAGATGACTTTAACCCCTTAACGACCCTTGACGGTCATGGTACGTCATGGGTAAAAAGTGCCTGAACGACCCATGATGTACTATGACCGTCATGGATTTCAGGGCTCCCTGTTCGGGGAGCCCTGAGTCCGATAGTAAAAAAAAAAAAAAAATGCTCCGTGGTCCATTAGTGACCGCCGCATGCCTGCTCGGCCGGTTGTTAAGGGGTTAAAAAGGGCCTGGATACTTTTTTAAAAGAGCAGAACATAGAGGTCTATGTATCTTAAGTATGGAGATTAATATTTATTTAGTGCTTGTTGATCCAAGAAGAAATGTGATTCCCATTTGGAATCAAGAAGGACATTTTTTTACCCCATTCAAAGGAGAATTTGAAATTACTGAAATAAGGTTTTTTTTTTTTTTTTTTTTTTGCCCTCTTTTGGATCAACAACGGTAAACAGGAATAGGAAAAGGGTTGAACTTGATGGAGGCAAGTCTTTTTTTCAACCTAAATTACTATGTATCTGCACCACACAGGCACACTTAATTATATCAACCTAAGGGAGCTTTTAACCCCTTGAATGCTAGAGAGATTTGCAGCGCAGTGCTTACCAATGCATTGTATACCGTACCAGCATTCATTGGGTCACATGTCCCCCTTATATCAATGAGAATTTGGGGAATGTTTTGTTTGACCTTTCAGTACAGTTAATTCACCCCCTCGCTGTCTCTTACATGTTTTCTTGATTAATGTATCTAAACTTTATATTCTAATTTGTTGCTTGAAGCTGGTTTGATTACATAAGAATCAGTATTAGAATTGTCCCATCTAGAAAACTTGGTTTTGGTATCACTGGTCAAAATAAAAGCATAAAGAAATTATTAAATACTAACTATTTTGTTTTTTTCCTAATGGCCACATACAGCATCCAAAGGTCAGTTTTCCACTTGTTTAGTAAATTCAGTCCTAATTAGTAATTCTTTGCAGCGTGCTATCACATTGAGACTGTAAGGCTGATGTAAATGTAGAGATGCTGTTCTTGTTTGGCATGGCGTGGAGCAGACATAGGCAAAAGGCCGCCCCCGTAGATGCATTTGCCTCTTCTTGATTTGATCCAGCCCATGAGTCTGACGGCTTCTGAGCTCACACACTTACAGATGTGCTGCTGAACAGAAATAAATGTCTCCTAGCTCTATCCGCAGAGGAAAAGTAATACCTTGTATCGGCTTTGTGTAGAAATCTGATACAAGGTATCATTATCCCTGTGCACAAAGAACTGGGCTGGACGCTCCGAAGGAGTCTCTACTTCGCATGACTGCATCGTTACATTCTAGGAATTATTATATAGGATATAGATATAGATATAGATATATATATAATGTTTTTAGAAGTCAATATATATAGATCATTTATTCATGTGTTCAATCACTTAAAACTATGCTGAATACAGATCCAAGATGATACAAGATATGCATCTGTCATGTGACTTCAGCTGCTTCACAGGGAGATACTGGGATAGTGGAACACCATCTCTCCATTCATAAGTTCAGGTCAAGTCATGATCACTTGATGGCAGCAGCGAACACGAGTTGTTCTGTGCAGCCACATGGAAGTGAATTAGGACTAAATAGAAATATCTTCTCTCATTGAGTTCATTACTCCTGTGACACAATTTTTAATGAATTTATGAACTGAGGAGAGACTGGCTTCCGAGATCCCTTTCTCTGCCTGAAACGTGGCTTAGAGGGGCAGTAACTTTTTTTTTATTCCAGAGTTATTACAGTTTAAATGGTCCCTCCTTCCACTAAGCATGCCCTCTAGTGGTCAGATTTCAGTAGGTTGTTCTGTTACATTGTACACCTCTCTGGCACTCATAGGGTTTTAAAAAAATTACTGTCTCTTTAAATTAAGTGAGATACCTTCTTTAAGAAAGTTCCAAAATGGCCTAGAAAGGTACAAATGGGTAACTTTGTAAAAAGTGGCTTTCACCTGCTGTGAGTGTTTTGTTTCCAAGTCAGTTTTGTGCTTAATGTCAATGCCAAATCTGCTTTTAATTTCCTGTCTGTTGTTCCGCAGTTGTATCCCCAGCCTACACTATTTACATGGGAAAGGACAAGTATGAAAGTAAGTCATCCCCCGTGCATCCCCTTTCAGTTTTATTTTGGTTGAAAATAGTAAGCCTCACGGGTCACTCCTTCCTTCCGGCAAAGCAAACCGTTTCCAGAGGTGTGTGTATCTGCCAAATCTGCTTAACTGGTTAGATGCTTGTGTCTCTAAATCAATTGCAAAGATGAATCGTCACAATAGCAGATTCGTTTTACTAGTTGTCGTACAGAGTAACATGTCTCTAGGGGCAGCAAGCAAAGTACATTCAATTCTGTAGTAAATCAATGTCATCGTAGGAAGGAATAAACATTCCGATCAATCTAATTGGTGATTTAATTCCTTAAAGTGATAGTAATGTTTCAAAATAAGAGCAGCTCCACTTTATCTTCATAGTATTTGGGCCATGGAGAGTGTTATTTCAGTACTGTCAGAGTTGTAGTTCAAGAGTAATTGAATGATAAATTATCCCCCTCCCCTTTTACCTAGTGTAAGCCGCCTCCCCTCAGATGTAGAATCAGGTCCTGGGACCAGACAGCTCACAGCAAAGGACAATCTTCTTACTGTGATCATAAGGACAACCTTGCCCCCCTAGACAAGTTTTTCCCTTATGCTAATTGAAGATTGTCCCTCTCTGCGATCCATCTGGACAGTCTTGCTGTTCTGAGGTGAACAGTGTTACATCAGTAAAAGGGGCGGGAGGGGGATACTTTTTCATTCAATTACTCTTGTTCTACAGCTCTGACATTATTGAAATAACACTCTCCATGACCCAATTACTATGAAGATTAATTGGAGCTGCTTTTATTTTGAAACATTATTATCCCTTTAAATGTGAAGCTATACAACGGAGACCATTCTGGCATTCTAAATGTTAAAAACCCTTTTTAAATATGTGACAATGTTTGACCCCTAATGTTCAATTCATTTTTTGTGTACATAAGCTCCAATGTGATCTTTTCTACATCTGCCTTCCTAAAATATAGATAGGCCTTGTGAATAAAGGCGGAGATCCAGGGCACAGCAGTGGACAAGTAAACCATTTCAATTTATTTTACCCTTTAATGGCTAGAAGGGTTAAACGGTGCTTTTAACCCTCTTCACAATGAGTTGGACACCTGTGTAGTCAGGGGCGGCCCAAGACATTGTGCTGCCTGGGTCCAAGGATGAAATGCTACCCCCCCTCTGCACACCATAACCACGCCCACCAAAACACGCCGCATCCTTCATTATATTAACCCCTCTCCTGCCCCTAAAACCACATAGAACTGTAGTGTTTTTTTTTTTTTTTTTTTAGACCCCTTGTACCTTTTTACACCTCTTGTGTCTCTCTTTTTCCCCTCTTTTCAACCCTTGTGCCTCTTTTCCCCTTTTTTCACTCCTTGTGCCTTTTTTCCCTTCTTTATACCCCTTGTGCCTCTTTTTCACCCCTTGTGCCTCTCTTCCCCTCTTTTCAATCCTTGTGCCTCTTTTTTCATCCCTTGTGCCTCTCTTTTCCCCTCTTTTCACTCCTTGTGCCTCTTTTCCCTTCTTTACATCCCTTGTGCCTCTTTCACCCCTTGTGCCTCTTTCATCCCTTGTGCCTCTTTCACCCCTTGTGCCTCTCTTTCACCCCTTGTGCCTCTCTTTCACCCCTTGTGCCTCTCTTTCATCCCTTGTGCCTCTTTCACCCCTTGTGCCTCTCTTTCACCCCTTGTGCCTCTCTTTCACCCCTTGTGCCTCTCTTTCATCCCTTGTGCCTCTTTCACCCCTTGTGCCTCTCTTTCACCCCTTGTGCCTCTCTTTCACCCCTTGTGCCTCTCTTTCACCCCTTGTGCCTCTTTCACCCCTTGTGCCTCTCTTTCACCCCTTGTGCCTCTCTTTCATCCCTTGTGCCTCTTTCACCCCTTGTGCCTCTCTTTCACCCCTTGTGCCTCTCTTTCACCCCTTGTGCCTCTCTTTCACCCCTTGTGCCTCTTTCACCCCTTGTGCCTCTCTTTCACCCCTTGTGCCTCTCTTTCACCCCTTGTGCCTCTCTTTCACCCCTTGTGCCTCTTTCACCCCTTGTGCCTCTCTTTCACCCCTTGTGCCTCTCTTTCACCCCTTGTGCCTCTCTTTCACCCCTTGTGCCTCTCTTTCATCCCTTGTGCCTCTTTCATCCCTTGTGCCTCTCTTTCACCCCTTGTGCCTCTTTCACCCCTTGTGCCTCTTTCATCCCTTGTGCCTCTTTCATCCCTTGTGCCTCTTTCACCCCTTGTGCCTCTCTTTCACCCCTTGTGCCTCTTTCACCCCTTGTGCCTCTTTCATCCCTTGTGCCTCTTTCATCCCTTGTGCCTCTCTTTCACCCCTTGTGCCTCTCTTTCACCCCTTGTGCCTCTCTTTCACCCCTTGTGCCTCTCTTTCACCCCTTGTGCCTCTCTTTCACCCCTTGTGCCTCTCTTTCACCCCTTGTGCCTCTTTCATCCCTTGTGCCTCTCTTTCACCCCTTGTGCCTCTCTTTCACCCCTTGTGCCTCTCTTTTCCCCTCTTTTCACTCCTTGTGCCTCTTTTCCCTTCTTTACATCCCTTGTGCCTCTTTTCCCTTCTTTACATCCCTTGTGCCTCTTTTCCCTTCTTTACATCCCTTGTGCCTCTTTCACCCCTTGTGCCTCTTTCACCCCTTGTGCCTCTCTTTCACCCCTTGTGCCTCTCTTTCACCCCTTGTGCCTCTCTTTCATCCCTTGTGCCTCTTTCATCCCTTGTGCCTCTTTCACCCCTTGTGCCTCTCTTTCACCCCTTGTGCCTCTTTCACCCCTTGTGCCTCTCTTTCACCCCTTGTGCCTCTCTTTCACCCCTTGTGCCTCTCTTTCACCCCTTGTGCCTCTTTCATCCCTTGTGCCTCTTTCACCCCTTGTGCCTCTCTTTCACCCCTTGTGCCTCTCTTTCACCCCTTGTGCCTCTCTTTCACCCCTTGTGCCTCTTTCACCCCTTGTGCCTCTTTCACCCCTTGTGCCTCTCTTTCACCCCTTGTGCCTCTCTTTCACCCCTTGTGCCTCTCTTTCACCCCTTGTGCCTCTCTTTCACCCCTTGTGCCTCTCTTTCACCCCTTGTGCCTCTTTCATCCCTTGTGCCTCTTTCACCCCTTGTGCCTCTCTTTCACCCCTTGTGCCTCTTTCTCCCCCCTTGCCTGTTTCTCTTCTCCTTCTGGCTCACTCCCTCTCTTCTCCTGCTTTTTACTTAGTCTCCCCACTGCCCACACTGATGACAGCTGGGACCGTGTCACATGCGGAGACGCAGCGTGGTGCATGCTGGGATTTACTTCGTCAGTCTGGGAGCCAGTTTTAAACTTGCACTGGCCTCCAAACAGAGGAAGAAAACCCCGGCATGCTCTACACGGCGTCTCCACATATGATGCGGTCCCAAGATGCACTTTTGTAAAAATGATCTGTTACTATCCCTTTAAATACCCGAAGTTGAATAGATTTAAATGAGGCCTTAAATGATAGATCTGGCTGCACGGCACTGAGAAGCATTTGAGATAGGGATAGTAACACTTTTTTTTTTTTTTTTTTTTTTTTTAAGTTTCAAGAAAATCTTTATTGAATAAAAGAGTATGTGTGACATTCATTAAATTTACATAGCAGTAAAGAAAATTGAACAGTCAATTGAATAATTTGAAAGCAAACAAAGATAGTACATTGGGAACAGCTTTGAAGGGAAAGTTAACAGTGACATTCGCTCCAGTAAAGACATTGTCGATGAGCTACTTGTGATGGTAAGGATACAGACAAGTGTCTCTGACGGGGCTGGACCCGTCTGAAAGACTCTAATCGGACCAGTGCCACCAATCATGTTTGTAGTCTGAATGGGACTCCCATGTAAGTGAATCGCTGAGTGAATGGAGAAAGTGATGAGGATAGTAACACTTACTATGTAAAAAAAAAAAAAAAAAAAATACTAGTATTGTTGGGTGTATCTTCTTGAGTAAAACAAGACCACTCCCACTGCTGAGAGGTGTTTTATTCAAAAGTTATTCCAGCTCAAATTTTAAATTTTTTTAGGTGCAGTATCTCAATGGTCTGAAATGTTACTGTGGTGCTCTTGCTACATTATTCTATGGAAAGTTCTGGTCAGTGGACCGTAACCCTTTGAGTGCCAGAGGAGTACGCAATGCATTGCTTTGCAATGCTTTGCATAGCGCTCTGGCACTTAAACCTCCATAGCATGGTGTAGCAACAGCGCCACTGTAACATTTCAGGCCATTGAGATGCTAAACTTAAAAAATTCCAGTTTGAGCTGCAGTAACTGTTGAATAAAACACCTTTCAACAGTGGGAGTCGCCTTGTTGTACTCAGGAGGATAAACCTTACAATATAAATTATAATATACTAGTTGAACAGCCCGTTACACGGGCCACAGTGCCTCTGGCAGCCGGTCGCGGGGCAGTCACACGCAGTGGAGACTGCCCGCGCCTCGGCTGATACAGAGCTGGACGCTCCTTTGCACGCGCAGCAGTGTCTACTGCGCATGTCGGGCGTTACAAACAACTTGGCGAATTATTATATAGGATAGTAAGTGTTACTATTCCTTTAAAGTTCCATTTAAATGAAATTTTCATTTGTTACCCTTTGCGGAGCTGGGTTGCTAATGAAATGTATTTTTTTTGTGTGTGTGTATATAAAGCTGTTAATTATTATTACCTGCATAGTATGATTATTATGTGCCAAGTCAAACTATTCATTTAGAAATGCAGTGTGTGTGTGCGTGCGTGCGTGCGCGCGCGCGCGCGCTCTGCCCAGATAAATTCATAGCACAGCGGAGGGGGGGGAAACTGTGTAAAATAATTACCTAAGGCAAACACAATAATGGATTCAGTGTGCTGTTGGGGTTAGATCAAATGCATAACTATGTTTGCATGAGTTTTATACACGCCTATTAAAGGAATAGTAATACTTTATTATTACTATCCCCATATTGTAGATATTTGTAAAATAAGTTAATAGCCCCAGGTTCATCTCTCAGACCTTTATGGTTTGAGAGATAACCGAAGGCAAATTTCCCCCCTCCCTCCCCTTTCCCTGAAGTCAGCGTTGTACTGACCGCAGGGATATCCAGTCTGACTTTCATCAGGCGGCTCTGCAGCAGAGCCTCGATCACGTTACAGACAAAGAATTATTTCACTGAAACGGTCTTCTCTATGTGCTTGCAAACCAAACACAAACCAAGCACATGTAGAAGATAGTTTCAGTGAAATAATTCTTTGCCACTAACACGATCTCGGCTCAGCTGGAGAGTCGCAAGCCTGTCGTATGACAGACTTCCCCTGCAGTCAGTACAACGCTGACTTCAGGGAAGGGGGAGGGAGGGGGAACTTGGCCTTCAATTATCTCTCAAACCATAAAGGTCTGAGAGAGGAACCTGGGGGCTATTAACTTATTTTACAAATACCTACAATATGAGGGATGGTTATAATAAAGTATTACTATCCCTTTAAGCTTAATTAAAAGAAAAAAGGTCTCACTGCAACTTTCCTGTGACACTTTTTTCCAATACTGGGACATTTTCTACATACGGTATCTCTTACATAGATTAAAAGTACTGTGATTCCGCCAAGGAGGTGGTGGAGGACAAATTACGGGGAGAAAAGTGACCTTAAAACTGTTGCAAAATGTGACAATTTATATACATAGTCTACTGCAAAATGCTTTAGCCATGCCTGCAAATTATACCATGAAACTATTTTAGCTCAAAGAAGGGTTTATGTTCAAACACCTTTAACCCTTTGAGTGCCAGAGGGGTACGGAATGCATTGCAAAGCAATGCATTCTGTACCCCTCTGGCACTCAAAGGGTTATACATATGATAACCCAATTTTATCCCCAGCTCATAAATAAATTCGCATAAAGTGCCGGACTGTGCAGTAAATAAAGTTTCATTTCTCAATTGATTTATAGTACAAACAACTGACTAGCACAACATTTAGGGATAATTTACTTTTCTTCAAAATGAACCAAACTTTATGGTGACAGGTCCATTTTAAAGTCCACCTAGATCTATGGGAATTGTATTTGTTCACGTTTTTAGTGCAGTTTCTCATGCCGTACAATTGCTCCTTTGTGTCATTTTATACACAAGGCCATTAGGCCTATATTTATAAAAGCAAACTTAAGTTATTCTGGAGTAAACGATCTGCACCACAGGAGACAAAATAAAAATCCCTAAACCACAAGTGTAGGCGGCCACATGCAGGTCTGTGCCGTCATGATTCTTATGGCAAAGTCCAGTACATGGAGTGGAGCACCGGCCCTCACCCAGTCACGTGGTGCTAATGTCATTCTTGAGTCCCCCAGCCCCTGCAATCAATCTGATCATTGGTACATTTATACCTGAAGTGCGAAAACAGACTATTAATGAGTGTAAATACTGATTTCTGATTTTAATGCTACAAGAAATGTGTTTAGTTCAGTTTTTCATATCTGGTTCTAAATTGCAACTCTGACGTTCTCATTTCTGCTGCAGATGAAGATCTTATAAAGTATGGGTGGCCAGAGGATATTTGGTAAGCATATGGCAGAAGTGTTTGTTTGCCATTTCGTCTCATTTTCTGCTCGGAATTCACTGTTAACAAATACTCAAAGGGTAAAATGCTAATACACTAAGGTTTGGTAAAGAGGAGATAACGTTGAGATATGTTCTCCAGTTCCTGTATTATTCAGTAGAGCATATGCGCTAACACCTCTTCTTAAGAAATCTTGGTGCTTAGTCTCCATAGAATAACATAGTATCTGGAGAGTGTATCTCCTCTTTATCACACCTTAATGCATCTCCCCCTGTAGTCTATAACCAAAGCCTTTCTGTAGAATAACATAGGAACTGGAGAGTTTATCACACAGGGGAAGTTATCTCCTCTTTATCACACCTTAGTACATCTCCCCTGTAGTCTATAACTAAATCTCTCCTATAGAATAACATAGGGACTGGGGAGTTTATCACACTGGAGAAGTTATCTCCTCTTTATCACACCTTAGTACATCTCCCCTGTAGTCTATAACTAAATCTCTCCCATAGAATAACATAGGAACTGGAGAGTTTATCTCAATGGAGAAGTTATCTCCTCTTTATCACACCTTAGTACATCTCCCCTGTAGTCTATAACTAAAGATCTCCTATAGAATAACATAGGGACTGGGGAGTTTATCACACTGGAGAAGTTATCTCCTCTTTATCACACCTTAGTACATCTCACCAGTAGTCTATAAGTAAAGATCTCCCATAGAATAACATAGCAACTGGAGAGTTTATATCACTGCAGAATAGAAGTTATCTCCTCTTTATCGCACCTTAGTACATCTCCCCTGTAGTCAATAACTAAAGATCTCCCATAGAATAACATAGCAACTGGAGAGTTTATATCACTGCAGAAGAGAAGTTATCTCCTCTTTATCGCACCTTAGTACATCTCCCCTGTAGTCCATAGAATAGCATAGGAACTGGAGAGTTTATCTCACTGGAGAAGTTATCTCCTCTTTATCACACCTTAGTACATCTCCCCTGTAGTCTATAACTAAATATCTCCCATAGAATAACATAGGAACTGGAGAGTTTATCTCACTGGAGAAGTTATCTCCTCTTTATCACACCTTAGTACATCTCCCCTGTAGTCTATAACTAAATATCTCCCATAGAATAACATAGGAACTGGAGAGTTTATCACACTGGAGAAGTTATCTCCTCTTTATCACACCTTAGTACATCTCCCCTGTAGTCTATAACTAAATATCTCCCATAGAATAACATAGGAACTGGAGAGTTTATCACACCTTAGTACATCTCCCCCTGTAGTCTATAACTAAATCTCTCCCATAGAATAACATAGGAACTGGAGAGTTTATCTCACTGGAGAAGTTATCTCCTCTTTATCACACCTTAGTACATCTCCCCTGTAGTCTATAACTAAATATCTCTCATAGAATAACATAGGAACTGGAGAGTTTATCTCACTGGAGAAGTTATCTCCTCTTTATCACACCTTAGTACATCTCCCCTGTAGTCTATAACTAAATCTCTCCCATAGAGTAACATAGGAACTGGAGAGTTTATCTCACTGGAGAAGAGAAGTTATCTCCTCTTTATCACACCTTAGTACATCTCTCCTGTAGTCTATAACTAAATATCTCCCATAGAATAACATAGGAACTGGAGAGTTTCTCTCACTGGAGAAGTTATCTCCTCTTTATCACACCTTAGTACATCTCTCCTGTAGTCTATAACTAAATATCTCCCATAGAATAACATAGGAACTGGAGAGTTTGTTACACTGGAGAAGTTATCTCCTCTTTATCACACCTTAGTACATCTCCCCTGTAGTCTATAACTAAAGATCTCCCATAGAATAACATAGGATCTGGAGAGTTTATCTCACTGGAGAAGTCATCTCCTCTTTATCACACCTTAGTACATCTCCCCTGTAGTCTATAACTAAATCTCTCCCATAGAATAACATAGGAACTGGACAGTTTCTCTCACTGGAGAAGTTATCTCCTCTTTATCACACCTTAGTACATCTCCCCTGTAGTCTATAACTAAATCTCTCCCATAGAATAACATAGGAACTGGACAGTTTCTCTCACTGGAGAAGTTATCTCCTCTTTATCACACCTTAGTACATCTCTCCCTGTAGACTATAACTAAATATCTCCCATAGAATAACATAGGAACTGGAGAGTTTATCACACTGGAGAAGTTATCTCCTCTTTATCACACCTTAGTACATCTCCCCTGTAGTCTATAACTAAATCTCTCCCATAGAATAACATAGTAACTGGAGAGTTTATCTCACTGGAGAAGTTATCTCCTCTTTATCACACCTTAGTACATCTCCCCTGTAGTCTATAACTAAATCTCTCCCATAGAGAAACATAGGAACTGGAGAGTTTATCTCACTGGAGAAGTTATCTCCTCTTTATCACACCTTAGTACATCTCCCCCTGTAGTCTATAACTAAATCTCTCCCATAGAATAACATAGGAAATGGAAAGTTTCTCACTGGAGAAGTTATCTCCTCTTTATCACACCTTAGTACATCTCCCCTGTAGTCTATAACTAAATCTCTCCCATAGAATAACATAGGAACTGGAGAGTTTATCACACTGGAGAAGTTATCTCTCTTTATCACACCTTAGTACATCTCCCCTGTCTATATATATAAAAGAAGACTTTGTGCCTGCCAAAACACACCCAGGGGAGGCATAAAGCAGGAGTTACTACTCCTATTGGGTGATTCAATCATGCAGGGAGTTGGCCCGCCCCCACTATGCAGCCCGCCCACCACTATCAAAGTCAGAAAAAAACAATATGGCCGCCACTTGCTCCTACACCACAGACAAACACACATGCCCCACTCACACACACAGACCACCACACACACATGCCCCACTCACACAGCACCACACAAACACACACACATGCCCCACTCACACAGCACCACACACACACACATGCCCCACTTACACAGCACCAAACAGACATGCCCCCACTCACACACACAGCACCACATACACACACAAAGCCAGAAATAAATATGGCTGACACACACACACAGTCACTCACCCTGACTCCCAGAGGCCTCACCAGGACCTGTACTGCAGCACCAGAGGAACAAAATTGCACTCAAAGGGTTAAGGTAGGTCCTCATTGCTCAATTATTTCTTCACTGTCATCATTTGCCATGCAAGACACAGGACAGACAGCCATCAGATTCACACTTAACCCACTGACTGCCACAGGGTTGTGTATCAAGTTTTACCCCTCAGGGAGTGTGTTCAAAACCCTCACACTGTAAACTTGCATTTCTCTCCCACTTCTCCTCCTTCCCCAGCCTATTACTAACACTTTTCCATATTTATGTTAAGCCCCGCCCCCACTCGCGATTAAGCCCCGCCCCCTTTTAACCCAGATTGCCCCATTGCTCTCTCCACATCAGCACCACATGAGGGACTCCACAAGTAAAAGTTCACAGGTATTACACACTCATGCCCCACTCACACAGCACTAAACACCCATACACACACACAAAGCCAGAAAGAAAGATGGCTGACACACAGTCACTCACCTTGACTCCCAGTGGCCTCAGCAGGACCTGTAGTAAAGCCACTGAACGGTGCTGCATCACCAGGGGAACAAAATGGCACTCAAAGGGTTAAGGTAGGCCCTCATTGCTGAATTACTTCTTCACTGTCACCATTTGCCATGCAAGACACAGGACAGACAGCCATCAGATTCACACTTAACCCACTGACTGCCACAGGGTTCTGTATCAAGTTTTACCCCTCATGGAGTGTGTTAAAACCCCTCACACTGTAAACTTGCATTTCTCTCCCACTTCTCCTCCTTCCCCAGCCTATTACTAACACTTTTACACATTTCTCTTAAGCCCCGCCCCCTACTCGCGATTAAGCCCCACCCACTTTTAACCCAGATTGCCCCATTTGTCTCTCCACATCAGCACCACATCAGTCCCCTCTAGGGACTTCACAAGTCAGTGTTCCCAGGTATGAACACACTTCCCACTGCTATTTAACTCTGACATGCCTCTCTATACCTTAACCCTTTGAGTGCCAGAGGGGTACACAACTCATGAGCACATGTGTTTCTGCTCATATATGTTGCGTGTCTGTGTGTGTACATCTCTGTTACATATGTGTGTCCATGTGTGCATCTCCAGTGTGTCTGTGTGTACATGTCTTTTGCATGTCTCTGCCGCTCACTGTGTGTATGTGCATACCTCCCAACATTTCACAGGGCCAAAGAGGGACACGTTAGTTTTAGGTGATATTATTGGGGGTGTGGCTGGTGGGCGGGGCATTAGTAAGAATTTTTAGGTTATTTCATGACCTATTACTGGCTATTTATGTAACTGAATAAATGATTTAGTTCAAGACCAAAGTATTTTATTTGCACAGACTAATGTATAAACACATATACTGAAGTTTATTGCTTTATTGCTGTAGAGCAAAGTAATACACACCACACAGTCAGGGCTGGTTCAAGGATATTTTCCACCCTAGGCAAAACCTAATTTTGCTGCCCATTTCGCTCCGCCCCTTGTGCCCCACCCCTTTATACCCTGCCTACTTATACCCAACCTCTTTTCATGATTGTCCTCTCTCTGCCCCCTGAGCCACTCTGCCCCTGTTCTGGAGATGCCTGTAAGAGATGCCCCCCACCAGCTCCAACTTGCCCCTTATCAGCTTCACTTTGGCCCACCAGCTCCACTTTGCCCCTATCAACTCCAACTTGCCCCCATCAGCTCCAACGTGCCCCCACCAGCTCCATTTTGCCCCCTCAGCTCCACTTTGCCCACTCAGCTCCAACTTACCCCCATCAGCTCCACTTTGCCCCCCATCCTCTCCAACTTACCCCCATCAGCTCCACTTTGCCCCCCATCTGCTCCAACTTGCCCCCATCCGCTCCAGCTTGCCACCACCAGCTCCACTATGCCCTCTCAGCTCCAACTTTCCACTATCAGCTCCACTATGCCCCCATGCGCTCCAACTTGCCCCCCCATCCACTCCAACTTGCCCCACCAGCTCCACTTTGCCCCCCCTCAGCTCCAACTTGCCCCCCCTCAGCTCCACTTTGACCCTCATCAGCTCCACTTTGACCCTCATCACATCCAACTTGCCCCCATCATCTCCAACTTGCCCCCACCAGCTCCACTATGCCCCCTCAGCTCCAGCTTTCCCCTAACAGCTCCAACTTGCCCCCATCATCTCCACTTTGCCCCACATCTGCTCCAACTTGCCCCCTCAGCTCCACTATGCCCCCTCAGCTCCAACTTGCCCCCCATCACATACCTGTATCTCCCGCGCAGTCTTCTCTTCAGTAATGCAGAGCACGGCGGGAGATCATGACTCCCAGCGCGCTCTGCATTACTAAAGATCCGACCCAATGACGGAGCGCTGTAGCAACACAGACCTGATTGTGTTGTGCTTCCCGGCGTGGTGTGTGCGGGCGCAGCTCTTCTCCGCTGCATGCCCGCGCCCCCAGTACGTGTGCGCCCTAGGCCGGCGCCTACCTCGCCTATAGGTGGAGCCGGCCCTGCACACAGTCTGACCTCCTAAAAAGAGGGACAACAGGGTGGGAAAGAGGGACAGAGGGATTTGGCCCTCAAAGAGGGACTGTCCCTCCTAAAGAGGGACACTTGGGATGTATGGTATGTGTCTGCCTGTGTGTTGCGTATGTCTGTGTTTATCAGTGTGTCTGCATTTCACACACGTGCGCCCAATGGTCATAACATGACGGGCAACGCCGTCCCATGTTGCTAGTAGTCTATAACTAAAGATCTCCCATATAATAACATAGGAACTGGAGAGTTTATCTCACTGGAGAAGTTATCTCCTCTTTATCACACCTTAGTACATCTCCCCTGTAGTCTATAACTAAATCTCTCCCATAGAATAACATAGGAAATGGAAAGTTTCTCACTGGAGAAGTTATCTCCTCTTTATCACACCTTAGTACATCTCCCCTGTAGTCTATAACTAAAGATCTCCCATAGAATAACATAGGAACTGGAGAGTTTATCTCACTGGAGAAGTTATCTCCTCTTTATCTCTCCTTAGTACATCTCCCCTGTAGTCTATAACTAAAGATCTCCCATAGAATAACATAGGAACTGGAGAGTTTATCTCACTGGAGAAGTTATCTCCTCTTTATCTCTCCTTAGTACATCTCCCCTGTAGTCTATAACTAAAGATCTCCCATAGAATAACATAGGAACTGGAGAGTTTATCTCACTGGAGAAGTAATGTCCTCTTTATCACACCTTAGTACATCTCCCCCTGTAGTTTATAACTAAATCTCTCCCATAGAATAACATAGGAACTGGGGAGTTTCTCTCACTGGAGAAGTTATCTCCTCTTTATCACACCTTAGTACATCTCCTCCTGTAGTCTATAACTAAAGCTCTCCCATAGAATAACATAGGAACTGGAGAGTTCATCTCACTTGAGAAGTTATCTCCTCTTTATCACACCTTAGTACATCTCTCCTGTAGTCTATAAGTAAAGATCTCCCATAGAATAACATAGGAACTGGAGAGTTTATCTCACTGGAGAAGTTATCTCCTCTTTATCACACCTTAGTACATTTCCCCTGTAGTCTATAACTAAAGATCTCCCATAGAATAACATAGGAACTGGAGAGTTTATCCCACTGGAGAAGTTATCTCCTCTTTATCACACCTTAGTACATCTCCCCCTGTAGTCTATAACTAAATCTCTCCCATAGAATAACATAGGAACTGGAGAGTTTATCTCACTGGAGAAGTTATCTCCTCTTTATCACACCTTAGTACATCTCCCTGTAGTCTATAACTAAATCTCTCCCATAGAATAACATAGCAACTGGAGAGTTTATCTCACTGGAGAAGTTATCTCCTCTTTATCACACCTTAGTACATCTCCCCCTGTAGTCTATAACTAAATCTCTCCCATAGAATAACATAGGAAATGGAGAGTTTATCTCACTGGAGAAGTTATCTCCTCTTTATCACACATTAGTACATCTCCCCTGTAGTCTATAACTAAAGATCTCCAATAGTATAACATAGGAACTGGATAGTTTATCTCACTGGAGAAGTTATCTCCTCTTTATCACACCTTAGTACATCTCCCCTGTAGTCTATAACTAAATCTCTCCCATAGAATAACATAGGAACTGGAGAGTTTATCTCACTGGAGAAGTTATCTCCTCCTTATCACATCTTAGTACATCTCGCCTGCAGTCTATAACTAAATCTCTCCCATAGAATAACATAGGAACTGGATAGTTTATCTCACTGGAGAAGTTATCTCCTCTTTATCACACCTCAGTACATCTCCCCTGTAGTCCATAACTAAAGCTCAGTGCAGGGTGTTTTTTCTCTAAGAAAGATTTGGATAAAGTGAGTGGCAAAAAAAGTAGCTGATGAGGTTTAATATAGATAAGTGTAGGGTTATGCCTTTAGGTTGCAGAAAAAAGCATGCTACATTTACACTAAATTGGAAAACTACTAAATCATAAGAGAAATATTTGAGTACTGGTAGAAAACAGAGTCTAAACAGTGTACAGTGTCCCTCCTCTGCAGCAAGAGCTAGTAGGGTACTATCATGTATAGATGCAAGGTATGAAAATATAGTTCTACCTGTTTATGGACCCTTGGTTAAACTGCATCTAGATTATGGAGTACAGTTACGGGAATCAATTCTTAAAAATTACATTATTGGACTGGATTAAAGGGATTGTAATGTCCCAAAAAGAGTATCTTCTAAATGGTAGGTGCAATAAAAAAACATTTAATGCGCTTAATCCTCTCTCTCAAACCGTTATGGTTTTGAGAGATATAAGAAAATAAAGACCTCCGCTCCCTCCCCCTTCTCATGCGTCCGCTGTATAGACGTCATGAGATCCTGCTTCTGGGACCAGATGGCGGCTCCTCAGGAGCGTTGTCATCTATATATATATAACTATGATTACTTTATCGGAATGGTCTACAACGTGTGCTTGCAAGCCAGGCCCACATAGACCATACCAATGAAGTACTTATAGTTAGATATCCCGATGTCAGCACTCCTGAAGAGCCGCCTACAGTCGGGAGACCGGTTTCTGCCTCTGACGGCTTTACAGCTCGTCAGGCAGAAAGGGGAGGGAGCGGAGGACTTTATTTTCTTATTTCTCTCAAACCATAACGGTTTGAGAGAGAGGATTAAGCTCATTAAGTGTTTGTTTTTTTTTGTTTTTTTTGTGCAGCTACCATTTAGAAGATACTTTTTTTGGGACTTCACTATCCCTTTAAGTACAGAGACATGCTACAAAACTGATGAAGGTATTGGAAGATTATAGGTGGAGAGAGAGAGACTAGCCAAACTAGGTTTGTTTGCATTACAGAAAATGTGTCAAACAGGTTATATGATTACAGTTTACAAATATATTAAATACAAGGAACCCTCTCTATGTAACTCTTTACTCAGAGCTGAGCAAAAAACAAGGGAGCAGCTAGTAAGGCCAGAGGAAAGGTGCTTTCGACTTAAATGAAGGCAGGGATGTTTTTACACTAAGGGCAGTAAGGATGTGGAACACTTCCCTCGGGAGGCTGTGCTGGCAGTAATGTAGCTACTTTCAGAAAAGTATTGGATCATTTTTTTTTTTTATTTTTTTTTTTTTTTTTTTTTTTTTTTTTAAGCTCAGAACATTATTGATAATTGTACTTAGTTCAGCAAGGACATGATCCAGGGAGATTTCCAACTGCCCTGTAGAGTATGTAAGGATTTTTTTTTATTGTATTTTACCCATTTAAGGAATAACCTGGAAATGTCTTCAATGTATTTCATTTCCTTAATCTGGATTAACAAAAATAAAAATGCTGCTATAAAGGTTAGTTGAATTTGATGAACACTTTTTTTTTTTTTTTTTTTTTTTTAATATAAGTTTTTATTAACCCTTTGTGTGCCATGCGTTGTGCACCCCTCTGACACACAAAGGGTTAACAGGCCAGGCCGAGTCCGGCCGCACATGATGAAAGACATACATTACAGTTTATAATATGAACAGTACAACAGCAAGTGCATTTCAGGCGATAACCATCAAATCAGAAATAAAGAAATGGCCAACTGCGCCCGGCCTAAACTTTTCACCCAGTTAATCCCCGAAAGGTTCCCACCTCCCTCCTTCCTCGGTAATAACCCAGCGCTCCCCCCCCCTCCACAGCCCTAGGAATAAATACAGTGATGAACATTCTAAACTATATTACTGTGTTACCTAGGTAGAGTCTGTCACACAGCAGTTGGTTATATCTGTTTAATTTCTTTGTATAACAGGATGACCTGGCAAGGGATCTGTCATACAGCAGTCAATTACATCTAGGCATATATTTTTGCATGGTAACTACAGTTGCCTAACACACACAAACACACACACATACACTAAACTGTATCTGTTTGGTTGTTTAGCATGTATGCATTCAAATAGGATGGGAGTGTTCACTTACAGGAGTTTCTCCTATCCTCTGAGTTTTATGCATTTACTGATAATATTTGTTACCTTGACTTATTTTTTGGCTGTTGATACCCACTGGTATTTATATGGTGCTCCATATGACACCCTGTAGAGTATTTCAGTCTTAATGGGATTGCCATTCTCAGTCCTAATGGGACATGAAAACCTTCTCAATGTAGCAATATATCCCTGTTCTGTTACAGACTACAGCAGAGTTTGAATGGAAGAGACTGTACATAGATATATGTGACTTCTGTAAGAAAGAACAATGTAGCAAACAGCAGCACCATTAGTCCTCTGGGGTAATGAATTGTATCACTCACCAGGCTGTGCTTGTGTTCCTCCGGAGAGGTGGTCGCTCTCCAATAACGGGTGAGAAGACGCACTCGTGGAAGAAACGTCTATATAAAATCTTCTTTATTTCAATACTAGCAATGTGGGACGGCGTTGCCCGTCATGTTATGACCATTGGGCGCACGTGTGTGAAATGCAGACACACTGATAAACACAGACATATGCAGCATACAGGCAGACACATACCATACATCCCCAGTGTTCCTCTTTAGGAGGGACAGTCCCTCTTTGAGGGCCAAATCCCTCTGTCCCTCTTTCCCACCCTGTTGTCCCTCTTTTTAGGAGGCCAGACTGTGTGCAGGGCCGGCTCCACCTATAGGCGAGGTAGGTGCCGGCCTAGGGCGCACACGTACTGGGGGCGCGGGCATGCAGCGGAGAAGAGCTGCGTCCGCACACACCATGCCGGGAACCACAACACAGTCAGGTCTGTGTTGCTACAGCGCTCCCTTATTGGGTCGGATCTTTAGTAATGCAGAGCGCGCTGGGAGTCATGATCTCCCGCCGCGCTCTGCATTACTGAAGAGAAGACTGCGCGGGAGCTACAGGTATGTGATGGGGGGCAAGTTGGAGCTGAGAGGGCATAGTGGAGCTGAGGGGGCAAGTTGGAGCGGATGTGGGGCAAAGTGGAGATGATGGGGGCAAGTTGGAGCTGGTGGGGGCAAGTTGGAGCGGATGAGGGTCAAAGTGGAGCTGAGGGGGGGCAAGTTGGAGCTGAGGGGGGGCAAAGTGGAGCTGGTGGGGCAAGTTGGAGCGGATGGGGGGGCAAGTTGGAGCGGATGGTGGCAAGTTGGAGCTGCTGGGGGGCATAGTGGAGCTGATAGGGGAAAGTTGGAGCTGAGAGGGCATAGTGGAGCTGGTGGGGGCAAGTTGGAGCGGATGGGGGGCAAGGTGGAGCTGATGGAGGTAAGTTGGAGAGGATGGGGGTCAAAGTGGAGCTGATGGGGGCAAGTTGGAGCTGAGGGGGCAAGATGGAGCTGAGGGGGCAAAGTGAAGCTGAAGAGGGGGCAAAGTGAAGCTGGTGGGGGCATGTTAGAGCAGATGGGGGCAAAGTGGAGCTGATGGGGGCAAGTTGGAGCGGATGGGGGGCAAGGTGGAGCTGATGGTGGCAAGTTGGAGCTTATGGTGGCAAGTTGGAGCTGATGGGGGCATAGTGGAGCTGGTGGGGGCAAGTTGGAGCTGATGGGGGGCAAGGTGGAACTGATGGGGTAAGTTGGAGAGGATGGGGGTCAAAGTAGAGCTGAGGGGGCAAGTTGGAGCTGAGGGGGCAAAATGGAGCTGAATAGGGGGCAAAATGGAGCTGGTGGAGGCACGTTAGAGCAGATGGGGGGCAAAGTGGAGCTGATGGGGGGCATAGTGGAGCTGATGGGGGGCAAGTTGGAGCTGAGGCGGCAAGTTGGAGTTGATGGGGGACAAAGTGGAGCTGATAGGGGCAAAGTGGAGCTGGTGGGCCAAAGTGAAGCTGATAAGGGGCAAGTTGGAGCTGGTGGTGGGCATCTCTTACAGGCATCTCCAGACCAGGGGCAGAGTGGCTCAGGGGGCAGAGAGAGGATAATCATGAAAAGAGGTTGGGTATAAGTAGGCAGGGTATAAAGGGGTGGGGCACAAGGGGCGGAGCGAAATGGGCAGCAAAATTAGGTTTTGCCTAGGGTGGAAAATATCCTTGAACCAGCCCTGACTGTGTGGTGTGTATTACTTTGCTCTACAGCAATAAAGCAATAAACTTCAGTATATGTGTTTATACATTAGTCTGTGCAAATAAAATACTTTGGTCTTGCACTAAATCATGTATTCAGTTACATAAATAACCAGTAATAGGTAATGAAATAACCAAAAAATTCTTACTAATGCCCCGCCCACCAGCCACGCCCCCAAGAATATCACCTAAAACTAAAGTGCCCCTCTTTGGCCATGTGAAATGTTGGGAGGTCTGCACATACACACAGTGAGCGGCAGAAACATGCAAAAGACATGTACACACAGACACACTGGAGATGCACACATGGACACACATATGTAACAGAGATGTACACACGCAACACATATGAGCAGAAACACATGCGCTCGTGAGTTGTGCACCCCTCTGGCACTCAAATGGTTAAGGTATAGAGAGGCATGTGAGAGTTAAAAAGCAGTGGGAAGTGTATTCATACCTGTGAACATTGACTTGTGTAGTCCCTAGAGGGGACTGATGTGGTGCTGATGTGGAGAGACAAATGGGGCAATCTGGGTTAAAAGTGGGCGGGGCTTAATCGCGAGTAGGGGGCGGGGCTTAACATAAATGTGGAAAAGTGTTAGTAATAGGCTGGGGAAGGAGGAGAAGTGGGAGGGAAATGCAAGTTTACAGTGTGAGGGGTTTGAACACACTCCCTGAGGGGTAAAACCTTATACACAACCCTGTGGCAGTCAGTGGGTTAAGTGTGTACCTGATGGCTATCTGTCCTGTGTCTTGCATGACAAATGATGACAGTGAAGAAATAATTCAGCAATGAGGGCCTACCTTAACCCTTTGAGTGCCATTTTGTTCCTCAGTGGCTGTAGTACAGGTCCTGCTGAGGCCACTGGGAGTCAGGGTGAGTGACTGTGTGTCAGCCATATTTCTTTCTGGCTGTGTGTGTGTGTGGTGGTGCTGTGTGAGTGGGGCATGTGTGTGTAACACCCAGGAACTTTAACTTGTGGAGTCCCTCATGTGGTGTTGATGTGGAGAGAGCAATGGGGCAATTTGGGTTAAAGGGGGCGGGGCTTAATCACGAGTGGGGGCGGGGCTTAACATAAATGTGTAAAAGTGTTAGTAATAGGCTGGGGAAGGAGGAGAAGTGGGAGGGAAATGCAAGTTTACAGTGTGAGGGGGTTGAACACACTCCCTGAGGGGTAAAAGTTGATACATAACCCTGTGGCAGTCAGTGAGTTAAGTGTGTACCTGATGGCTGTCTGTCCTGTGTCTTGCATGGGAAATGATGACAGTGAAGAAATAATTGAGCAATGAGGGCCTACCTTAACCCTTTGAGTGCCATTTTGTTCCCCTGGTGCTGCACTACATGTCCTGCTGAGGCCACTGGGAGTCAGGGTGAGTGACTGTGTGTGTGTGTGTGTGTGTGTGTCAGCCATATTTATTTCTGGCTTTGTGTGTGTATGTGGTGCTGTGTGTGTGAGTGGGGGCATGTCTGTTTGGTGCTGTGTGAGTGGGGCATATGTGTGTGTGGTGGTCTGTGTGTGTGGTGGTCTGTGTGTGTTTGTGTGGTGCTGTGTGAGTGGGACATGTGTGTTTGTCTGTGGTGTAGGAGCAAGTGGCGGCCATATTGTTTTTTTCTGACTTTGATAGTGGTGGGCGGGCTGCATAGTGGGGGCGGGCCAACTCCCTGCATGATTGAATCACCCAATAGGAGTAGTAACTCCTGCTTTCTGCCTCCCCTGGGTGTGTTTTGGCAGGCACAAAGTCTTCTTTTATATATATAGACAAGCATAAACAGCAGACTATAGAAAACAAAAACTCAATGTCTCACGCGTTTCGCACTAAACGTACTTAATCATAGTTGTCTATGATTAAGTACGTTTAGTACAAAACGTGTGAGACATTGAGTTTTTGTTTTTTGTAGTTTGTTGTTTATATCTTGTATTGAAACAAAGAAGATTTTATATAGAAGAAACTTCCTTCCACGAGTGCGTCTTTTCTTACCTGTTCTGTATGAAAGAGCCGTTCCTAAATAAGTCTTGCATTACTTACACTTACAGTCCCCTATTTCACATTTACATTTCCCCTTTAAAAACATTTACTGCTCTTTTAAATCAAAGGAATAAAAAATTGTCTGCAAAAACATGTTGGATTTCTGTATAGTTGTATTCAGGCTGTGTGGATGTGCTGTGCGGGTGACGCTGGAGGCAGAGTGTATTTTGTATTGATCCCACTAGATGGCAGCAGTTTTCATGCTGGTGACCTTGTGCTTTGTCTTCAGGTTCCATGTGGATAAACTCTCATCTGCACACGTTTACCTCCGGCTAAAAAAGGTAAAAGGAGCGGGGACACCAACAATATTTTGGTTAGAATCCTAATATAAATAAAACACAGCAAGCACGGGAGAAATATACCAAACAAGCAACGGTATCAAAGTAATTATCCAGTGTAAACGTGCAATAATATAATTTAACCCCTTGGATGCAATGAGGGAGACATCTTGCTTCCAAGGGTGTAACCAACAATCCCTGCTAAATATCTTAGACCAGGAGTAGTGTATAGATGGACCTCCAGCTGTTTAACTAAAATTTCCGTCATCCCCGACCAGCCTCTGGCTGAATGAGGATGATGGAATTTGTAGTCCTCAACAGCTGGAAGTCTAGCAGTTAACTACCCCTGTTGTAGACAGAAGCACTTGCTGTATTGTGTATATACAGGGACGTTTGCTCAAAGAACAATGTAGCAATTCTGATACCAACGTCCCCATAGTACACACACCATAGTACACACACCATAGTGCACACAGATTCCATTGATTTAAAGGGATAGTAATACTTCTTTTTATCTTTATTTTATTTTGTAGGCATTAAAAAAACACGAAGAATGATATAAGTCTTATCTCTCAAACCTTTATGATTTGAGAGATATTCACAAGCACAGTTTCCCCTCCCACCCCTTTTACCTAGTGTAAGCCATCTCTTCTCAGATGTGGAATCCAGTCCATAGACCAGGTAGATAACAGCAGGGGACAATCTTCTTCCTATGAGAACAATGAAAGCCCTGCCCCCCTTGACAAGTTTTTCAGGTTTTTCCCTTATCTTAATTGAAGATTGTCCCTCTCTGCAGTCTACCTGGGCACCTCCCTTCTGATCTGGCTGAGCAGTGTTACATCAGTAAAAGGGACGGGAGGGGGATACTTTGTCATTGAATTACTCTTGAACTACAACACTGACAGTATTGAAATAACAATCTCCAAAGTCCAAATACTATGATGATTAATGTAACTTTTAATCCCTTGAAGTTTAGAGAAGACTCCTGTAGTGTGTTTTTCCTTTAGTTACCATTCTGCTTTCTTGCAAGCAGTACTGTCCTCCCAATCTAATCTGTGTTCGGTACTGGGCTTCTGTGGAGTCAGTGTCAGGATTGTAACGTTCTACCACATGCGTTGTGTACCCCTCTGACACCCAAAGGGTTAAGGTCTTCACTCTGCAACTCCCATCCTCCTCTCAGATAAATGAACAGGAGCTAAATATCTACATGCTCCCCCAACCCTGTTATAAAATCTTCGGTCATTAATAAAACGCAGTTGGGTGGATATGTATAAAACTGGATTAAATAAAGTATCTGCAAAATGTTCATCTATATAGCTTTACTATGCGTTGCGTACCCCTCTGGCACTCAAAGGGATAATTTATCCTTCCCAACATTCACCTCCAGAGTGACTTTAAATGACATCTCCAGCATAAATTCCACTCCTGCTGATAAAATGTGTATCAGGGAAGGGGTGATTTACAACCTTGTTAACAATTTATAGTTATTTTACAGACAAAGAACATTCTTTGATCTGAGTGAGTTATAAGCCAGTGGACCAGTTCAGTGGCCTTGAGTGTGCTGTAATATGTGGATACGTTTCTCTTCCATTTGATTGAGAGCCTCCTCTTCAGTAATGAAGGGTTTCTAGAAGGACCTTTTTTTTTTTTTTTTTTTTTTTTTTTTTTTTTTTTTTTGTTTGTTTGTTTGTCATGTTTATAGTAGTGAATTTGTCAATTTATCCAGTGCCCCCTCTAACCTTTATTTCTCTTATGTCTAATATAGAACACAGGGACCACATAGTAAAGTTCCCCTCCTCTGTGGAGGAGACTGCCCCTTCCATCCAGCTTTAACACCCCTCCTTAGCCGCCTCTGTTTCAAGTGACTTGTCCTCACAAAAGGGTGAATTTGACAAACATCCTAGTAAATTATTATATAGGATGACAGTCACTCATAACAAAGTAACATAGTTGATGAAGCTGAAAAAAGACATGCGTCCATCAAGTCCAGCCCATGCCAGAACACCCCTGTTTATCTAGGTGAAGACAAAAAAAAACAAAACACCCATAATCCATTTCCAATTTAGCCCCAAGTGGGTAAAAAAATTCCTTCCTGACTCCAAATGGCAGTCACCTAGTTCCCTGGATCAACATCTTGACAGCATTGAACCAACTGCCATAACTATCAAATTGTGTCAATTCGGAGAAGTACCATACGTATCTCCCCTTAAGCCTTTGAGTGCCAGATGTATGAAAAGCAATACGTTGATACTCTTCTTGCGTGCAGTTTAATTTTAGCAACTGTTTTATTTTTAATCTGTGATCAGTAAATTATTTATCCACAGAACCTTATTCAGAGAAGTAACATGATTTATTTGTGTGTTTCAGGGGCAGACGATAGACGACATTCCTAAAGATGTACTGACCGACTGTGCACAGCTAGTAAAAGCCAACAGTATACAAGGTGTGTGCTAGGACCCAGGGACTTTATTAGACTTTGTTAAACCATATCATTTTTTTTTTTCTAGGAAATTACTTTTTTTTTTTTTTTATATTTATTTATTTGATCTTCTTGGTCTTTTTCAGCTCTTTAACTCAATAATGCTAGAGAAGTCTCCAACACATTGTGTAGCAATGCAATGACTTAACCCTTTGAGTGCCAGAGGGGTAGGCAACGCATTGCTCTGCAATGCGGTGCCTACCCCTCTGGCACTCAAAGGGTTAAAAGATGTGCTTATTGAGAATAGTAATGCCTGTCGATAAATTTAGCTTTGATCATTCATCATACTTTTTCAACAATGCAGAGCGTTATTACAATACTGTAATCTGTCTAGTTCATGTGTAATTAAATTATAAAGTGTCCCCTCCTCCCGTCCCTTTTATATAACATTTCCTCCCCGCAGATCTGGGATCTGGTCAGCGGACCGGATAGATCGCAACGAGGGACAATCTTCTGGCTGTATGAAACATAGAAACATAGAAACATAGAAGATTGACGGCAGAAAAAGACCACCTGGTCCATCTAGTCTGCCCTTTAGTATTCCTTTATTGTTATCTTAGGATAGATACATGTTTATCCCAGGCATGTTTAAACTGTGTTACTGTGGATTTATCAACCACCTCTGCTGGAAGTTTGTTCCAAGTTTCTACTACTCTTTCAGTGAAATAATATTTTCTAATGTTTTTCTTGATTTTTCCTCCAACTAGCCTCAGATTGTGCCCCTTGTTCTTGTATTCAGATTCTTATTAATCACACTTCCCTCCTGAACCTTGTTCAGTCCTTTAACATATTTAAAGGTTTCAATCATGTCCCCCCTTTCTCTTCTTTCCTCCAGACTATACATATTTAGATCTCTGAGTCGTTCTTGATAAGTCCTATGCTTTAGACCTTCCACCATTTTTGTAGCTCTTCTTTGAACCCGCTCAATTTTAGTTATATCCTTTTGCAGATGAGGCCTCCAGAACTGTACACAGTATTCCAGATGTGGTCTCACTAGAGCTCTATACAGAGGGATCACAATCTCCCTCTTCCTGCTTGTTATACCTCTAGCTATGCAGCCAAGCATACGATTTGCTTTCCCCACCGCCTGGTTGCATTGGTTACTCATCTTGAGGCTGTCAGAGATGACCACCCCCAAATCCTTCTCTTCTGAAGTCTTTGCTACCACAGAACTGCCAATACGATAGTCAGATTGAGGGTTTCTTTTCCCCAAGTGCATTATTTTACATTTGGAAACATTGAACTGAAGTTTCCATTGTTTTGACCACTTATCTAATAGTGCCAAATCATTCTCCATATTACAGACACCTCCTGGAACATCAACCCTATTACACACTTTTGTGTCATCAGCAAACAAGCAAACCTTCCCTGCCAAGCCTTCCCTTATGTCACTTACAAATATGTTGAACAGAACAGGGCCCAGAACAGATCCTTGTGGCACTCCACTTGTAACCAGTCTCTGCTCAGAATACACTCCATTAACAACAACCCTCTGGTTTCTGTCCTTCAGCCAACTGCAGATCCACTGAACTATCCAGGGGTTAAGTCCAATTCTTGATAATTTATCTATCAGCTCTTTATGGGGAACTGTATCGAAAGCTTTACTGAAATCCAGGTAGGCGATATCCACAGCACCACCTTCATCCAGCACTTTAGTTACATAGTCAAAGAAATCAATGAGATTAGTCTGACAGGATCGGCCCTCAGTGAAGCCATGCTGGTTTGGGTCCATCAGGTTGTTTTTTGTTAGATGGTCAATTATCTTCTTCTTTAGAAGAGTCTCCATCATTTTTACCACTACAGATGTCAGGCTGACTGGCCTGTAGTTACTAGCTTCTTCTTTACTACCCTTCTTGTGAATGGGTACAACATTGGCCATTCTCCAATCATCAGGAACTTCTCCCGTAAGAAGGGACTGGTTATACAGATTAGTCAGGGGGCCAACTATGCCAGATCAGAGTTCTTTAAGAACTCTAGGGTGGATTCCATCCGGACCCATCGCTTTATTTGACTTTAGCCGGACAAGTTCCTCTAGAACATCGGCCTCTGAAAACACTGGGGCTAAAATTATACAACTAGAGGCAATGCTGTGTTCAGCCATTTTCTGATTATGAGGGCCGCTGTCTGAAAAAACTGAGCAGAAGTAGTTATTCAGATGGTCAGCGACCGCCTTTTCCTCTTCTATATACTGATTTTTTCCGTTGTTAATTTTTGTAATCCCGCAGTTTTTCTTCTTCCTGTCACTGATATATCTGAAGAAGGTTTTATTCCCCTTCTTAACAGATTTGGCCATTTCTTCCTCTTTTGAGGCTTTAGCAGCATTTATCATCTGTTTAGTCTTCTTCTGTATAGTTTTATACCCTTCTCTGTCCGCTTCACTTCCAGTCTCTTTATATCTCTTATAGGCAGACTTTTTATCTTTCACTATAGCTCTTACCTCTCTAGTAAACCATAGTGGATTTCTCTTTCTTTTCCTCTTGCTAATTTGTCTAACATGTAATCTTGTTGCCTTTAAGAGGACTTCTTTGAGTGTCTTCCACTGAGTACTCACTCTCGGTGTTTTATCCCACCCTTTTAATTCTTTCTTTACATATTCTCCCATATCCTCAAACTTCGTCTTCCTAAAGTCCAATACTTTGGTTGCAGAATGGGATTTCTCGGAGTCAGTCTGGATTCCGAACCACAAACATTGGTGGTCACTGGAACCTAGATTTTCTCCCACCTTCACCTCAGATACCAGGTCTCCATTTGTGAATACTAAGTCTAGGATATTGTCCCCTCTAGTTGGCGCCTTCACCAGCTGTTTTAGGGACATCCCCGTCAGGGCTTCTACGATGCTCCTACTTCTACATGTGGACGCACAAGGGATATTCCAATCAACATCAGGCATGTTGAAGTCTCCCATAACTACTATATCTCCCTTTACTGCCATTTGGGTAATCTCGTCCACTAGCATGTTGTCTTGCTCTTCAGATTGCCCCGGAGGCCTGTAGACTGCACCTATTCTTGTAACTGATCCCTTTTTATTCTGCAGACAGATCCAGAGAGTCTCCAACTCTTTACATGAATTCTGGATCGCTGTGGATTTTATGCTATCTTTAACATAAATGGCTACCCCACCCCCTCTTCTCTCAGCCCTATCTTTCCTATACAACGTGTATCCCGGAATGGCTATTTCCCAGTCATTACAGTCCCTGAACCATGTCTCTGTTATTACAATCAAGTCCAAGTCATCTCTACAAACTATTGATATTAGCTCGCTGAGCTTGTTGCCTAAGCTGCGAGCATTAGTACACATTACACGAAGAACATTACATTTATCACCAACAACAACTCTATCTACCGCACCATCATCTACCTCACCAACATCTGTATGTAAAGCACCAGCAACTTCCTGTGCACCAACATCTGTATCTATCACACTAACAAACTCAGAACCCTGAAGGAGGGCAGGTTATTCCGTATACTGACAGAATACGGAATGTCTCAATCCATCAGGACCAGCTTGCTGATCTGAGGGGAGGTAATATTACTATGTAAAAGGGGAGGGAGGGGGACACTTTATAATTTAATTACACATGAACTAGACCAATTACAGCATTGTAATAACGCTCTGCATTGTTGAAAAAGTATGATGAATGATCGAAGCTTAAGTTTATCAACAGACATTACTATCACTTTAAATCAATGGGAAGTTTTTCTACTACCCTATAGTGCAGTTGTGTGGATAGGGCAATAGTGGGTTTGGAATTTACCTCCATTATAATTAGTACTGATGCCCTGATGTTGTCTGTGTTCACAGGCTGCAAGATGAACAACATTAACGTTGTCTACACACCGTGGACCAACTTGAGGAAAACTGGAGACATGGATGTTGGCCAGATAGGATTTCACCGCCAGAAAGATGTAATTTGTTTTATCATAGAGATATATAATATACTATTTGGGTTTTTGGCATCAAAAGCTACTTCAGAGAATCCCTAAGCTCCTTTGATTCAAAATTGGTTTACATATTTAAATTGGCATTTTAATAATTAATGTAAATAATAAGCATCTTAAAACCCTCAAAATGCTGAAAAATCAGTAGAAACTAATTTATGATCATTTTAAAAACATTCTGGAAGCACTAGACATGCGGATTACAGCACAAGCGCGATATTACTATTGAATTACTGAATCATAAAAATACTAGAAAATATCCACAAGAGGGCGCACAGTGTTCACGTATCTGTATTGAAAAACTGTATCCCAAGGAAGTAGAATTGCATAAGCTTTAACCACTTGAGAACCACAAGTCTTTCAGCGCATTTTCAGGAGATTAACCCTTTGCAATGTGTTGCGTACCCTTCTGTCACTCAAACCTTAACTCTTTGAGTGCCAGAGGGGTACGCAACGCATTGGGGTATTGCTGGTGTGTTTTCAGTCTCCCCATATTTCCTACATTTGAGTGGCAGAATTTGGAACAGGTGATTAAAAAAAAAAAAAATATGCATAACATTACCCTGCAGTGAGTTACGACCCACCTTGATGATCTAAGATAGTGGTTTTCTACCTTATAGGGAGCAGTAAACTAGTTGCAGATTGAAACAAGGTTACTGCGACTGTTACACAATTTTTCATTCAAGGGATTTTACGGGCCAGATTTAATTTGTGTTAACCCATTAAGTGCCAGAAAGGTATCAAACAGTTTGTTTTGTATTCAATTTTGATTGTAAAATCTCCCAACAGGGAGTAACCTTGTATTACTCAACAGGAAATCACTACTACCTATCTTTAATTAAAGGAGCAGTACACTTTCTTCATTTAGTGAGCCATACACCTTTAACCCTTTGAGTGTCAGAGGTATGCAAAGCATTGCTCTGCAATGCATTACGTACCCCTCTGGCACTTAAGGGGTTAAAGGAGCAGTAAATATTTTCATTTATCCCCTTAACGACCCTTGACTGTCATAGTACGTCATGGGTAGATCTGAGCTAACGACCCATGATGTACTATGATCTTCATGGAATTCCGGGCTCCCCCTGCGGCTGCACACTGTTCGGGGAGTCCGGAATCCGAATAAAAAAAAAATAAATAAAAATGCTCCGTCGTCTTTTAGTGACAGCAATGCACCCGCGCGGCTGGTCGTTAAGGGGTTAAAAAAAAAAAACCTGTTAGTGCTTTTCCTGCAGAGTGAAACAAGGTTACTGCCACTGTTACATTTTCCAATCAAGGGAATTTTACTGGTCAGGTTTATTTCATTTGTGTTAACCCATTAAGTGCCAGAAAGGTAGCCAACAGTTTTTGTATTAAATTCTGTATGAAAAATCTCCCAACCTTGTATTGCTCGATGTGAAAATCACTACTACCGATCTTTAACCCTTTGAGTGCCAGAAAGGTATGAAACACATTGTGCTGCAATTTGTTGCATACCCCTCTGGCACTCAAAGGGTTAAATGAAGAAAGAACTTGTAATGCTCCTTTAATTACTGAGACATTCACTTTTAAAGGAGCAGTAAACTTTTTTTTTTTTATGAAAACCTATGTTATAGAGCTTTTCCTGCGGAGCAAAACAAGGCCACTCCCACTGCTGTCAGTTGTTTATTCAATAGTTATAACAGTTCAAATAATCAGGAAGTGAATTTACTGTGTGATTACTTCCGGATAGTTCTAACTGACAGGAAGTGACTCAGCAGTTTCTATCACATTCTATGGAGAACCGTTGGTCAGTGACTTTCCTCTCAAATAGAATGTGACAGAATAACTAATTGGAATCTGACCGCTAGAGGGCACCTTCAATTAAAAACAATCAGAAAAAACATGAGCTTAAACTGTAATGACTCTGGAAATATGCATCTCAGCAGGGGGAGTACACTTATTTTACTCAACAGGAAAAGCCCTACAATATATATTTATTTTTTTCATAACAAACGTTTACTGCTCCTTTAATGCCTGAAAGGGTATGTAAGAAATCGTATTGCTTACCCCTCTGGTCCTTAACTGGGTTAAATCATGGCTCATGTAGGCAATTTTTTGTATAACAGGAACCGTTGGCCATATGTATGAAAGGAAATTGGAGCAAATCATATGCAATACAGGAGACAAGTACAAATTCCCCAAATTCCCACTGAATCTCGCAGTGTGTTCTTGGGATTGATCCTTTTGAGAACCAGAGGGTTACACAACACATTGCGACACAATGTGTTGTGTACCCATTTGGCACTCATAGGGTTACAGGTCCCACGCCAACTGATGGATTTTTTTCCCCCAGTGCCGCAGTTGTTTTTACCGTGGAATTGCTCTGTTTGTCCTTTCTACTTATCCCTAGTATAATAAACTAAATTCATTCGGGAAGGTCAAAAACACTAAGGGCCTTGTTCACAAAACAAAATGGGATCCGTTCTGGAGCAAACCATCTGCACCAGCGAAAGGGGGTGAGCAGTTGAAGTAATTCCCAACACTTCTCTTGCTCTTAGTGGGGCTTTAGCAATGCATTGGAGTCCTCTCTAGCATTCAAGGGGTTAAAATCAGAACGTAAATCAATGTCAAATTTTATTTCTCCCCTATAGTGCTGTTTGTTCGCTCCAGAATTGTTCCTATTTTCTTTTGTGAATAAGGCCCTAAGCTTGGCACTGAGACACTTTTAAGGCATATCCGCAGAGCAATGAGGAGTTCTGGGGCAAAACATTATACGATGGGGGGGGGGGTCGATAAATTTCTCTATGATGTAAATGGGACTTTATTTCCTTAAAAGGGTTAGTAATGTCTTATAGAATTAAAAAATAATATTGTAGATAATCAAAAAAGAAATCCTTCGATATCAGTCTGATCTCTCAAACCTTTATGGTTTGAGAGATATAACATTTTAAAGTTGCCCCCTCCCGCCCCTTTCACAGACGTCAGTCTCTAGCTTACAGAAGGAGATCCTGTTCACGGGACCAACAGGCAGCTCTTGAGCAGAGCCAAACTACCGCAAAAAGATATACTTCATTGGAACGGTCTACAAAGTGTGCCTGGTTTGCAAGCACACTTTGTAGCCTGTTCTAGTGAAGTATTGCTTTTTAGATCATGCTGTTTCGGCTCTGCTGAAGAGCCGCCTCGAGTCAGTCGACATGAGTCTCCTGCTGTCAGCCTTACAGCTGACATCAGGGAGGGGGGAGCTTTAAAACGTTATATCTCTCAAACCATAATGGTTTGAGAGATCAGACTGGCATCAAATGATTTCTTTTATTTCTATAAGACATTACTAACTCTTTTAATGCTAGAGAGGTCTTCAAAACAATGCAGAGAAATATGGTGGAGGCCACCCTAGGCTTCGGTGGGCTAAAAAAAAAAAACCTTTAAATCTATGGGAATTTGTAGTTGTTGGTTTGTGTCAGAATCCGTCCTTGATTTGTACACAAGGTCCTGATGGCTGGAGGCGACCATATTGGATATCTGCTCTGTGCTTGTGTGTTGTGGTGATCCTTCCAGACTGGGGAAGGATTACTAAAGACTCTGATGTTTCCTGTATGAACTAATGTTTAAAGGAGCACTGACTCCTCCTAATGGTAACACTTCACTTACCTTACTATGGCCAGAAAATCCTAATGGCCCTTATGAATGTTTCCTTTACTCCTTGGTTTAAGAAGTAACCTATTCAATCAGTACTGAGTTCATGACCTTGGAGGCAGACATGATTGTTGCTGGCAGGACCAAAGGGGACACATTCCAACTGCGTATGGTAATCTTAACCCTTTAAGAACCTGAGGGGGGCCCCTCTGGTCTTCAATGGGTTAAGTAGGCTCTTGTACTCTGTCTGCTCCAGTTTGATGAAAACCGCCAGCCGCTGTGATGTCCACCTCCATGGACATCACATTCAGGACTAACTGAAGATATTATCTTGAACAAAGGCAAAATGTTTCAGGGCCATTAGGATTTTCAGGCCATCGTAAGGTATTATTTGGAGGTGTTCTCCTTTAAACACGTTGACACTCCTGTTGGAAGTCATTGCTCTAAGATCTTCATATTTAATTTCCCATTTAAATTTACCGTCGGTTGGTATCTTCTCACCTTTCCCCCATCTAGGTGAAGAGTGTGACTGTGGAGAAGAAGGTGAACGAGATCGTTAACCGCTTGGAGAAGACGAAGGATGAGCGGTTTCCGGATCTGGCGGCAGAAAAGGAAGCTCGAGACCGTGAGGAAAGGAACGAGAAGAAGGCACAGATACAGGAGATGAAGAGGAAAGAGAAGGAAGAGGTGAAGAAGAAGAAGGAGATGGATGATCTCAGGTGTGTCAGCTGCTTGTGATTCCAGATGGGCTGTCCTGGATTGTGATCTCTGGGGGGGGAGCATTGTGATTCCAGATGGGCTGTCCTGTATTGTGATCGCTGGGGGAGCATTGTGATTCCAGATGGGCTGCCCTGTATTGTGATCGCTGGGGGAGCATTGTGATTCCAGATGGGCTGTCCTGTATTGTGAGCGCTGGGGGAGCATTGTGAGTCCAGATGGGCTGTCCTGTATTGTGAGCGCAGGGGGAGCAGTGTGAGTTCAGATGGGCTGTCCTGTATTGTGATCGCTGGGGGAGCATTGTGATTCCAGATGGGCTGTCCTGTATTGTGAGCGCTGTGGGAACATTGCAATTCCAGATGGGCTGTCCTGTATTGTGATCGCTGCGGGAGCATTGTGATTCCAGATGGGCTGTCCTGTATTGTGATCGCGGCGGGAGCATTGTGATTCCAGATGGGCTGCCCTGTATTGTGATCGCTGGGGGAGCATTGTGATTCCAGATGGGCTGTCCTGTATTGTGAGCGCTGGGGGAGCATTGTGAGTCCAGATGGGCTGTCCTGTATTGTGATCGCTGGGGGAGCATTGTGATTCCAGATGGGCTGTCCTGTATTGTGAGCGCTGGGGGAGCATTGTGAGTCCAGATGGGCTGTCCTGTATTGTGAGCGCAGGGGGAGCAGTGTGAGTTCAGATGGGCTGTCCTGTATTGTGATCGCTGGGGGAGCATTGTGATTCCAGATGGGCTGTCCTGTATTGTGAGCGCTGCGGGAACATTGCAATTCCAGATGGGCTGTCCTGTATTGTGATCGCTGCGGGAGCCTTGTGATTCCAGATGGGCTGTCCTGTATTGTGATCGCGGCGGGAGCATTGTGATTCCAGATGGGCTGTCCTGTATTGTGATCGCTGGGGGGGAGCATTGTGATTCCGGATGGGCTGTCCTGTATTGTGATTCCAGATGGGCTGTCCTGTATTGTGAGCGCTGGGGGAGCATTGATTCCAGATGGTCTGTCCTGTATTGTGAGCACTGGAGGAGCATTGAATCCAGATGGGCTGTCTTGCATTGTGAGCACTGGGGGAGCATTGAATCCAGATGGGCTGTCCTGTATTGTGAGCGCTGGGGGGGAGCATTGTGATTCCAGATGGGCTGTCCTGTATTGTGAGCGCTGGGGGAGCATTGAAATTCCAGATGGGCTGTCCTGCATTGTGAGCGCTGGGGGAGCATTGAAATTCCAGATGGGCTGTCCTGCATTGTGAGCGCTGGGGGAGCATTGAATCCAGATGGGCTGTCCTGCATTGTGAGCGCTGGGGGAGCATTGAATCCAGATGGGCTGTCCTGCATTGTGAGCACTGGGGGAGCATTGAATCCAGATGGGCTGTCCTGTATTGTGAGCGCTGGGGTGGAGCATTGTGATTCCAGATGGGCTGTCCTGTATTGTGATCGCTGGGGGGGAGCATTGTGATTCCAGATGGGCTGTCCTGTATTGTGATCGCTGGGGGGGAGCATTGTGATTCCAGATGGGCTGTCCTGTATTGTGATCGCTGGGGGGGAGCATTGTGATTCCAGATGGGCTGTCCTGTATTGTGAGTGCTGCGGGAGCGAGGGGCATATGTCTCCCCCCCCCCCCAATCGTGGGCCACAAATTCATAATTGCGAGGACCTTTTATTAATAACTAGTGTAAAAGCCCATGTGCATGGGCGGTGGAGCAGTGAGGTAATGGCAGTACGCAGAGCAGGACCGGCCTATTAACTCTTTGAGTGCCAAAGGGGTACCCCTCTGGGACTGAAAGGGTTAACATTACCCAGACCTGCTCTACATACTGCCATTACCTCACTGCTCCACGCAAAGCAATCATGCTCAGTAGAGAGTGGCCGAACGCGGGCAGTCTCTACTGCTCATGACTGCATCGTGACAAACTTTCTGGCCTCTTATTATATAGGATGAATTACAGCCTGGAATTATTGAAACATATTGATTTATTTATTGATCGAGTGAATGAAAATACTGGTATTTAATAGACATCTATTCTTGAACAGTACGGTACTTGCAAGCATGGAATTAGGTCTTAATGGCAGAGACAGATTAAGGCTCGATAGAACCCCAGGCAAGGTGCCAGTTTGGGGCCCCACATCTCTTGATCCGGTGCTTCTGACACAGAGTGCTGCTAGCAGGTACTGGCACTGCGGCTCTAATGGAAGTTGCAGCAATCAGATGATGCTGGTCTCTTTTCAACAAAAAAGGGCGTCTGACACAAGATGTTAGCAGCAGCAACAGCAGAGCCTCTGTCTGTAACCCATCCCTTGCAGCCAGGGAGCCTTTTATTTGCAAGGGCCCTGGGCAGTAGCTTAGGTTGCCTTAATGGATGATCCGGCTCTGCTTACTGACCTACTAATTCATGTGTATAAGTATAAAGATAGATAAAAGTCTTGGCCCCCTAGAGTCAGGCGGGGCTGCACATTGGACGCCCCTGTTCTAGGGCCTTATGCACAAAAGAAAAGCGTAACCATTCTGGAACAAACCAAATATACCATAGGGGAGAAACAGATATTTCCCAAATTCTCATAGATTTAAATGGGACTTTTAACCTCTTGAATGCTACAGACAGCTGCAATGCAATGCATCGGAGACTTGTCTAGAATTCACAGGCTAAAAGCCCAATTTATATCAGTGAGCCACAGGTAATTATTATTTATCCTTTATGGTGCAGTTATTTGCTTCACAATGTGGATGCTTTTTGCCTTTAATACATAAGGCCCATTGGCTCAAACCTATAAAGGCAAACTGGAGTTATTGTGGAGTAAACCAGCTCCCCCCAGCCAACTTGTTTATGAGCATTTATTTACTAACGGTGACCCTTTGCTGAAAACGTAAGAAGATTAACCCCTTAAGGACCAGCAGTCCTGGGGTGTGTGGTCCTTTAAGGACCAGGTAGGGAATTTCGGCGTGCCGCCCCATGTGACTGATCACGTGGGGCGGCACACCGAACAAGGGACTGAAAGAGATCGCTCCGGTCTTGGATTGATCGACTTCAGTCCCTGGTATTACTTACTGCGCTCCTGTGGGAGAGCGGTGAGTAAAAGTACGTGACATACCAGGACCGTCACTGGTCCTTAAGTGCCGGACCAGCGTGACGGTCCTGCCACATCAATGGTCCTTAAGGGGTTAATGCACTAGAAAGCGCCTCTTTGTTTTCTTTCTTCCTTCTTCCATATAATATAAGAAGTATTTTAATTCTATATGAAATGCTTTTATACTTGTTTTACAGTTAAAGGTAGAGATGCACCGATACCACTTTTTTTTAAGACCGAGTACTGATACTTTGCCTCTTTCTCCCCCTCTTGATTCCCACCTTTTGATTCATTCTCCCCCTCTTGATTCCCACCTTTTGATTCATTCTCCCCCTCTTGATTCCCACCTTTTGATTCATTCTCCCCCTCTTGATTCCCACCTTTTGATTCATTCTCCCCCTCTTGATTCCCACCTTTTGATTCATTCTCCCCCTCTTGATTCCCACCTTTTGATTCATTCTCCCCCTCTTGATTCCCACCTTTTGATTCATTCTCCCCCTCTTGAGCCCCCTCCGTTTGCCTTGGATTTTTCTCTCCCTTTTGATCCCCCTTTGTCCCCCTCCTTGACCCCACTCTTTTGCCTCTCTCTCTCTCTCTCTCCTGATCCCCCCTCCTTTTTGCCTCTTCTTGTTCCCCCTCCTTTTGTCTCCTGATCTTTCCTCCTTTTTTCTTTTTCTTTGTCCCTTTTGCCTCTTTCTCCCTCTTGACCCCCCTCTCTGCCTCTTTCACCACCCGCTCAATGTCCCATCTAGCCTCCCTTACCCTCCTCTGCCGGATGCTCGCTGTTCTCTCGCGAGCCCCGGCAGAAGTCGGCGTCGGAGCATTGCCATGGTAACCCGCGGCAACGCTCCAACGCTACAGGAGGGAGGGAGGCAACCGGGGAGCATTGTGAGCAGCTCCCCGGGCCCCCTCACTGCAGCACCGACCCTGACACAGGGCATCGGACGCTTTTTGCGCGAGTACAAGTACTCGCGCAATTGCTGGTATCAGCACCGATACCAGTATCGGTATTGGTGCAACCCTAGTTAAAGGTTCAGTTTTAAGGTATATTAACCCTTTGAGTGCCAGAGGGGTACACAGCGCATTGATTTGCACTCAAAGGGTTAATGCATGTGGTGTTTTTCTGCAGGCTAGGGGAAGCCATTTTCCATTGCACTCAGTTTCAACTGAAATTTAACCCTTTTTAGTGTTAGAGGGTGGTGCATTGGATACCCGTCTGGCACTCAAAGGGTTAAATACAGTACAGATTCCTGACCAGTGGGAAAATTGCTTCCCCAGATTGTATTTTAGTCACTGTAGTGCAGCTGGTGTACTCCAGAATTACTGCTCTTGTGTGTGTGGAAGATAAATGTAAATAAAGTTTATTCATATCATTTAGAATTTGATCATGTGACACGTATGTTTTTTTTGTTTTTTTTTCTTTTCAGGAACTACACTTCATTGATGAAATCAGAAAATATGTCCTCAAATCAGGTATGGAGAACCGGATTGAGCCTCAGTCCATGAATACTACACCGGATAGTACACTGATTGCCGTGTTCAGAGGTTACACTATTGGTTATGTTAAGCTTTCACCTCTGTAACACTGCTAATGGCTGTACTTTTTCGAGCTGAATTTAGGACACAGTGGGGTAGCTATACGGCTATGCAAGGAGTAAAGGAGAAGTACATTTTACCATGAAAAATAAATATATAGTATTATTTTACTGCCGAGAAAAATGGTGCTACTCTTTTTCCACGTGCTCAGTCATCGCGCACATGGTTGTCGCACTCAGTCACTGTATATGTGAGTGGAGTTATCACTGTGTTTGTGGGTGGGGTACCGTGCGACTTTGTGAGTGTAGTGCCACTGGGTGTGATGCTGTGCCACTGGGTATGGCAATGAGCCCAGAGGAATTTGTCATTGACTATCTATAGCCAGTGCTGGGAACAGCACCATCTGGTGATCACAAAAGAAAGTAACTTTTGAAATAGAATTCTCCCAGCAGTGAAACTCATCTTGTTTTTACTCGTCAGGAAAATAATTATAATCAACTAGTGTAAAAACCTGTGTACACGGGGCCAAAGTCCAGGTGATGTTTCATTGCTCCGCTCATGTTCCGTGTACTGCCGCTACCTCACTGCTCCGCTCCTGTTCTGTGTACTGCCGCTACCTTACTGCTCCACTCCTGTTCCGTGTACTGCCGCTACCTCACTGCTCCACTCCTGTTCCGTGTACTGCCGCTACCTCATTGCTCCACTCCTGTTCCGTGTACTGCCGCTACCTCACTGCTCCACTCCTGTTCCGTGTACTGCCGCTACCTCACTGCTCCACTCCTGTTCCGTGTACTGCCGCTACCTCATTGCTCCACTCCTGTTCCGTGTACTGCCGCTACCTCATTGCTCCACTCCTGTTCCATGTACCGCCTCACTGCTCCGGTCGTGCTCTGCGTACCGACGCCGCCTCACTGCTCCGGTCGTGCTCTGCGTACCGACGCCGCCTCACTGCTCCGGTCGTGCTCTGCGTACCGACGCCGCCTCACTGCTCCGGTCGTGCTCTGCGTACCGACGCCGCCTCACTGCTCCGGTCGTGCTCTGCGTACCGACGCCGCCTCACTGCTCCGGTCGTGCTCTGCGTACCGACGCCGCCTCACTGCTCCATGCGATGCAATCATGCGCAGGAGAGACTGCCTGAAATCGGACAGTCTCTACTGTGCATGGCGGCTTCTGACAAACATCGCTAGCATTTTATTAAATAGGATATTTTAATAAGAGAGAGTTTTTTTCATTTCTTTAAAACACTGAGGAAGAAATGCACAATTTTGGCTTTTTAATGAAGTTAAGTTCTGGAACCAACCAACTATGTTATAGGTGTGACATGAAATTTCATCAAATTCCCATTTGTTTTTAAGTAATTTTTTTTTTTTTTTAATAAATATATGTATTGTATGGCTAATTTATTGCAAAAAATAAGGGTACTCCCACTGGTTACAGATGCATAGTTCCACAGTTATTACAGTTTAAACCTGGGTATTTTTTTACATTAGCAGTGCTCTCTAGAGGTGAAATTCCAACTAGTTATTCTGTTCCATTCTATTTGAGAGGAAAGACAATGATAAACCGTTCTCCAGAATGTGTCAGTTCTTGTCAGTTAGAACAGGAAGTATTCCCGCTGTACTTCACGTTCTGATTTTTGAACTATTATAAATATTAAATAAAACAACTGACAGCAGTGGGGAGTGCTCTTATCTTACTCAGCAGGAAAAGCTTTAAAGGAGCAGTAGACTTTATGAAAACACATATTTATATAGAGCATTTCCTGCTGAATAAAATAAGGTCACTCCCATCACTGTCCGATGTTTTATTCAAAACTAGTTGAACAGCCCGTTACACGGGCCACAGTGCCTCTGGCAGCCGGTCGCGGGGCAGTCACGCGCAGTAGAGACTGCCCGCGCCACTGCTGATAGAGCTGGACGCTCCTTCGGAGCGTCCAGCTCTGTATCAGCCGCGGCGCGGGCAGTCTGTACTGCGCATGACTGCCGCACGCACAGCAGTGTCTACTGCGCATGTCGGGCGTTACACACAACTTAGCGAATTATTATATAGGATTTATAGCAGTTCAAATAATCAGGAAGTGAATTTACTGTGTTTACTTCCTGATAGTTCTGACAGGAAGTGAATTTACTGTGTTTACTTCCTGATAGTTCTAACTGACAGGAAGTGACTCAGCAGTTTCTATCACATTCTATGGAGAACTGTATGTCTCTGACTTTTCTGACTTTCCTCTCCATTACAATCTAACAGGAAATCTAATTAGAATTTGACTACTAGAGGGCACTGCTAATGTAAAAAAAAAACATGGGTTTAAACCATAATAACTCTGGAAATATAAATCTCTCGGTAGTGGGAGTACCCTTATTTTACTCAACAGGAAAATCCCTACAATATATATTTTTTCATAAAAAAAAGTTTACTGCTCCTTTAAAACATAGGTTTTCATTTAAAAAAAAAAAAAAAAAAAAAAAAAGTCTCCTGTGTGAAGTATTTACTACTGTGAATATGTCATCTGTTCAATGCTTCATAATGAACGGTGGTGACCTCTTTAGCATTCAAGTGGTTAAAAGCCCCATCTAAATAGTTGGTAATTTTCATCCTGCCCCCCTCCCATCATGCAGTTAAGTTGGCGCCAGTATTGCAGCTATTTAGCTAGATGATTAAGGCTCTTGTATGAGTCAGAGGACTACTTCAATAATAACAATAAAGTCACTGAAACGAGCTGTTTTACTTAACCCTGTCTGTTCCTTGTCTTTCAGGATGGCAACGACTCTGATGACTTTATGTAACTACAGCATTGTGCGGCCTGTTGCAAATAAATCTGACTTTTTAAAGTGTTTAGCGATGTCGCTTCAAAATGCCAAAATATAAAGGAAATTTCATCAAACATAGCGCAGATCGTACATTGAGCACTCTCTTAAAGCTACAGCCTGACTTCTCATCCGTGGATTCGATAGGGGCTGGGGAAGTAACACCATGTTATGGGAAGGGCAAAAGACAACACAGGGTAAAAGACAACACAGCACTGACCCTTCCATGAGGATTTATAGGTTTCCAAATGTCTGGCAAAGCCAAGATTGACTGTAAATGGTGCATGGAGATTGCTCAATCAGAAGAGCAGGATCACATGCAAGATGGCTGAATTTTGTGCTCTGTCATTTCCTGAATTCAGTCAGCCATAGTGACTCCATATTAGGAACAACAGTCTTATGCCAGCAGAGACTGATATAAGATTTTCTGGTTCAATAAACCATTGTTATTTCTGTAATATATAGAACAGCCTGCTGCTTACAGAGTGCGTGTGTATTTGCATGCGTACATGCGTGTGTATTCGCGTGCGTGTGTACATGCGTGTCAAAATCTCAAGTCATCTGCCATCACCGGAACTCTCATTTAACCCATTGGATGTTTAGAGAGGTTTCCTAAGCATTGCTTTGTAGTACTTTTGAGGCCTTTTTAGCGCCCAGGGTGTTAAATCGGGTGTGTCATCTTGAATTGAAGATTGTGATTACAAATGGCCTCTGTGTCAGGTTGAGTGAAAGACCTGCCGATATAGTTTAAGGACAGGAATGATCAATCCATATACTAATTAGGTTCTCTGTTTATTAAAGGGATAGTAATACTTCGTTTTATCTTTATTTTATTTTGTAGGCATTAAAAAAACATGAAGAATGATATAAGTCTTATCTCTCAAACCTTTATTGTTTAAGAGATATTCACAAGCAAAGTATCTCCACCCCCCCCGTTCAGCCAGAGCAGAAGGGAGGTGCCCAGGTAGACTGCGGAGAGGGACAATCTTCAATTAAGATAAGGGAAAAACCTGAAAAACTTGTCAAGGGGGGCAGGGCTTTCATTGTTCTCATAGGAAGAAGATTGTCCCCTTCTGTTATCTGTCCAGTCTATGGACTGCATTCCACATCTGAGAAGAGATGGCTTACACTAGGTAAAAGGGGCAGGAGGGGAAACTTTGCTTGTGATTATCTCTTAAACCATAAAGAGATAAGACTTGTATCATTCTTCATGTTTTTTTTAATGCCTATAAAATAAAATAAAGTTAACACAAAGTATTACTATCCCTTTAACATAATGTGCTGCCTTCAAACAACATCTGCAGGCCTGTTTTCATCCTGGAGACTACATTTTGTTATTTCCTATATAGAGTTGTTTTCATCCTTGTTTTATTTCACTTTGCAAAAGCGCTAGGCTGGTCTTATGTTCACTTGTTCATAGGTCTACACAGTTAATGAACTTGCTCCAGGAAATGTCTGTTTTGGACAGAAGGTTCTGCAGTCTACAGTTGTTTAATTTGTTTTCTCTCCCAGTGTCCCCATTGGGCACAAAAGACAGGGGGATTTCTATATTTGACAATAAATCCTTTTTCTTAGATCACTGGAAAACACAGCACATCCCACACTGGGAAAATGTTCACGCTCTTAACCCTTTGAGTCCCACAGGTGGTACATAATGCATTGCTGTGGCACTCTAAGGGTTAAGAGTTGTGGTGCCATTGTTGCTTGGGAACTTTACCTTACCCTGCTTTGCCGATTAGTTGGTGGTATGTGTTGGGTAAAGTAGGGCAGAGAAGAGGGAGGAGTTTTTAGTTTAACCGTTACAGTGCTCTGTCGCTTTGTGTATGGACCTTTACCCCTCATTCCTCCTTGTGCCCCCCACCAGTGGACTAAGAGAAAAAAGGATTTATCAATGTGTTTAACAATCCCTTTTTCGCTTTCCATAAGGCAGGGCTCAAAATTTCCACTCGCCACTAGCCAGTGTGAAAATTTAGCCCTGGCGAGTAGAAATTCAGCCCTGGTGGGTATGTTATGGCTTGCAGTGGCAAGTAACTTTTCAGGTCTGGCTACTAGCAAAGGACTTCAACTTTTAACCCTTTGAGTGCCAGTGGGGTACACAACCCGTTGCTTTGCAACACGTTGCGTACCCCACTGACACTCATAGGGTTAAGCCCTGCCATAAGGTAAAATATTGGTATCTCTTTAACTGTTTATCTGCTGGTCGTTTGGCGATCATGATACACAAGTGGTTTTGAATGATGTTTTCAAATGATCAGATCTGAATTCAAGGTGATGGGTCCGCTTTAGAACTCTCGTTTCTTGCGTCTAGAACTTTCAGAATATCAAATCTCTATTTTTAAATGTCTTTCTGGTATATGAACACTTGCATTTGGTGGAACGACCCCTCCTTCCCCAATCAGAACTCCCCTGCAGAATAATTACTTGATTCCTGTTTTGGTTTTTCAAGTGGTTGCTTGGGAAATAAACTTCTATATAAAAATGTGACTTTTTTTTTTTTTTTGATTGTTGCACAACCAAAAATGACTAGCATTTTACAGTAACTGGTAAGAGGTGGTAAGTACACAACATATTGCATGACTATTTATACTGAATACATTTTAAAGGCATCTTTGCTTTATTTTTTTGGTTTGGGAGTCTGCAACTGTAAATCTCCTTTTGGCAGTCTAGTTAGATTCTCATTTGTGTGGTAAGGGCTCAGGAGGGACAGGTGACGGACTTATTGCTCTTTTCAGGTATATATGTCATAGCATAAAGGGATAGTAATGTCTCTCTTAAAGGGATAGTAATACTTAAAATGTAAAAAAATATATGTTGTAGGGTACTCCCACTACTAAGAGATATTTTATTAAAAAATTATAACAACTCAAACTTGAATTTTTTAGGTGCAATATCACAGTGGCCTGAAAATTTACAGTGGCGCTGTTGCTACACCATCCTATGGACTGCTCTGGTCTGTAGACCATAAATATCCATAGGATGGTGTAGCAACAGCGCCACTGTAAATTTTCAGGCCACTGTGATATTGCACCTAAAAAATTCATGTTTGAGCTTTTATAATTTTTTAATAAAATATCTCTCAGCAGTGGGAGTACCCTTGTTTTATTCGGGGACATAAACCCTACAACATATATTTTTTTACATTTTAAGTATTACTATCCCTTTAAAGTGCAGTTCCGAGTATTCCTTATGTTTTTTATAACATTTAGTGCCAGAGGGTTAATTGCTAACAGTTTTGTAGTTCAAGCGCTATTGAAGCTGAAAGGATCCCCCTCCTGCCCCTTTCCCTGTATCACTGATCCTCTGTCTGGTCCGGATGGAGAGCGTTGAGGGACAATCTTCAGTGAGCAAAAGGAAAATCCTGTCTTCCTTTGTGAAGGGGGCGGGGTTTTCCTTATACTTACTGAGTGAAGATTGTCCCTTCGCTGCATCGGTCAGGTCCCACGACCCGATTCAAGATCTAAGGGAAGGCAGCCAGAAGGGACGGGAGGAGGATCCTTTCAACTTGAATAGCGTTTAAACTACAAACATGTAAGTAATTAAACATAGTGCTATTTGTTATTAAAAAAAAAAAAAAAAAAAGCACAAGGAAGACTCAGGGCTGCACATTAACCCCTTAAGGACCGGCGAGCACGCTCAGCCGGCACTTGCGGACCACGGGGAATTTTTTTTTATTGGCGCTTCCGGTTCAGGACTTCCGGAGCAGCGTGCAGCCGCGACGGGAGCCCTGAACGCCATGCCGTGTCAGGACAGTCATTGGTCCTTAAGTGCCGGACAGCTGTGACGGTCCTGGCACGGCAATGGTCCTTAAGGGGTTAAAGTGATAGTAATGTCCAAGAATAATGTAATTTTGTATTGTAGATTTTAAAAAAAATATTTGCATCAAATCCCATCTCTCAAACCCCCTCCCTCCCCTTTTCCTTACGTCAGCTGTAAAGCTGGCAGCAGGAGATTTGAGTCGGCCGACGAGAGGAGGCTCTTCAGCAGAGCCGAAATAGCGTTCTTTGAAAAGAAATACTTCCCACAGCCTCCCTTACTCTCCTTCAGACAGCGTCCCAATTTAAAGCAACTGATGGTGAGGAGAGCCCTGAACAAAAATACAAAAAATGACACATCTCCCTGCCTACAAAGTAGGTGTAAAACCTGTGCACACATTTACACCACAGACAAGATACCCATACCGAACACCCAGTTACACCATAAGATCAATGGTAATTTCACCTGCAAATGTAATATACATCATCATGTGTGCAAAATGCCCAACAGATCTTTATGTGGGGGAAATGGGACAGGAATTACATAAGAGGTTCAATTCCCAA